>VMDO01000227.1:92095-367932 GCA_007922755.1 Pedetes capensis | reverse complement strand
CATTAAAAGAAGAATTTTTATGGCCAGGCAAGGGTGGTAGTGTGGCATTTGCCTGTCATCCCAGCACTGGGGAGGCTGAAGAAGGATCATGAGTTGGAGGTAGTCTGGGCTACATAGTAAGATTCTTTCTCAAAAACCTAAAGAAAAAAAAAAAAAAAGAATTTTTGTGTGCAACAAATGAAAATTAAGTAAATGTCAATTTTCAGTCCTTATATAATTCTATCGGAATTTAGCTACACCCATTGTCTATGTTTTACCATGGTTGCCATCAACCCCAACAGCAGAGTTGGGTGCTGCAACAGAGACTGTGTGGCTCAGAAAGCCTAATACATTCACTGTACTCTTCTTTACAGAAGAGGTGTGCCAACCCCTAGCCCACCAGGAAGACTGGAATACAAGAACATGGCTAATTATAATAATAGGTATGGAATGATGAGAGATGTACACATAGGATTATTGATGCCCAGAGAGTAGGCTTTGTACTCAGCTGGGAGGCAGGGAAGAGTAGAGAAAATTTTCTTCACATGCTTTTTTTTTTTTGAGATGGGGTCTTGTGATCCCAGGCTGGCCTCAAAATCACTATATAGCCCAGGCTGGCCTTGAACTCATGACCCTCTGCCTCAGTCTCCAAAGTATTGGGATTGCAGGTTCAAATATTCTTAGATCGAGCCTTAAAGACTCGGCAGGAGCTAGATGGGTGAGGGGATGAGGGCAAGCTAGGTACATTCTAGACCCAAGGGGCAACACCAACAAAGAAAGGCATGGGAAGTAGATGATGATGCTCTGAAACAGTCTTGCTCTGTAGCCCAGGCTGGCCTGGAACTCACAATCCTCTTGCCTCAGTCTTCCATGCTGGGATGATAAGTGTGCGCCACCTCACCTGGTATGGGAAGCAGAAATGTGATGATGTACCCGAGTAGCTAGGACAGGCAGCGTAAGGGCCCAGGCTTTGTAGCTACTGGGGCTGGGTTTAAATCACAGCGCTGTCAATTACTAGTGTCGGCGTAACCTGTGTGAACCCAGTTTCCTCATCCATAAAACAATGAGGATAATAAATAACTTACGAGGTTGATGGAAGGATCAAGATGATGTGCACAGAGTATGATGCTTGGCGTACAGAAGGTGCTTCATGATGATTAAGTTAACTGCTATTGCCATTAGTGTTGAAGGATGGCTGGTGTTGAAGCTCTGGAGGTGCTGAGGCAAGGAACGAGATGAGGCCGAGCCCCACACGCCTGCCAAGGCACCAAGGCTGCGTGCGTATGATGTGTGTTTTGGATGGATGGCTGTGACTGCCACTGGGAGGACGGTTTTGACAGAAACCAGAACAAAGGCTGTGAGAGAACAGGAACCAGCAGACGGGCTCTGAGGAAAAGGAATCAGCACCTTCGTTTGCCCCTCACACAAGGAGCCTTACCTCAAGCGTCTACATGCACTCTCCTATCTTTAAGTTAAACCACTATGTGTGCAGCCTGACTTTCCCTTGAGCTCTGTAATCTCTGTAATGTCACTTGTTTCTGCTTTTTAATTTTTTTCAGTCATATGGTTTTAACATAATCATGAACACGGTATGTCTCAAATAGAACTCAACATATTTCCAGGAAATCAAGGACCTCTCTAGAGTTCTTTATTTTTTTGTCAAACAAAAGGTTTTCTCTGTTGTTGTTGTTAGGTGCCATCAAGTCGTGTCCGACTCATAGCGACCCTTTTAGGGTTCTCAATGGCTGATTGTTTCGGGATTGCCTTGGGAGTGGATTGCCATGCCCTTCTCCCATTTTTTGCAGTGCTGGAAACGAACTCGGGACCTCAGAGACTGCAGAGCGGCGCTCTACCAACTGAGCTAAATCCCAGCCTGTTTTTCTCTATAATCCATGTCAAAACCTTTATAATTAGCTTGATGATTTTCCATTCATTGACCACTACATTCAATTCACCTCCAAATCTTGATAATGTGGATGGCACAATATCACTCTAATCTACCCTTCCTGGAACATTCTACTTTTGTCATTGCTATAGAATCATAATAGAACTATTTGCTTAAAAATACTTAATGGTCGCCTCATTGCTCACTCCAATAGATGCTAAAAAGTGCAAATTCAAAAGTTATGCCGCTTGAAGGTCTTCCCTAACGTAGCCCTGCCAATATTTCCAACCACATCACCTTCTTTATTTCTATGCCATCGACACACTCACCACTGACCTAGGGACACAAGAAACTCTCTAAGGGAGTTGAGACTCAGCTGGCTTCTGACTCACAGAGTAGAAAACAAATTCAGTGTCTGAAGACTTAGTTCCCTCAGCCTCAAAGGAGAACCATTCCTCTACCTGTCAGAGTCGTAGGGGGATTTAAAAGACAGGGTACACAAAACATTACAGCACATCATCTAATGAGCTTCTGCTCATTCCTCACCTGTCTCTGCACCCACTGATTAAGCTGCTGTTCCTCAAATCTTCAAGTCAACAAATTCCAACCATTCACCAAGGCCAAGTTCAAATTCTTCTACCCAAATTGAAGTCTAAATCTGCCTTCATGGGATCCTGCTTGTGGTGGTATTGTTGTTGTTAGGTGTTGTTGGGTAGGGTCTCACTCATAGCTACCTTATGTACTACAGAATGAAACACACCCTGATTCTGTGCCAGGTACACAATCATTTTCCTGTTTAAGCCCATTGTTGTAGACATTGTGTCAATCCATCTATTAGATGGTTTTCCTTTTTCTCTCTCTCTTTTTTTTTGACCTGCCACTTTCCCAAACATGATGTCCTTCTCCAGGGATTGGTCCCTCTTGACAACATGTCCAGAATACATAAGATGCAGTCTAGCCACCCTACTTTCGAACAACCACTCTGGTTGCACTATTTCTAGGATAGATCTGTTGGTTCTGTTGGTAGTCAATGGTATATTCAGTATTTGTTCCCAGAACCATAATTCAAAAGCACCAAGTCTTCTCCTATCTCTCTTATTCATTGTCCAGTTTTCACAATCATATGATGTAACTGAAAATACCATGGCATGTCAGGCACACCTTTGTCTTCAATGTGACATCTTTACTTTTCCATACTTTGAAGAGGTCTTTTGCAACAGATTTTCCCAATGCAAGAAGACTTGATTTCTTGACTGCTGCTTCCACAAGTGTTGATTATAGAACCACGTAAAGCAAAATCTGGCACAACCTTAATCTTTCCCCATTTATCATGAAGTTTCATACTGACCCAGTTGTAAGGATTTTTGTTTTGTTGATGTTGAGGCACAATTCACACTGAAAAGCTGTGTTCTTTGATTTTCTTCAGTAAATGTTTCAAATCCTCTTCAGTTTCAGCAAGCAGAGTAGTGTCAGCTGTATAACGCAGGCTGTTAATGAGTCTTTCTCCAATCCAGATGCCATGTTCTCCTTCATAGAGTCCAGCTTCCCAGATTATTTGCTCAGCATAGAGATTGAAGAGGTATGGAGAAAGGATACAGCCCTGATGCACATCTTTCTTGGCTTTAAACTAGGCAGTGTTTCTTTTTCTGTCCGAACAACTGCCTCCTGGACCACATACAGATTCCTTATGAATACAACTAGGTGCTCTGGTATTCCCATTCTTCACAATGTTAGCAATAATTTGTTATGACCCACACAGTTAAATGCCTTTGCATAGTCGATAAAACACAGATACTTTTCTGGTATTCTCTGCTTTCAGCTAATATCAATCTGACATCAGGAATTATGTCCCCTGGTTCCACGCCCTCTTCGGAATCCAGCTTGATTTTCTGGCAGTTCTCTGTCTATATACTGCTGCAGTCACTTTTGAATGATCTTTAGTAAAATTTTCCTTGCATGTGATATTAATTATATTGTTGGATAATTTCCACATTTGGTTGAATCCCTTCTCTTGGAAGTAGGCACAAATATGGATCTCTTCCAGTCAGTTGGCCAAGTAGCTGTATTCTAAATCTCTTGGCATAAACAAGTGAGCACCTCCAGGGCTGCATCTGTTTGCTGAAACATCTCTATTGGTATTCCATCAATTCCTGGAGCCTTGTGTTTCAACAATTCCTTCAAATCAACTTTCATTTCATTCTTCAGTACCATTGGTTCCTGATCATATGCCACCTCTTGAAATGGTTGATTATCTACTAATTCTTTTTGATATAATGACTATATATTTCTTTTTCTTTTGATGTTCCTGCATCATTTAATATTTTCCCTGTAGAATACTTCACTAGTGCCAAAGCTTGATTTTTTTCTTCAATTCCTTAAGACTGAGGAAAATGGCGTGCTCTTCCCTTTTGCTTTTCTATCTCCAGCTCTTTGCATGTCATTATAATTTGATTTTGCCTTCTAGAGCTGCCCTTTGAAATCTTGTTTCATTCCTTAACTTCATCATGTCTTTCTTTTATGTTATCTACATACAGTTGCTGTTTATGTTGGTGAAATAAATGCACTGAAAAGATCATTGGTCTGACAAAATGTGATCTCTAGCATCATTTCTGTCACCAAGGCCTTATTTTCCAACTAAGTCTTCTTTGTTTCCAACTTTTGCATTCCAGTCACCAGTAATTATCAGTATATCCTGGTTGCATGCTCAATCTATTTCAGATTACATAAGTTGATAAAAAATTTTCCCTCTCTTCATGTGTAGCCATGGTGGTATGTGTGTAAATCTGAATAATAGTCATATTAACTGGTCTTCCTTGTAGGTGAATGGATATTATTCTATCACTGACAGCATTGTACTTCAGGACAGATCTTGAGATGTCTTTTTTGATGATGAATATGACTCCATTTCTCTTTGTTATTCCTGGCATAGTAGACCATATGATTATCTCATTCAAAATGTGCCATGCCAGTCCATTTTGGCTCACTGATTCTTAGAATCTTGATGTTTATGCTCCATTTCCCTTTTTACAATTTCTTATTTTCCTAGATGCACACTACACACATTTCACTTTCCACTTATTAATGGATGTGTACCATTGTTCCTGCTCATTTTGAGTTGTGCCACATCAGTACATGGAGGTCCCTCGGGCTTTACTCCATTTCCATCATTAAGGTAGACTACTCTGAAGAGACAGCTCTTCCCCAGTCATCTTTTGAGTGCCTTATTTTCCAGCACTATATCTGACATTATTTTTCTGTTATTCACAGGGTTTTCAATGGGTAACTGTTTTGGGGTTGGGCTGCTCCCTAGTCTGTCTTAGTCTGGAAGCTCAGGTGAAACCTGTGCACCATGGGTGACCCTGCTGGTATCTGAGATGCTGGTAGCATAGCTGTCAGCATCACAGTAACACGAAAACCTCCACAAAACAGCAAACTGACAGACAAATGTATTTGTATTAGCCTTTTGCATTGTTGTGAGCCTTTGTAAAATCTAAAAGAAAGTTACGTATTTCCGAGATACAATAGCACAGCGTAAACACTTCCATTCCAAAAGGCAAGAATAGGGGTATAGTAAGGAAGGACTGGACCAATGCAAGATCAAAATTCACCAAGGCAAACATTAAATCCTATAGCTCCATATCTAGCATATTGAGTATGTGGTATCCTGATGTGAACTTCAAAGGGCTTGGGCAGCCCCTCTTATGGCCTGGCCATTTGTAGCCCACGTGGCCTCTCCACTGGCTGGATATACTTGTTGTATGCAGCATTCCTCAGCAGACCTTCTACATTCCTACCATCTCCAACGTCCTGTAGTCTCCACTGCAGCTTATGCTTCACCCTCACAGCTTCATGCATTGCCCTCTTGGGGGCTGCCTGCAGAGATCCTGACCCTGGCACACATTGCCTGGCTTATGAAATCCTGGTGGAAGCCTCCGTGACTCCATAACTTTTGCATTCTATATGCCTGCAAAACCAGTATCACATGGATGACACCAAGTTCTCCCACCAGCTTGGGCAATATCCAGGCTTCTGTGGACCACAGATGCAGCAGCCTGAGTGCTTGAACCCAGGAAAACACTTCCTTACACAGCCCTGTTCCAGCAGAGTGCCTTGGCAGCTCTCTCTTCTCAAGAAAAAGTCTTTCAAATGAACTCACAATTTTACACCCTGGAGTGTGCAACTGATAGGGTCTGACGAATTCCTGTGATACTCTCAAGGTGTCTTTCCTATGATCCCAGTGCGAAGTGCTTAGCTTCTTTTTAATGCTTCTAATCTCTTTAATAATCACACTCATTGTCCACAACTTTCAACTCACTCCTTTTCTGGTCAGAAAAGGAGTTTCTGGCCAGAGTTTTTCAAATTCTTCTTTTCTGCTTTTTGCTACTGATTCTCATTGTAAATTTGGCTAAAAGCAGTCAAGTAATAACCATGCCACAGCCTGAATGCTATGCTGTCTTGAAATTTCCTCTGCCCAATTAAGTAGCCTATTACATTAAATTAAGCCTCACAAAACGTTGCAGGACATAGACAAAAAATAGATAAAATTTTTGCCTGTACGTGACTCAAACGGCCTCTGGTCCAATTTCCAATAGAATCCTCACTTCCATCGGAAACTTTATGAGCGCAGTCTTTCCTCTCCACATTTCTATCAGTACTCAGGTCTTCTGAGATCCCGCCAGAAATGCTCTTAAAGTTCTGCTTATGGCACCTTAGGCTTTCTCTTGTTGGCTTCTCTAAACTTTTCCAAATTCCTCCTATAAACCAGAAATGTATAAGAATCACATGGCCAGGTTTAATCACATCCACAAGTCTAATTCTCTGGTACCAATCTTCCGTATTAGGTACTTTTGTGTACCTGTGACCAAACATTGGACAGGAATAACTGAAAGGAGAAAAAGATTTATTTTGGCTCATGGTTTCAAAGAGTTCATTCCATGCTTGCCTGGCCCCATGTACCTGGGCAGAACACCACAGTGGCAGGAGCATGTGGCAGGATGGTTCTTACTTCATATCAGATAGAAAGCAGAGAGCAGGGCTCACAGGATGGCAGATAAGAAAGAGGAGCCATAACAGGAAAGGGTCAGGGCAAGACACAGTCCCTAAAGGCAGACCCCTGAGTGACAGACTTCCTATAATAAGGCCTCATGTTCCACAGTTCTACCACTTCCCAATAGTCTATTCAAGTTCTGACTCCACCAATAGATCAAGAATCCACTGAGTAGGTTACAGACCTCATGATCTAATTGTCTCTGTAAATGCCCTCACAGACACACCCATATGTTGCTTTCCTAATGTCCTAGGCATTTCTTAATGTAATAAAGTTGGCAGATTAACAGTCACATCCTTCTCCTTTTAATCTCCATGGCCCTTGTTGGAACCAGTGAGAGGTGTGTGGTTATTCCTTATGTGAATTCAAAATACTGCAAACATGTCAAGAATTATATAATCTGGGCTTCTGGTTTAAGACGGTTGATTAAAGGAGTTAGAATAGAATGGAATGGAGTCTTTTCCATGAAAGAAGGTCTGGAGAAGCACAAAAGCCACAAAGGAGACCGTTGGATGGTCCCAGGTAGCATAATGGAACTGAACAGTAATAATGACCAATCAGGACACATCTCCAGGCACAGCTTCCAGTGGGGAAGGGGAAACAGAGCCCTCATCCAAAGAGGTAAGCCAGGTGGGCCTAGCCATCAGACTGGCAGTCCCACAGGATAAACCCATAGTCCTTGAAGCCCTGGAATTCTTCCAGGGACTTGCTGAGACAGTGGCTCTCCCTGACTGTGGGGTTCAACACTGGAGAAATGACTCACTTTCCCACACTCAATGTCACAGAGGGCATTTACCAAGCACCATCTTGAAAGGGTGAGACTGAGCTACCCAGGGGCCCTGAACACAAAGAATTATCACCCAGGGAGAGCCTGGGGGTGATGTGCCACAGCCCCAGTGTGCTACATATTTGCAGCAGGCAGTGAGGAGGAGATGGGACACTGACATACTGGGAGGTTCAGGCAGCAAGAGGCTTGGGATAGTTGCTCAAAAGCAAGCCCAACAGCTGGGGAGAAGAGACGGCTCCATCTCCTAAGGGGAACTATGGAGACTGTCAACGGTGAGTCATGGTCAGATAGAAATACTCCATCTTCAACAGACCACCACCTCCACCTAACTGACGCCAACATTAGAAGCTACAGAAAGAAGCTCCTCTGATACGTTGTCATCTTTCTTCTTTTTTCCTTTTTCTTCTTTTTAATCTTTTTTTTTTTCTTTTCCTTTTTCTTTTTACTGTGCTGGGGTAATTGCGGTATGATGTTGTAATATCCCCAGGCTTTTTCTTATTTTTGCTTGGAGATAGGATTACATTGAATTGGGAGGCTGCTTCTGGCCTGGGGCTCAAGATTCTCCTGCCTTAGCTCCCAGACACTGGAGTTCTAGAGGAGGAAGTTGGTGTCTGTTTCTCTCTCTCTTTTTAAATTTAACAACTTTTCATCGTTAATTTTCATTTCCTCATACCTCCATTTTCTAATTGTTTTTAGTCTTTTTTTCTTCTTTAGTTTTTTTTTTTTTTTTTTCCTTTTTTGGCCTGCCTGCCTTTTTGTCTATCTCCCTTTTTCTATTTACTGTACTTTAAACCTTTTACGTTTACTACTGCTTATTGCTCTGCTTATATTTACCTATTTCTGTTTATACATTTTTTCTTTATTGTATAACCATTTCTTTTTATCTTTAGCTTTTTCCCCTCCCTCTCCCTAACATTCCTTTCCTTTCTAGACCTTTTTTTTTTTCTTCTTTTACTTCACCCTTGAGGCCTCTTCCTGTCTCCTCTTTCTCTGCCCTGCTTCTTACTTCAGGCAAATACTATTTATACCTCCACCCAAAGTATTTCATAACTTTATAGATTACTCAATATTATTATTGCCATTCTCTGTTCTGTGGGCATTAGTGGTGTAGCAGTTGGCATTAAGTGATTGTAAGTGTGTTTCTTTATGTGGTTTGGTCGGGTATCGTACCTTTTATACTGGTTTGTCTTCCTCTCTGGGACTAGCACCGGAGAGCATAATCTCAAGAGAAACCTGCTAAGAAGATCCCCAAATAAAATGAGAAGTAATATGCACCCTGCAGGTGCACAAATCACAAATCAAAAACACAAGAAACATACAAAAGCAAGGCAAGGAATCTCCTCTAAGAGACCATGATTCTTTAACTACTGAATCCAAAGATACGGAAACTGCTGAAATATAAAAGAATTTAAAAGTTTACTTGTAAAAATGATCAGTGACTTCAAAGAGGACACAAACAAGTAAATGAATGAAAAAAATCAATACAAGACCTAGGTCAGAAAGTCACCAATGCAGAAAAGAAAGTCAGCAAAACAGATGAGAAACATAGCAAGGAAACTGAGATTTTGAAAACAAACAAACAACCCCAGAAATGTTGGACATGAAGAACTCAGTAAACCAAGTGAAAACACAGTGGAAAGCATCACCAGTAGACTTGTTGAAGTAGAAGATAGAATATCAGAGATGGAAGACAAGGCTGAGGAAATATGACATTTCAATATCAACAAAGATTAAAGAAATAAAAGAACATGAGCACAATTCTCAAGAACGTTGGGACATGAGCAAGATGCTAAACCTATGAATTCATGGAGTAGAAGGAGCTGAGATAAAAATCTTTTTGTATGGGCACACGCTCTTAACTCTCAAAGGCAAGTATGCATGAATCATTTCATAGATAAATGTTCAAACTACTTAAAATGTCAAAATGTTGGCACAGTGATTGTGCCATTTTGTAGTCTCATGGCAGTATATAGGTCTGGGGGTTAGCACTGTTGGTAGAGTGCTGCTCTGTGCTTTCTGAGGCCCTGGATTGGATCCCCGGCACTGCAAAAATGGAAGAAGGACCTCAGGGAGTATTTTGTTCCGTTGCACATAGGGTCACTATGAGTCAGACCGGACTTGACGGTACCTAACAACAACAACAACACAGCAGTGTATCAGAGTTACAGCTTGCTTCAGAGCTTTCAAGAACCAAATTTGGTAGTTATGTGGTAAAGAAACGCAATCATCCAAGGTTTGTCAAGGACAAAGAGAACAGAACAGTTTGGAGCAAAATGTAGTTGTAAATACTAGCTTTGACCCTGTGAGCTGCTGCACCAATAAAGAAAGGAATATAATGAGTATTTTTTCTTATTTTGATGTAACTGGATTTGTATATATGCAAACCAAAATTTTGTTTCACTTTGTTGTGTTGTGTTTGAGACAAGGTCTCATTGTGTAGCTCAGGCTGACCTCAAACTTGCTATGTTGGGCAAGGTGGCTTCCAATTTGCCATCCTCCTGCCCCGCTTTCCTGGTGCTGGGATTACAGGCATTTACAGCCAACAAACTCATTTTTAAATTTCTCTTTTGCATTTTCATACCATTTAATATATGCTAAGGTTAACAGTATTTAGTCTCATATCTCAGTGTTCAAGTTACACAATATCAAGTAGTTTGAGGAAAGATGGACAGCATCCAAAGAGGAAAATACATTCTCTTTGGGGAAGTAGATTAATGGTTTTTTGTTGGTTTAGTTTAACCATGTTCAGCATAAATATTTTATTATTGTCTGTTTGGAAGTTCCTGGGGTTTAGCTCAGTTGGAAGAGTGCTGCTCTGTGTTCTGTGAGGCCCTGGGTTTGATCCCCAACACCACAAACGTGGGAGAAGAACCTGGCAACCACTCCCAAAGCAATATGCCATTGAAAACCTTGTGACTAGCAGAGAAGCACTGACATAGTGCCAGGCACGGCACAGTGTTGGGGAATGTTTCATTCTGTTGTACAGAGGGTCGCTATGAGTCAGACCCGACTCGATATCACCGAACAACAACATCTGGAAGTTAAGTATGGCTGAAAGGTATAGTTGAGTGCCAAGCTAAAAAGGATGAACGACGATGGCTTGGCGTTGGGTCAATGTAGTTAACCTGGAAACACGCTGCCAAGAATTGCCTTTCCTACGTCGCTGGAGGTAAGAGAGAGCCACAGCGAAGTACGCAAGAGATCTGGAAGGTGACCGTGAAACAGAAACCATGTTTATCCACGGCACGTCAGTATGGTGTCAGGTATTATTTGCAGCTCAACTCAATTGTGGATCTGCTGGCACACACTGTTGGCTTCAGACATCACTGGGCCAGCAGCTTCTGCCGCTACTGCCAGACCACTTGGGCTGTAGCCAGTTCCCAAGTTCTTCCAGCTTCTCGTGATCTTGGGTAAAGTCTGTGCTGCTCCTTGGCAAATGGCACCAGCTTCTCTGCACGTCACCTGCATTACCAGTGTGTGAGGTTTACAGGCGTCAAGAGATAGCCGCGTGGCCCGGTGCGCGCTCATGAGTTTCAGTTGGCCCTCATGGATTCCAGGCTGCTCTGGCTTTCCTCTGCTTTGCTGATGGTAGCTCCATCTGCATCAGGCCCAGCACCAGATACAGGTCAACAGCTGTACATGAACTGCTTAACGCCCAGGACCACATAGGGCCTGATCCCTACAATACAGTCTTTATTTCACTCACAGTGGTTCTGACATTCTGATCAAACTGACTGATACAGTTGTCTTCCTTTATTTTTAACAGGGCCACTATTTAAAAGTATTTAAATTTTCAGTGGGGCTGGAGTTTAGCTCAGAGGCCTTGGGTTTGGTCCCCAGCACCATAAAAACAGAAGATGGATGTGGCAACCCACTCCTGAAACAATCCCTAAACAATCATCCATTGAAAACCCTGTAAATAGCAGAGAAGCACTGACATAGTGCCAGGCACAGCACATTGTCAGGGGCTGTTCCCTTCTGCTGTACTTGGGGTCGCTATGTACATAGAGTCAGACCCAACTCGACAGCACCTAAAAGCAACAATAATGGCAACCTTTCAATATATTCATATTATCCAACAATCTAAGTGGCAGGCTTCTTGAGACGTAAATTTATAATTCTTGGGGCTGGGATTTAGCTCAGTTGGTAGAGTGCTGCACTGCAGTCTCTGAGGTCCCGAGTTCAATTCCTAGCACCACAAAAATGGGAGAAGGGCCTGGCAATCCACTCCCAAGGCAATCCCGAAACAGTGAGCCATTGAAAACCCTATGAGGGTCACTATGAGTCGGATACTGACTCGACGGCACCTAACTACAACAACAACAACAATATTAAAGACAAATAGTATAGTACCACACAAATAGGCACTCAATAAATAATTCACTTAATGCACCACCAGTGTAAATAACCACGTTGATGTGCACAGAGTGCATTATATTTAGTTAAAATTGATACACAGTTTATGAGCATTGAAAATTCTTTGCCTGTCCGTGGCCATACTCTGTATTCAACTAGCTGAGGCTATGTGTAGTTAAAAGGTTCTGGCCTATATGTACATCCCTCTCAGTCTCCAACTTTCAAACATGTTCTATTGGTATTTGAAGTAGCATTTCCTTTATGACCTGAAATAAGTGCTGTTAAGTTAATTTCATGGGACTAATGAAGATTCCAATGACAAATCATGTTATCTAAATGCTTGTAAGGTGCTATCTCATATAACAGAAACTTGTGAATAAGTGACAACTTTGCAAGTTCTAAAATCTCTGTGTGTGTGTGTGTGTGTGTCTGTATGTGTGTGTGTGTACATGTATGCTCATAATTCAGGAATTCTAATAAATTATTTTATCTGGATAAGAAAAAAACGATCTGTTTTCTATGTTTCTGGCAAGTCAAACATCTAAAGATGGCAACTGAGATGCAGAATGTAGCAGCAAACTGCAGGGTGTCAGAAATTGGCAGCAGCTTTGGACTCCCATGAATGCTTAAATTTATCAAGACAAGCAACATCTGGGCAGAAATACCAGGCTAACCAAGACTTATGGCTCATTTCAGTGAGGGCTCAACAATCCTTCCAAGCACCAAAGGATCAGAGCTCATGATGCTACTTGATTCTGTTTCTCATGCATTTTCTAGAATGTCTTTCAGTTGGGTTTACTGCTTTGGTTTAGATATTTAAACCACATTTCCAAAACATAAAGCATAGTATATTTAGATAAGAAACTTAAACACTTTAACAGTTATTTTAGATCTTATATATGGCTGGTTTTAGTCTACTCACATTTTCCTCCTGTGCTTTATAATAATTTTTTTCTATAATGTTATCATTTCAGTTGGCTCTAACTACTTCTAAAGCGGTCAAGTAAAATTCCTACAACTTGTGTTGAAAATAAAAGACAAATGTTGCAATACCAACTCTTAGAATATACTGCTTTGCTCCTTTTTTGTACACTGTTGGGATGTTTCTGGATAGCCATGGGGGGTTGGCTTCAGGACTCCCTGTGGATTCTAAAATCTGCAGATGCTCACGTCCTTTAGATAAAATGGTGAAGCACTTGCATGTAATGTGTGTACATCCTCCCATATATTTTAAATATTCTCTAGGTTACTTATGCCTGCAGCTGTAGCCCTGTGGAATCCGATCCCATCAGATCTCGGAAGCTAAGCAGGGTCGGGCCTGGTTAGTACCTGGATGGGAGACCGCCTGGGAACACCAGAAGCTGTAGGCTTGGGAGAAGGACCTGGCAACCCCCTCCCAAAAATCAATCTGCCATTGAAAACAGCAGAGAAGCACTGACGATAGTGTTTCCCCTGTTGTACAGAGGGTCGCTATGAGTCGGATACCGACTCGATGGCACCTAACAACAACAACAAGGTTACTTATAATACCTAATACAATGTAAATGGCTGTTATACTATATGGTTTTGTTGTTGTTAGGAGCCATCGAGTTAGATCCGACTCATAGTGGCCCTATGTGCAACAGAACCAAACACTACCCGACACTGTGCGATGCCCTGAACTATTGTTAGTGCTTCTCTGCTATTTATAGGGTTTTTGATGGCGATTGTTTTTTGCGAGTGGGCTGCTGGCTCCTTCTCCTAAGCCTACAGCACCCGGTATTCCCATATGATCTCCCATTCCAGTAGTAACCAGGTCTGACCCTGCTTAGCGTCTGACATCTGACAAGATCAGTCACGAGGGTGGTATGGCTGTAGACCCTGTATGGTTTAGGAAATAATAACAAGAAAAAAGTGTACACGTTCAGTGTAGAAATAATTCTTGTTTTCATATATTTTTGATTCAGTGGTTGAGTTTATGAGTGAAGAAATGGAGTCTGACAAAGGCCAACTGTACCCACATTAGTTCAAAGAATGCTGAAAGTAATACGCCATAGTGAACATAGTCTGGAAAGCTGCCCAGGTCCAGCTGATTCTTTCGGAGGCCCATCTTGTGCTGGAGCTTCTTTCTTCTGGTAGAAGGCTCTGTTCATGGTCTCAAGCGGCCATATAACCCAGTACCACACCCTGCTCAGGGATATAATGATTGGTTCACCGAGTAGGTATCTGATCCCAGTGAGGCCAGCTGAAGGTCTTCCTTGTGATATCGGAAAGCAATGCCTAGGAAAATCTGACCTTATTCCTTCTAGTTACCTGTGGCTATCAAGGGAGACACCAGGAGAACGGAGGAAAGAGCCAACATTGATGCTCTGGGCCAGGTCACCTCTAAGACCCTTACCTCTGCCCTTTCCAGTTCAAGTCAAACCTATGGGATCTGTACCTTTTACCTCCAATGTCCTACCTAATACGTGAAGACTATAGAAATTTCAAACATGATAGCAATGAATGTATTGCACAGAAATGAATAATACCTTGCTTTTTCCCTCAGGCAACAACTTATTTTCTGCCTAGGTTAAATTTTCAAAAGAAGTTTTGCTCTTTGTCTCTTTTCTTCCTGAAAACCTACCAATCCTTTGAATTACTTCCATTTAAAATTTTTCCTTTCTTATTCACATTCTCTACCTTATTCTCTGCCATCTCAATCAGTCACAGTCTCCTTCACATTTTCTGCCCGTCAGCAATCCTGTGATCTGTTACAGTACTCCAGGTCTTGGGTTTGCAAATGGTAGAAACATACCAAATATTCTCAAATCTACTCTGAACCTTTTCAACAGTTTAAAAAGGCTATAAAAACAGATGTAGATTAGACTTAAGTATGGAGTGGATTTTTGGTTGAGAACACTCCAAATCCAATCTGCACCTGATGTTATAGCCTACCAAAACTGTTGAAAAATCCTATGGATCGCAGAGAAGCACTGATATAGCGCCAGGCATGGCACAGTGTCAGGGAGTGTTTCGTTCTGTTGTATATAGGGTCGTAACGAGTTGGATCCAACATGACAGCACCTAACAACAAAGAATAACAGAACTGTTGAAAGGGTGAGGTTTACACTCGAGAATATACAGCCATTCAAAGTAGCCGACAGGAAAATGGGGTTTTGTTGTGTCTGACACCAGGGATGCATCCTTTTCTAGGAATGACTGGATTCACAGTTTCAAATGATGCCATCCTAATCCTCACTCTTGCCATTATCCAGACAGAATGGCACTGGCACCCTCTGCTTCCATTCTCCTAGCAACTCTACAGAAAGCTTCCTTCCTGATGGGTTTAAGAGAGAAGTCCAGAACTAGCATGGCCAGGAGATGAGGTGACTATTCTGAGTATGCAGAGGGTGCCGGTGGAAGAATCCAAGGACACAGTATTCCCAATCACATGTATTATTTTCTGTATAGGAAAGAAAAATCTGATCACCAGAAGAGAATTGGAAGATGTTAGCCAAACAGATGCCATAAAATTATTTATAATGCACTATAAAGCTAACGGGGCTGGGATTTAGTTCAGTTGGTAGAGCACTGCTCTGCAGTCTCTGAGGTCCTGAGTTCAATTCCCAACACCGCAAAAATGGGAGAAGGATGTGGCAATCCACTCCCAAGGCAATCTCAAAACAACCAGCTATTGAAAACCCTATAAGGGTCGCTACAGGTCAGACATGACTCAACGGCACCTAACAACAACAACATAAAGCTAACAACTCCTAATCATTTCACACACATTATAACCACAAAATAAACCTGCCTATAGTAGAAAGGATGGGGCTGGGATTTAGCTCAGTTGGTAGAGTGCAGCGCTGCTGTCTCTGAGGACCCGAGTTCAATTCCCAGCACTGCAAAAGTGGGAGAAGGACCTGGTAATCCACTTCCAAGGCAATCCCGAAACAGTCAGCCATTGAAAATCCTATGAGGGTCACTATGAGTCGGATACCAACTCGATGGCACCTAACAACAACAACATAGTAGAAAGGGTATTCCTAGTTTAAGTACCTGAAGGCTATTAGTCAATATAAACATAGTATATACTTATATTAGCCTTTGTCTCATGATCAGTTTGGGAATAAATTTACCTAATAATCCTATTTAATAGTACAGGAAATGAATCATTTCCCACTTCAAAATTACATGTTGAAGATACAGGACACTATTATACCAATGAGTAAGTATCTGTTAGATGCCTATTATAAGGTTGTGCTTTTCTATTATACCATGCTTTTTAATTTGTAGATGATTACTATTAAATAGTTGATGCTCAGATACAAAATATATGTATTAGTCCTAACAGACAATACATACTTGTGATACCACTGATCTTTATGAGCTGAAATGCAATGGATACAAAAGTGGAGAGAAATATAACTTGGGTCAAGTGATACATTTCCTATCCCTACTACAATTAATTATATTCTATGGGAAAAGAAGATCCATTTGTTCTAGAGATGTTTGTAAGCCAGGCTCAGAAAATACAGGATTTCCTTATACTAAATAACGAGAGCAACACGCTGCTAAAGACTCAAGAGAAAACCAAACACGAACTTTGTCAGAGTTGGGGTTTCTTTCTCCGTCCATCTTCTCAAAGCTATCAACACATGTTTGTCATTCCAGTACAGCTCACAGCTTCCAAAGTCCAAGATAATATCTCAATCAATCTCAGCCCAAGTTAAAAGAGATGTTAAAAAAATAAATATAAATAAAGCACAGAGAGAGGCACCTTATCCTTCGGGATTCCACAGACCATTACTTTGAGCTTGCAAATCAGTTAAGATACCCTGCCGGCCATCATTCTTTCTTTGTTGCCAAAGTTCTATTGCCTTACCTAGAGTAAACAAATTAAATAAGACTCCTTCCCATTGAATTTTCCCCGAGGCACTTGAAAGAACAAATGCTCTGGCATTCATCAACAGTGGCTTCTCACCCATATGGTAACTGGGGGCAGTGGTCTCCTCTAAATAGGTTACTTAATTTGTTTCTCATTAAGCTATATTTTAAGGCTTCACCCCCTTTTTTTTGAGGTACTTGGAGGCTGAATCCAAGGCCATGTGTGTACTTTCCAAGTGTTCTACCACTGACTTGCACTCAGCCCCTTTTTTATTTTGAGATAGGGTCTCACTAAATTATACAGGCTGCCTCTGGCCTCAAACTTGCCAGCCTCCTGCCTTTGCCTCCAGAGTCACTAGGATTACAGGCGTGTGCCATTGCACCTGGCCAAGGCTTCATCCTTAAAGGAAAAAATAATAAGGCCTAAAAGGTCACCTAGCACTTATTAGAGACAAGGCACATCCTATAAGTTACTAAACAAAACAACAACAAAATCAGTCAGACTGGTTTTGCCTGGCTTCAAGAGTCACTACTAATGGAGATGACCCTTTTCTCCAGCCAGACAGATATCAATTTGTAAACAGTGCTTTCTGAAGAAACAAACAAAAACAAACAAAAAAGAAGGAAATGTATTTGTCTCTGGGCAGTGAGAGATAGGATGATTTATTATTCTCTTTTTGTGGGAGAAGAACATGGCAACCCACTCCCAAGGCGATTCCAAAAAAGTCAGCCATTGAAAACTCTATGAGGGTTGCTATGAGTCGGACTGGACTCGACAGCACCTAACAACAACAACAACATCTTTTTGTAGTTTTCAATTGTCTATAAAGACCATGCCTGGAGCCTCACCACCGTGGTGTTGGATACCGTCAGATCTCAGAAGCTAAGCGGGGCCAGGCTGGTTAGTATTTGGATGGGAGACTGCCTGGGAACACCAGGTGCTGTGGGCTTGGGAGAAGGACCTGGCAAGCCACTCCCCAAAAGAATCAGCCATTGAAAACCTTATGAATAGCAGAGAAGCACTGACAATACTGTTTTGCCTATTGTATGTAGGGTTGCTGTGAGTTGGACCACAACTGGACTGCACCTAACAATGTAAAGACCATGTATTTTCTACTTAGGAAAAAAAAGTTAGTAAAAAAATTCTGAGCTAGCCATAGTGGTACACACCCATGTAAGTATTTGGGAGGTAGAAAGAAGAGGATTTTCAATTCAAGGCCAAATTGGGCTACATAGCAAGACCCTGTCTCAAAGAAAAAAAAGTTTACCTAATTTACAAAATTTGGACAGTTTTTGTTGAGGTTAACCAATAAAAAAATTACTAAATTGACCTAGGATAAAAATCAACCTTAATTGTGTGCTTTGTTGTTGTTGTTGTTAGGTGCCGTTGAGTCGGTATCCGACTCATAGCGACCCTCATAGGGTTTTCAATGGCTGTTTCGGGATTGCCTCGGGAGTGGATTGCCACGTCCTTGTCCCATTTTTGCAGTGCTGGGAATTGAACTCGAGACCTCAGAGACTGTAGCGCAGCGCTCTACCAACTGAGCTAAATCCCAGCCCCTAATTGTGCACTAGCCAATTAAAATCTGCCCCGCCAAAGATTCACAAGGAGACAAAATGTTGACTCCAGGAGTTTCTCAAGTACACCCAACCTCAGTGCTACTGCCTGAATGCAGCCAATTTTATTTTGCCCAGATTCCAACTGTCTCCTAACTATCCCCCCCTTACATTCCAGTCTTCTTCCTCCCCTTTCAGTTGTTCACACAGTAGTCAAAGTGATCTTCTCAGATGCAAACCCGGTCATATTATTCTCAGTATAAACTCTTCCGTGGCTGCCCACTGTCCAAGGAATAAAGTTCAGTGTGCGGATGTGGCTTGTAAAGCTCTCACCCCTTTTTACTGACGTGGGCTCTTGTCTTGCTCTTTACCTCTTTCATACTTTAAGGGTTCTGAACAACCTTTCACTTCCTCACACACTCCACCTGCTGCCTGTAGGACCCACCCCAGCACTTTCCACACCTGTACCTGCTCAGGGTGCCCCTGATTTTGAGCCTGTGCCTGAGCAGCTGAGCTACGCCCTAAGTGCATAACCACCAACTTCTAATGGGCTCTTACCGTACTCTGGCAACCCTGGCTGGCCGTTCCGCTCGACTCCATCTGCCTCTGCCTACATGGAGAATTTCCAGTCTGGCCCACGCTGAAGCACGGGCTGCTTTCCTGCTTCCTCCATCTTCAACACTTGACCTGAGCCTTCCATTTCATGGAACACTGGCACCCTCTAATAGGACACCCCTTCCTTTTCCTGCCATCACCCCTGGCAGCATATGACCAGTCCCTCTCCTAACCCTTCTCACCCATGGCTGGATGCCCCACCCTAGCTGGCCATCCTGTCCTCTCACACCTTCCAGGACACCCAGTTCATCCATTCTCCCGTTAGTATATTTAGCCTGTCTTTTAGCTGGATTTCTTCCATCTCCACCTAAGTGTGGGCTGGGATTTAGCTCAGTCGGTAGAGCACTGCACTGCACTCTCTGAGGTCCCGAGTTCAATTCCCAGCACAGGAAAAATGGGAGAAGGGCCTGGCAATCCACTCCCAAGGCAATCCGGAAACAGTCAGGCATTGAAAACCCTATGAGGGTCGCTATGAGTCGGATACCGACTTGATGGCACACACCACCACCACCACCTAAGTGTACTCAATATTTTCCCCCATCCCAACCCCTCTACCAATTCCTGCATATTTTCCAACACCATTACCTGACTTTAGTATACGGTTAGCATTTGAGAGAGGAAAATGATCTCTTCCTCTGACATACACTAAGGCTGGGGCTCACATCTCAGTTCGTATGTTCAGTTAACAAGCAGTTTCCAGGATAAGTTAAGAGCCCTCTAAAATCTCCAAAAAAGGTCAAAGGAATTTCTATTTGAACAGCTGCAAAAACTACTTTCAAAATAGTTAATTCTGAAGGCCAGTTTTGAAAAGCAACAAGTAAATGCACTAAAGCTAATCAAAAGTATAAAAGATGAATAAATAAGAAAAAACCCTACTTCCTATCTTAAAAGGCTTAAAAAATTACAAAAAAAAAATTCCTCAATTAGTTCTATATCATCATAATCTAATGGACACAAGACTATCATAATTAATAAAATCCTTGCAGGTCCCTTTCCAACTGTAATACAAAATAGGCGTGCTTACTGAACTTAACAAGATAAAATAACAATATAACAATATTTGATCTCCAAATCAGTTTCCTAAAAATACTACAACAAAGAATTTAAATGCCATCATTAAAAAAAAAAGTTTATACCACATGTTGAGCAATAAAATTGGCAAATCTACAGAGTTTCAAATACTGCTACAGTATACATCTGGTCACCACGGGCGGGTGTGGAGGCTAGAGAAATCATTAAGCAATCTGAGAACTCCCAAACAAAGAAACTGTAAAATTCTGACCTATAAAGCAAAGGAAACACACTTAATCCCGCAGGAGCTGCAGTATGTATTTCAACCGGGTTATCCCTTGCCTTGGAAGGACACGGTGATACACCAAAACCTGGGGTGACACAGTATCTGCACTGGGTGCATGTGGCACAAAGCCAGCTTGCTTTAGCACTCCTGGCACCTGTTGGCCTAATCATCTGCAAAAGCATTACTCCACACAACAGAGAGAAAGTTAAGAGGGGGGGGATAGAGAAGAGGAGGGGGAGAAGATATCTCACTCATTATGCCTGTGAGAGAATGGAACATTCACCTTCTAAAAAATAGTTACATGTGCTTTCTGTACATTTTCAACACATTTCTCCTAACATTACAATGTATCTTTGAACTTCAGATCCTACTCAGCTTAAAAAGGAACAGCTTTGGTTACTCAGAGACACAAACTTTCTACTCCAAGTACAGTGGCTTGAAACCTGTTCAATGAACCTGTTCCTTCCATCTCTGAGCTGCTGCAATGGGGCTCCAAACAAATACAGTGCATTTCAATTTTAGTAAAATTCCTCTACTACTCACTTTCTCCATAGTACTAAAACACTTTCTTACCAGTTCTCTAAGTGTTTTAAAGTAACTTAAAAAAAAGTTCATGTTTAGACTGAATCTTCTCAAGACTATGTTATAAAATATGCTTCTGTGTGAATGTAAGTGGGGAAAAAAATGGCAAACAAAAGCAATTCCTCTGAAATAATAGTAAGTAACAGTAAAAATAATTAAAGGATAAAAACAATATGAAATATAGTAAGGACATTTTCAAAGGTCTTATGAAGGCAACATAGGCAATATACAGAGTCATTAATTGGAATACCCCAACAGCTTTTTATAATAGCTTCTGTTTTTATATTCTCACTGCTTTTCTTTCAACCTGATAACTAGAAATGCCTTCCTACTGTGTCTAATATGTTCGGAATACATATCTAAGTGTAGAGTTGGACTGTCCATGGTAAGAGGGAGGCCTACAGTTCCTTTACTGACAGATGTGAAAAGGCTGTAAATTCTTATGTAAGGCAACACAGTTGTCAGCCACGATGGATAGGAGACTGAGGACTTTCCCAGAACTCTCAAAAGTTTAAGCACATAGTTTCTTTCCTGAGAAGCCACACAATGACCTGTAACGTGTTAGAAGCATAGTTGCCATGTTCTGAGGGAACAATACACGCATTTACCACCTTAAATTATGACCCCCAAATCAAAAAAGTGGTTAATTCATGGAAAAAACGCTTTGAATATACACAAAATATTTTCAGCCCTTTTGTTAACAGTAAACTGGGACGAAAAACTTACTTTTCTCAGACATGTGGCTAAACATTCCAAATTATTAGGCATTTCTAGAAAAGATAAGACATAATAGAGCTCAAAGGTTTCCCTTGAGTTTTTCAATGGTTCTTTATTTTTAAACAAGAAAAGTTTTAACAACTAACTGAAAATAGCATAAAAGGAATTTATTTCTAACTCTCTTTGCCAAATACCAATTTAACTCTTGAAAGGTAAACATTTTTAAATGTCTATAAATTAATTGCTGTATGACTATGATTTTATTAGTGTGATTATACTGCTAAGATAAATGGCACTTGGTCATAAAAATCCCAGTATTAAAGGAATCATAATTGATTACAAATTTATATGCTGTCTTTCTGCATCACAGTTTTCTCAGTTATAATTTTTAGGATATAGGGTTTTATAGGTGCTGGGATTTAGCTCAGTTGGTAGAGTGCTGCGCTGCAGTCTCTGAGGTCCCAAGTTCGATTCCCAGCACCACAAAAATGGGACAAGGACGTGGCAATCCACTCCCGAGGCAATCCCGAAACAGCCATTGAAAACCCTATGAGGGTCGCTATGAATAGGACACAACTCAACGGAACCAAACAACAACAATAGGGTTTTATATGCCTTTCTCAGCCCACACAACTATCTATGTAAAACAGCAATCAAATTTTTCTAACAAATATAAAGTTAAGAGGGTTAATATCTTAATGAAGTGCTTCTAAATACAAAAGATTTTCATTTTACTAACTAGATTTCTTCTGAGTTTTCAACAGTAGGTTTCAGGCTGATGGGAAGACAGGTTTCCTAATAGAGATGCCCTTCCTCCCTTTCTTCATTTGGGGTGAGGGGAAATATTGAAAGAAATAGAAGAAAGGCTTGATGTGGATATGTTAGCTACAGATATGTTAAAATATCAAATGATGAAAAGTTGATCCTAAGGCCAAATTTTGAACAATAACTAATTCTCAAATTTTAGAGATAAAACATTTTGAAAATTTTTCAGTGCATTTTTAATCAAATTTTACTTTGGAAATGTCACATGACCTATAATTCTCATTTTACTGAAATCTTATTAAAAAATCTTCCATGTCACATATTGCTTGTCTAATGCGAGGCAGTGAAATTCTAAATTATATGTATTAGGATAAAACATTACATAACAATAATCACTATTACAATCGCAGAACTTAAAAACATGGAAAGATAAACATCATCTAAATGTAATTAAATCTGTAATGATATAAATCTGTAATGATGCAGAACAATGCCAGATAATAAGTGCCTTTAAAAGAGAATAGTCTGTGATCTCAAGTTATCTAACAATTGCTGTTTATTTAGAATACAGTGACTTTTATTCTATTATGAGAACAGACTAAAATAGTCCTCATTCTTTTTATAAAGGCAATTTTTACAGGTAAAATAAAAATATCAACTGACATTTAAAAAGAATTATTTTTGAAGCTCTTTCAGATACCAAAAAAAGTGATCTAAAACAGATAAATTAACACTACAACTTAGAATTACAAAAAAATCCTAGGTGGCATTTGTGTATAAAATTTTGAAATAATATATGAGGTATAGCAATGAAAGAGAATCTAGCTTAAACTAATGTAATTTTCCAAAATGATAGCTCTAATAATTAATTATATTTGAGGCATCATTTCCTTTGTCATTTATCATAATGTGGTGACATTAATTGTGTTAAAAGTTATTTTTAAAAGAAAATTACCACCTCATGATATATGGCAGGGCATTATGATTATAATTAATAACAATGTATTATATACTTCAAAATAGTGAAAAGAGTGGATTTTGTTTTTTTTTTTTTTTTGGACTGATGGATCAAACCAGGGCCTTGTGCATATTTTGCAAGCACTCTATCACTGAGCTGCACTGAGACAGGATCTTGCTAAGCTACATAGGTTGCCTCTGGCCTCAAACTTGTGATTCTCCTGTCTCCAACTCCTGAGTCACAGAGATTACTGGTGTGTGCCACAGCACCTGGCTAACAGAGTGGATTTTAAGTGGTCTAATCACAAAGAAATGATAAATATTTGAGGTGATGGATATGTTACCTGGCCTGATTTGATCATTCCACAATGTATTCATGTATCGAAACACCAGTTGTACCCCATAAACATATACAACTACTGTCAATTAAAAATAAAATAAAAACTTAAAAATAAAATTACCATCACAAGTCAATTTCTGAAAACTATACAATCAAGAAATTAGATGCAGCATTGCAATTAAATGAAGAACAAGCTCACTGAAGATTACTACCTGAAGAATACATATACATACACACCTGTATACATACCTGAAGAATCACATATATTATATGACATTTAGTAAACTAAACTTTTTATTGTTTCCTAATAGGTCAATAAAATTACTATTAACAAAATTAAAATGCTTAAAGTTAAAAGCAAAAACAGGAATAAGGAAATGAGAGTATACTGTTTCAATATAATTTATGACTACACAGAGAAAATTTACTTATGAAGGATAAAAAGGAACTCTCACTGAGTTAAGTTCATTTCTAAAAGATTCCATTTCTGCTGGGTCTGGTGGTGCAGGTATATAATCCTAACAACTTGGAGGCTGAGGTAGAAGGACTGCAAGTTCAAGGCTTGTGTACCTTACCAAAACCCTGTCTCAAGATAAAAAAATTTTTTAAATGGGGGAGGGGTGGGTAGGCGGTGCTGGTAGTGCAGTCCAGTGGTAGAGTGCTCACAAAATATGGGCAAGGTCCTGGGTTCAGTCCCTGGTATTGCTAAATAAATAAATACATAATTCTATTTCTGAAACTACATACTAAGGAAACAATAGAGATGCAGAGGAGAAAACTATTTGCCAAACATAAAGCACCTAGTGCAGTACTGTTTCGAAGAGGTAAAAGTTGGAAGGAACACTAGAAGAATGTTTAAAATGTGGGAAAATAACTTGATGGAATATCATGCAGACATCAACAAGAATACGGAGACTAATAACCTGGAAAAAATGCTTCAAATTAATATTGTAATTTGCACTTTAGTGTTTGGTTCAGAGTGGTAGGTCTATGGTTTTCTTGTTCTTTCAAAATTTCCTTTCATTATAATAAAAGGGAGACAAATCAGAAACAGAGAGAATAAACAATACAGCAAGATGTGGCTATCTGGTTTAAAACAGATTTGTACATGGTTTGGTGTGGAAATTTTTTTACAAAGGTAAATATTGTATTTTCCAAAACCACATTAAATCATTTACATTTTCCAAAACACATTTGAAATGTAAAAGTTTCTTTATAAACCCCTTCGAAGGTTAGTTTGCGGACGGTCTTGATAAAAATGGCAATTCAGACACCGATGAGACTGCTGTTAGGAAATCTTTCTTCATGTTTAAGCTCTTTGTAATATGATGTTTTCTGTGGCTTTGCTTATGCCTAGCTGCAGCTCTCTACGCCTATGTGGCTCAGAACTTCTGCTTCATTTCCATTATCATTATAGTACACTCTACTTTGTTTGGGCTGGGATTTAGCTCAGTTGGTAGAGCGCTGCGCTGCAGTCTCTGAGGACCCGAGTTCAATTCTCAGCACCGGAAAAATGGGATAAGGGCCTGGCAATCCACTCCCACAGCAATCCCGAAACAGTCAGCCATTGAAAACCCTATGAGGGTCGCTATGAGTCAGATACCAACTCCATGGCACCTAACAACAACAACAACTACTTTGTTCAAGAACTTACAAACACTTGGTCCAGGAGGATAGCCAGCAATGCAAGAAATGCTACAAGCTGAGTTTCTAAGTGTCAGGAGGCACCACAAGGATCCTCCTAAACAGATGGTTCTGAATGCGCACACCCCACCCATGCTTTTCCACTTAAAGCTGTCGTGCTTATGAAAAAAGTCTAAGTGTGCGATCACTATGCAAATTTTATACCTTCATTTGTTTAATCTTCTTGCCAGGGAAGGTTATTTACTTATTTAGGCATAAAAATGTAGTGATGCTGTTTCACTTGAAACTTGCTCAGGAAAACTGCAGTAATAAAATTTAAAAGAACGTTTTGTCTTGATCAGCTTTCCACTTGGAAACACGGACATTATCAGCAGCTGTGGATTAAGTGATTAAGGAGATATTATTTCTATTGAGTCAACTGGCAAATTTGTTATGAATAAACAATACATTATAAAGATACATAACACAATGAGGGCTGTTAGCTCCTTATTATAATCAGTCATAGCTTTATCAAAGCAGGTGAAAACCTACTGTTAATTTAATAATGGAATGAATGCAAAAGACAAGCAAAATGTAGGCAGTGCCTGTCATACTGACAAGCTACAGCAATGCATGGATGTGTTGTGTTTTTAACCAGAAATACATCTATTTGTCTAGTATTGCCAAGTATAGGGCTAAATTCTCTTGTGTATTATCTCACGTAATCCTCATTGCTGTCTTATTAGGTATTATCATTACCTTTAAAGATGAAGAAGCTGAGGCCCAGGCAAATGAAATAACAGACGTGCTTAGATATAACCCCAGGCAGTAGGATTCCAGAGTCTCTATCCTTCATCACTACTGTTCATCAAACAGCACACTACCCTTGCATGAGAGACAATGGCTGGGCTGAAGAGACTACAAGGCAGTGTAAGACAAGGACCCCTGGTTTCAGCTCAGGCTAGGGCATGGGCTCAGCAGATAAGATACTTATTTATAAAATAATGAGAGGCAGTACAGTAAGAGCTAGATAAATACAAATAACAACTCCCAATAATAATTTAGAAAAATGGCAGGTTATACTTGTCAATACAGGTAGGTCCAAAATTTGGTACACTAGGCTCTGGGGTACAGAACACCTGAGAACATTTAGCAAAACTCTGTTTACTTGTACAGTGAGCACTAAAGAACAGGTTAGGCTAACCTTTCACAAGATAGAAATATGAATTGAGAAAACACAGTCTTGCTACCAATGTGGAAGGAAGCTATGGAGCAAAAGTTACAAGCAAATTTATTATTTTCAACAAGGATAACTTGTTAGGTATGTTTAGTGGAATGACTTACAAAGTATCAGACATAATTTCAATGTCTGACAATATGGACTCAATTAATATAAATTTTGGTTTATCCGTAAAATGGCTTAGCATGCAGTATTTCAGAAGTCTTTAAAAGAAAATAATACTTAATAACCTGGGAAGTTCCTGGCTTGGTATTAAGAGAAAGAGGTGAGATTAGGACATGTCATATCCTGTATAATGTCTACAGGTGAGCATATTGAAAAAGACTGGACAAGAGCTCTAAAGTAGTGAAGACTTTCCCTCCGTAAGGAAATTCTATTCATGTGTTTCCCTTTAATGAGTACCTCTTCACGACATATTTGGAAGAACCAGAGTCAGAGTATTACAATTTAGTTTATTTTAGTGTATCAAGATTGCTAGATTGTAGAAATATGTAAAGAAAATTAAACTGCCTCTGTCATTCAAGAACATTTGGAATTAAGAGCTCTGCTAGAATCACAAAACTATTGAATATTGACCAAAGTCCACATAGAAAGAAAAACCAGGAATATGGGCAATTTGCTGGAGGACATGCAGCTTAACCTAAGAATAGAAATTGGACTTGACAAGTGAAACGCAGCAATGATTCTCCAATACTAAACTGAAGAGACTTCCCCTCCCTTAGGATGTCAAGACTCCAAACTCATATCCATTTGACTTCCAATATCTAGTCTACCTTACTTCTACTGATTTTTTTCTCCATTCATTCACTCATTCAATAATACATATAATACAATATTCCTCCATTGATTCACTCACTCAATAATAAATTAAATAAATAAATAAAACATTATGATTAAGATTTTGAAGAAATTTGTTCTAGAGGTTCTTAAAGCCTCTATATAAGCATGAGCTGGAAATCCTAACTACACTCTTTTAACAACACTATCATTAAAATTTTCCCCATTAAAACATTAAATACATAATAACTTTCACACAGAGAATTATTTCTATTTTCCCTACCTTTATTCAATGGTTTAAAAAGAGAAGTAAATATCTGTTTACGTTCACTTAGGATACATTAATTTCCAAAAGGAGAATTACTGGGTATTTCCATTTATCATTCACAAACTTCCCATGTTGATAAACATTATTTAGAAACATAACTTTTATGATAGTGTATGGTATTACACAAAATGGATAAAACATAATTTACTCTAAGATCACTTGTAAATGTTCAGAATATATAACATATAACATTATAATATGTGGTAATATAAAATGCACAATATTTGCATACATTTGGATCATTTGTTTAGAAAACTTTTCTAAAAATGAAATTGGTGGGTTGAAGAGAAGGTTGATTTTTAAGAATTTTAAATTACACTTTCAAAATTTTCCTCTAGAATGACAATCCCAATTTAGAGTCTTGCCAGGAGTGAGAAGGCCTGTTTCCAAGATCCTCACCACCTCTGGGTAAAGCAATTAAAGAACAACAAACAAACAAAAAATACATACCTAAAAATGTCATGTACCCATTTAATTATCCATTCATTACTTCATGCAGCCTCAGACAGCCTTCTCGTTGATTTCAAAAAACAAAAATGAATTCTTAGTATTCTAAGCAAACTTGAAGTTCAATTTTAAATGAAAAGTACAGACAAGTCTCCAAAAAGATTTCAACACAGGATGTAAGTTAAACTCTACACTTGTTACTTTATAAAAAATCTTTAGGCCAATAAAGTGTTGATTTTTTTAAATGAAGGAACCGGCGTACACAAATATCTTTACAAATAGAATAAAATCACATACAACTTTCTGTCTCCTTTTACTGTGATTAATTTCTAACACTGAGAGGCAAGCTGGAATTCTTATTCTGTTAACTAGTCTTTTTATAAGTGAGATGATTTAAAAAGAAACCTAGCAGAGAAAGATTTTGTGTAGACATTCACTGTAAGTCTTGACATGTACCTATCAAGGAAACAAGCACAGAATCCAAACAAAAGTATCAATAGTGCTTTATGGCAAGAAATCTCCTGAAACATTCAGTAAGTTATAGCCGAGTCAAATGTGAAACAGCTAAAATGGAAATGAATGAAAGCAAATCGAGACTTTTTTCATTAGTAGCAAGAAAATAGCCTAAATAAAGGTGTTTAAGTCACCTAGTTTTTACTTGGGCTAGGATTTGGCTCAGTGGGTAGAGCTCTGCGCTGCAGTCTCTGAGGTCCCGAGTTCAATTCCCAGCATCCCAAAAATGGGAGAAGGGCCTGGCAATCCACTCCCAAGGCAATCCCGAAACAGTCAGCCATTGAAAACCCTATGAGGGTCGCTATGAGTCAGATACCGACGGCACCTAACAACAACAACAAGTTTTTACTTAGAAATATGCCTATTACTCCAAAGTCAAATGAATAAACCACAACTCATTTTTCTATCCTCCCTGGGAAATAAGATGCTGCACACAAATGAATGTTCTAGAGTAATGAAGTCATTTTCTGCTTTGAATTCCCAAATATTTATGAAATTAAAAATAGTTTTGATGGAAATATTTCTAAAATTTCCGAGCTTTCAGGACACGTTGATTGGACATCATTGCGCCTTGCTTTCCATGACTCAGGATGCTGGCCCTCACTTTAAGTTACTCTAAGTCCTGGGCTATTACAAATAAATCACCTCCACATTTTCTTTTTTAGTTCTATGCCAATGTTTTCTTCCTGTCTATCTTCATCTCGAATCCTAATTTACTAATTTTAATTTCTTCTGTTGTTATTTAAAAAGTAAGCTTAAATAGCATGGTGAAAACCAACCAAGCAAACGTACCCAACCAATCCACATGCTATTTGATTAAACACAATAATCAAAAGGAGTGTTTTGGGAGTGGTTCTAAATATCTACAACTAAGTTCTTTCCTTTATTGCTCAGATGCCTTTGCATCTCCAGAGTTATTGGCAATGGGTTTGAAAAAGATTTCACATGCAGAACACAGGCACTACTCAATTGTAATGTTCAAATCTACGAAGTCCAACAGTTTAAGTAATGTTACGTGATCAGGAGCCAGGTTTGACTTATAGTGACCCTCATAGGGTTTTCTTTCCTTCTTTTTCTTTTTCTTTCCTCCTCCTCCTTCTTCCTCTCTCTCTCTCTCTCTCTCTGTGTGTGTCTCTGCCTCTCTCTCTTTTTCTTCCTTTTCCTTTCCTTTCTGTTTCCCCTCCCTCCCTCCCTCCCTTCCTTCCTTTTTATTTTGAGACAGGGTCTCACTATATTATGTAGACTGTCTCTGGTCTCAAACTTGCTATCCTCCTGCCTCTGCCTCCTGAGTCACTGGGATTACAGGTGTGCGCCACTGCTCCTGGCAGGGGATTGTTTTCAGGAGTGCACTGCCACATCCTTCTCCCATTTTGGCAGGGTTAGGGATAGAACGAGTCTGGGATTTAGCTCAGTTGGTAGAGCGCTGCTCTGCAGTCTCTGAGGTCCTGAGTTCGAATCCCAGCCCCGCAAAATGGGAGAATGATGTGGCAACCCACTCCCAAGGCAATCCAGAAACAGCCACTGAAAACCCTATAAGGGTCACTATGAGGCTGACTTGACTCGAAGACACCTAACAACAACAACAACAGGGATAGAATGAGGGTCCTCAGAAAGTGTGGAGCAACGCTCTACCAACTGAGTTAAACCCCAACCTAGCTTAAGTAATAAAACTGTGAAAATTAGTAATTTCCTATTGGACCAAAAATCTGGAATACAAAAACGAGGTTCTTTAAACATACTTGGAAAGTAATATCAGCATTCTTTTGTTTTGACAAGGTAAGGCTAGAAAGCCTCATTATCTAATAGTGTTTCTCAAAGTGTAGTTCAGGGGCTGTCTGCATCCGAATACTCTCTAGTACTTATTTACAAATGCAGATCCCTCAAGCCCATTCCCAGCCTTGTAAAACAGAACATCTGTAGTGGCAACAGAGGCCTGCCTTTTCAGTCAGCCCCCTAGGAGATTTCTTATATGCAGTAAAATTGGAGCACTGTTAATCCAATATCTAAAATGAGTGATATGCTTGCTAAAGTAATACTAGACACATTTTTGTTTCCAACAAAATGGGTGAATTGGTTCCAAAGAAACTTCGTCATTAAAATATTGGTTAGTTATCAAAATTATTCAAAGATTTCAACTTAATAAAATCTATACACAGCTCTGATAAAGACTCAAATAAAATATGTCAACTGAATCAATAAACTGCACAAAAAAGCAAAGAATATTCATATAAAATTTACCCATTCAATAACAAATACCTTTATATACTCAAAGATCATTCTTTGAGTATATAGACTATATAACTAATTAAAATAATATGAATCAAAGATAATTTTTAAAGGAAGGATGTATCCTTAATTTCAATTATTATAAAATGTCTCATGAATTTACACACTAGTAGTGATTTTTTTTTTTACTATCTGTACTGGAATTAGCATTTTTTTTCATTCTATATATGCTTTTTCATAGTTTTCACAATTTTGGTTATTAGTAGTGACGGTGGGCATTGAAAATGCTTGATAACCAATTGTTTAAATGTCTTCAAGTATACTTTATCAAGTGCCTTATATCACACATTGAGTGTAATTACAAATCATGTTTAATTCAATTAATTGTGCTATTAGTTACTATGAGGCATACAAAAAGGCATACAACACCCATACTCAAAGATCATTCTTAATAAGAAACTCTTCAAGGACTTCATTATTTTAATTCAATTTTAAAAATAACAATATTGAATTTCTTCAGAAATATTCCATAATTGAATTTTTCAAAAATCCAGTTAGTCCAAATTAGTATAACTTAACTATCACTGAAATAATACAGATTAATAGATAGCCAGAGGTTCTCACAAAGCTTCCTTTAATAAAGGACTCATGAAAATATTTTATTAACAATTCCCTTGTTTGGATTTAAATGTGCACTCCTAAAATACTTTCAGTTATTGATCAAAAGACAGTAGTTCCATTTTGTTTTCATATCCAACTAGATGAATATGTAGTCTAATTACTTAAATACAAAGTTTTAAAGATTTACTATATCATTTGTACTAAACAGTGGCTTATTCAAATAAAATTAGCTTATTTTTAATAAATTTGAAGGGCATTCTAAAGAAATTTATCAAAGCAACATTAACGGAGGAGTTACTTGGGTCCTTTGTAAAGAACTTCACAAACACCACACACACATCAACTCTAATACATATGCTTCACTTGTTACCACTTTACAAGTTTTTAAGTTAAAAATTTCAGCAAAATTTCCAAATTGATTAAACTGCACTGTTTCCTTCCAGAATTATGTAATCTAAAATAAACTAAACTTTAGCAATGATTGAAGTTCTAACGACACAATTCTTTCAGCATTAGATTATTAAATTTCTGTGACTATGAATAATTCTTCTCTAGTACTTTATTTTTCTTTAATTAAAAGTATTTTAAGCTACCATATAGCTTCAAAACAGAAACAGGAAAAGTTAAAATAACCAGCAATCTTCTTTGACATAGATGTTTCTTTTTTCTTCCATTTGTTTTTCTTTTTTCCCTTTATTGATAAATAAATAAAGGTGGGGTACAGAGTAACACAGCATTTGCTTTTTCCATTATGCAACTATTACATCACTTTTGGTTACACTTTCATCAACTTACAAAGTTTATGGGACCTTTTGATTAATATGTAGTAAAACTCGTATGCATTTATGGGGTATAGTCCCCTATTTTTCCCATGTATTCATGAAGTTGCCTCATTTACATTGAGATTATCCTCTCCCTCTTCCTCCCCTTACATTGCTTCCCCTCCCCTTTCCACCTTCCACAACTTTTGCTTCTGTTTCTTAATGCTACAAGTAGATTTCTCTTTTCTTTTGCAAATAATTTTGCAGGCTACATGTTTAACAAATGAATATACACTACAAAAAAAATTTAACACTTCATTAAAAATACTCTAAGTAGGGCAATATATTTGCAAGGCTGAAAAAGATGCCCTTTTTTACAGTTAGGGAAATATTAGAGAGAGGAAATTTTTAAAACTAGAAACTACCATGCTCCCATACTACCACTACCGTCCATTAAATTGCTTATAGACTCAAAGTGATAGAAAGCAGAGAATCAAGAGAAGGAATATTTAGTAATACAAAGATCGTACCTTCAGGTTGTATAAATTGAAAGATCAGTTGTCTTATTTCAGATAAAACTTTTTTTTTCTAAGAGACTTGACCATCTACACTTCTCCTCCTTCAGAATTTAAAATAACAAAGTTACAGAACTTGGTTTCATATACATATCCTAGGCACAAGTGATCGCACAGCTGTGGAAAGCTACATCTCAAATATCAAAAATTCCTGATATAATAAAATGGTGTAAACTTAAACCACCCATTTCTAATCCAATTACTTTATCTCCTCACCTCATCGACAATGATTTCATGATGTTTGGATGAAGGATGATGTGGCATTTGGTTCCTGATTAAACTCTAACATAGGATATGGGAATATGATGCTAAGTAAAACCCAAACAAAAGCAAATTGAAGTATTTTTTAATATACATAAATGATGAAAATACACATATTATTTAAGGAAACTTCTGGTTAGTAGGAAATCAACCCCTAAACCATGAGTTTTTTCATCTCTTTATAATTTAATCCCCCAGTTATTTTAGTCAGAGCAGCCTCTAAATGAAAAGGACTTTGTCAAAAGCTACTGATTTCGGTCTCACAGTCTCCTACATATACATACTGTGCACACGATTTACGCCAGTGTAACACACAGATCAGCATTCTCTAATGCAGTGACTTGGTCTGTCCCATAATACTCCTGGATATGTATACTATGGTAACTTATTTTACAGGGGAAATACTTTTTAAATAATATTTGCTAATACTGCTTTCTAAGTGCCGTCAAAACATGTGAAATGGCATGTTTTGCCCATTTTATGACCTGGTTTATCAGCCCCACCCAGCATATATTACAATGCAATGTGACCGTCTAGTCACATCCACTCATCTAAGATAACGTCCCCGTGGAAAGCCAGGGCCAGAACAAATCGCTTCATGGGACTTACCTTTCTCAGTGAAAATAAGCAGAGAACCCAATCCTGTCCTTTCCAATTCCCTTGATTTTTGCTGAGGGGTTCTGGCAGACATGGGGTAGGTTTCAATATCTCCCTAGTTTCCCAAGAGAGGAGAAAAGTCAAAAACGCTGAAGTGTACAAGAATTCAGACTGGGAATAGGGAGGAAATACAAGGTAACTGGGGGCTTTTTGTGTTTTGTCTAATTTGTTTCATCAGCTCTCTGAAGATAATAATTCCTGTCCCCTAAACTTGTTACCAGTATTAAAGAATAACATAGGCAAACCCGCCTGTGTTGAGTGTTCAATGAGAGATCGCTTTTCTTACTCGTTGCTGTCTTGCAATCATCGTTCAACAGTTAGTTGCAACCAATCTCTTTTTATAGAATATTTTAAATTGTTCATCCTTACAAACTTATTAAGTTACCCTTAAATAGCAGTTCATAGCTTACAGGTTTTCACATATATTAATTCACTTGAAAGTGCTTTTTCCACAGCATTTTTATATAACCTCCAATAGAAAGAGGTGAGTAGATGTGTGTCACTTTTGGTTTCTTTGTATCCATTTTATCTTGTACTGCTTTAAGAGCCTCTCTTAGGCTAAGACTTAAGTGCATAAAACTCTGGTCTTTTGTGCAAAAAGATTGTTGAGGCAATCTTTTTTTAGCCACAATATAAAAATAATAGATAAGATAATTCAAAAGTTAGTTATCCCTCCCAGTAAAAAAAACAGACAAAAAATTAACTATCAAAGTTGTACGAGCACGAGACCAATGGGAAGGGTTCTAGCACCCCTGCAATTACAACAAAGCCTAAGGAGTAAGTCTTGCAGGGGTAGAGAGGGGATGACTAGGGGTAGCAGCTACCTACCAACACCGACTATTCTGTCCAGTGACTACTCACTCTCGGCCTTGGACACAAGTTTTTGTCCCTGTGTTTAGACTACTGTGTTTTACCAAAGGAAACTTAGAATGGATTCTGAGAAATCATTTTTTTCTCATCTCGTAGATAATCTTCATCTTCTGCATGTTCCCCCTTGTATACGATGCATTTTAGATACCCCTAATGGTCTTCTGGGGGCTAGGATTTGGCTCAGTTGATAGAGTGCTGCTCTGTAGTCTCTGAGGTCCTGAGTTCGATTCCTAGCACTGCAAAAATGGGAGAAGGACGTGGCAATCCACTCCTGAGGCAATCCCAAAACAATCAGCCGTTGAAAACCCTATGAGGGCTGTTATGAGTCGGACACAACTCCATGGCACCTAATAACAACAATGGTCTTCTGTGATGGAAGTTCTAACTTTTGTATATCAGCTGACAAATAAAAAAAAAGTGGGTAACAAAAAGTGGGTTTTCTACCTCCTTACACTGCAATTCAGTAGCACTGCAATCTTTTTCTCAATAATTATATTAATAATATTATTTAAATATTTTACTGAACTCTCTCAAACTTTCAAGTAGAAAAATGGAAGCTTAGGTACTAGTTACCAGAAACACTGAAAAGGAAAACCTGTGTCCAAAGCAGGGATTCTTTAGCTTTTATTTATTGGATTATGCTAAGGAAGGAGGGAGTAGAGATGGTGTATTTGACTGTGAAGGACATACTAAAATATTTTACCTACTGAGAAAACTGCGGAAATATACCACTGAAGACTGTGTTTAATCAGAAACTGTAATTAATGTTTTGATGATCATTTTAAGTGTGATGGGAGTATTCAGAGCCTCTCTTACATTACTAAGTTGAGCTATTTACATATTATTTAATATACACAACAGTGTTCTTAGATTTAAAAAAAGTCTCATTCTTTGTTTTCTGACTTCAAAAAGTCAGGAAATATAGGAGGCAAAAAAAAGGAAAAATAAAATATAAGGCCTACTACAGAAATTCATAAAGAGTAAGTTTTTAAAATTTTACCTTCATACATACTGCTTTGTAATATGTGACTTCATTTTATACTGAACATCATTTCTGTAAAGACCTATAGACACAACTACCTCAGTATTTACAATGGCCACACAGTATTTCCTTCAATAGATACATCAAAATGTATACAAATAATCTCCCTTTGGTTTCTCTTAAACTGTTTGCTGGTTATTCTTCTAAGTTACAGTGACTATTTATAAATGGTTACTTCAAGTTCCTCTTCAATTAATTGCCCTTGAAAGATGTCTACAAATCAGTGGCCAGTTGGCCGTTCATAAATGACTTAAATATAATCTAAATTATGCTCTATAACAAAAATCATTTATTTATCTAAGAAGAATTTTATTAAGAATCTACTATGTGCTGCCAGGGTACAGAAGTAAACAAGGTTCCTGATCCTGGTGAGGCACCGCCATAGGCCAGTGTGGGGATTTTTCATACACAGACTTACTCATTGGCTTTTCAACCAGTGTTTGGAGAATCATAAGGTCCTACAAGGTTCCCACGAGGTCTTTATGGGAGATCATGGAGCTGTTGTGCTTGAGAGATGAGGAGAAAAGGAAAAAGAAAAGGTGGAGGATGAGGAAAATGTGGAAGAAAGAAAGATGGCAAAGGAGAAAGAGAAAATAACAGAGATGAAGAAGGTAATGAGGAAGACAACCATGAAGATACATACGGCAAAGACGATGATGACAAAGAGCCAAGGAAACAAAAATGTGAGATGAAGAGGAAGAAAGTTTAAAAATGAACAGATCTTGGCCAGGTGCCGTGGCGCACGCCTGTAATCCCACAGACTTGGGAGGTGAAGGCAAGAGGATCGCAGGTTCGAGGCTAGAGGCAACCTATGTGTGTGACTCTGTGAGACTCTGACTCAAGGTACAAAATGAAAAATGCGTTGGGAGGTGCAGCCCAGCGGTAGTGCACTTGCAAAGCATGTGCAAGGGCCTGGGTTCAACCCTCATTACCGGAAAAAAAAAAAAAAAAAAAGATCTAATTTAATTCTGTACTACAGGGTAGATGTTTGAGACTCCAGTTTATATATGAAAATGCTGAAGTTAAATGAGGTAAGTAATTACATAAGCAACACTCCTGGTAAACAGAGCTAGAGTTTGATTCTAGGACCGTTGCCCTTTCACACCTGTGTTCTTAACCAGTGTATGGGTTTCTCTCCATTACAAATAACTCAACCCAAAATTCCTGGGAATTTTTAATTGCTAAGGAAGCTGTACTTCGTAGACAGTGCTGGGTTTTACATGATCCTGTCACTCATGCAGGGTGCTCAGACTTTATCTTAGAGGCAAGATTACCTCCAAACAATGATACATCCAGTACCTTTAATTGTAAAAACACAATTACAAGTGAGGAATTACTCTGAGGAAGGTACAATATAATCACCCACAGGAAACTCATTGGTCCACTGTAATTTAATGGGAACTAGAAACTCCCCATTTTTGTTCCCAAGACTTTATTTCCTTGAATTGGTTAAAACTGAAGTTGGCACTGGATGGTTTCAACACCTTAATCTACAAGCCTAGGAGAAAAGAGGGAAGAAGAGGCACAGGGATCACAAGTTGACACTGGGATTAAGGAGTACCACAGGCTAATTTATGTGGTTTCTTCACATGTGACGGTAGTGTTTCCCAGACGGGCTGATGCACAGGCTACAAAAGGAGAAACAGGCTTGCAATCTGATTCCTCAATAAATACAAACAAAACCATCAACCAGACATGACCCTACTACGTCCGGAGAATCCTCTCAACCTTTGCTATCATCCTTTTGCTGAGGGTGGCTTTTCCAGAGCATGCTTTTCACGGTAAGAAGGACTGTTTTTCTTCAGCACAAACAGCCCGCATCTTTGTATCTTTAGCTAACACAACACATGCCTCACACTACTTACAGTACAATGATGAAAATAATTACTAGGGTGGTTCTCAAGGGTCCTTGGAGAAATAGAACGAAAGCTAAAAAAATAGAGAAGGTTGGAGAAGCTGGCTTACTCATGTAAGATTAGATAAAAATAATTTTACTAGATAAAACTAAGAATATGGTGAAGATTATAAAAGGTATAAATACCAAGGAAGTTTTAAGCTGACTCTGACGGCATGTAACTGGAGTCAAACAATAGAATTCAGGTAGGAAAAACAGAGGAGTTGAACAAATAGCTCTTCCGGCAAGGGGACTGGGAGCTGAGGAAAGGTCATATTATTTATATACTGATATATTTATACAGTTATATGTAAAGAGAGCAAGCTATAAAGTGTGATTTAATCAAAGTCAAGAAATTTCATTTCTATGCATTAAAAGTTAAATATAATATGCTAGCAGTATCTGAAATCTAGAGAGAAAAAGATTTTTTACTAACACAAAATTAGTGTTTAGAAAATGGAAAATTATAGATTTTAGAAATGTACCCTGAGATATGCTATTAAAAGTTAAATGCTTTTGTTGAGGTTCTCTGGTCTTGCTGTAACTCAGACCAGCTGTACAATCATAAACCCGTCCATAATGTACTTAACTTCTCTCTCTCGAAACACCCTGCTCCCCTCCCCCAATACTCTTTATTTAATTATCTAAATATTTGAGGTGAAAGCATTTTTACAAGGATTCATACATGCAAAAAAAATGACAGACTCCTTACTATATGCAGACCTTATTAGGAGAATTCTGGACAATTTTGCATCTTAAGCTATTAAGCTTTATTGATTATAACCAAATGAGTATTTGAGAGCAGATAATTTCTGCCTAGAAATATTAAACAGGCTAAAAACAACACAGGTAACATAATCAAGTTGTAACTGAACAAACTACATATCTAATACGTACTTCGTATTTGTTATTAATGACTTTGGGGAGAACCCTTTGTCAAATAAACATTGTTTCTAATGTTCAAAGGTAAAATTTTAATTTCACAAATACAAGACAAACCAAATCAAATAGTAGGTTACACCTGAAAATGCCAATGTTCCAAACTATCATTAAAATTTAGATGACATAATTCTATAATCCATTCATGCTTTTAAAATCTGTAAGTATAAGCTAGTTTGTTTTTCATATCTTTTACTAAGAATTCGGTTTAGTGAAATGTGTTTATTGATCTATTAGAGGTATCAAAAAAAGTAAAAGTAAACAAAAATGTCTATGCTGTTAAAATAAAAAGATAAATCAAATTTATATCCAGCATCTGCAACAAATTTGAGGTCCTGGCTAGGCTTTCCAGGTTCCATGCTATAATTTAGAAACCACACACACACACACACACACACACACACACACACACACACTCTTAGAAAGATTCAAATTACTATTAAGAATGCAACTTTTGAAAAAAAAAAATGAAAAGCACTTCTGAAGGTGGTGCTGACTTTGATGTGGCCATGTTACCAGACTGTTTTGGTACTTGAGGGAAAAATAATAACTTCTCAGTAGCATACAGTTAATAGAAAGACATCTAAGTTTGCAAAGAATATTACTTTTTTATTTTAAACACAGAAAGATAGAGTAATAAAATTAATATTTTAACTTAAACACAAGGCAAATGCACAAATTCTCAGTACAGCACATTCACACATAAGTATATGTAATTTTTATTTAATAGAGATTACTGGTGTAATATTATTTCTTAGCTTTGATCTACATGACTGTAAGTGGAAAGTATTTACTGCATTTGAATTTTTCTAAGTGATCTTAAAAATTCTTATAAGCATGGAAAATACAAAATGACCATACCTATTATTATTTATAAACGTTAAGAAGACTTTTCATCAGAACATACCTTCCCTCTCTCCCCCTGCCCCTGGTACATAAATATATGAGAAAACTGAAGTAAGAGTAATAAGTAGCTGAAATATGCTAATGATGGAGCTATTGCCTACCTCAGCAGAGTGTCCCAATGCTCTAACGTCATGGGTGGTGGTTGTTGTTGTTAGGTTCCGTCGAGTCAAGTTCGACTCATAGCGACTCTCATAGGGTTTTCAACGGCAGATTTTTTTCGGGATTGCCTTGGGAATGGGTTGCCACATCCTTCTCCCATTTTTGCGGTACTGGGAATAGAACTTGGGACCTCAGAGACTGCAGAGTGGTGCTCCACCAACTGAGCTAAATCCCAGCCCTCATGGGTGGTAGCTCCGGGGAAAAGAGGTACAGGAAAAAATATTCTTCAAAAAACAATCTATTCAAATCAGAAATTTAAGAAATATACACCTACAGTACAGAAGTGGCTTAGGAATGAGTGCAAATAGTTTAAATTTATAAATTGCTTTATGATCTGCTTTAAAATTAACTTTCTTTCAAAGAGCCAAAGCTAATTTAAAAATTGAAGCACAGCTCTGGTCCAATTAAACTATTTTTTTTCAAGATTTTAGTTCAAAGATAAAATATGAAGTGTATAACATTCAGTCCATTGTTTCAAATTTCTGACTTTAGTCTTCAAAGGAACATGAATTAGAGTTATTAGCAACCTATTTTTCCTAAAACTAAAAAGTCAGAGACCAAATCAATATGATTTAGCATATTCCAATAATGCTCACACTGATAAATATTTAAAGCAAATATTTCCTCATAATTTTTAAACACTAAGAAACATTACACAAAGCAGGCAAAAGTATAGACAGTAGTACTTCAGGGACTTAAGAGAACTAAATAAAACGGCAAGTCACTACAGGAACATGCCCAAGTTCTCCCTGTCACATTACACTGCCACGCACGGCCCCTCAGCCACCCTCACACCGATGAACTTCACAAAGATGATTTTCATAAAAATAAGAAGGAAAACACAACAGTGACCCCCATCACCACAAAACACACATGATTAGGCAGCTTAAAATACGTATGTGCATACAAATTCAGAATACCATACTAAAATCTGAACGCTCCTACCACATAAAGTCTGAAAGCTGCAAACTTTGGTTTTCAGTTGTTAATTAGTTGTGGTAACAGGATGTTTATTAAAACTGGATTTATTTTTAAAACATACCGTACACATCTTCAAAACTAAAAAGATTATAGAAATCAGAGACTTTTAGAAGTGTGTTTGAATGTAAGAGTTTATACTGAACCTTTTTATTCAATGGCTTGAGTAAAAGAATTTAAAATAGTGAGACACAAATGGCTTATGTTTAAATGGATATTGATGAAGAAGTAAACATTTGGGTCCATTTTAAAATAAAGATGAAATGGTAAAGTGCCTTCAAGCTAAACATATTTAAAATAATAAATAGAAAGTAATGAAGGATGGATCCTTATAAGGAATGGGGGGGGGGGGAAATCCCAGTCATGAATCAAAACAAGTACCCCTCATTAATCGCAGTGTTTTGTTAGAAGCATTTTTCTAATTGACACTGAATTAGCATTTACTATCCCAGAGAGAGTTCTCCATGGCAAACACTTTAATGGAGGTTGTCTGATGGCTTTGGCTTGTATTAGAGGTGTAACAAAATAGATTTAGTGAGCGGAGTTAGCTGTGGTAATACAAGCGGCACCGTGGAATAGCTCTGCTCCTCACCCACAAAACAAGCTGTGCATGAAGCTCTTGCCCTTGACTAATATATTAGGTCCTCTAAAACAATGCATTAATTATGCATTCGCTGTGAGTTCAGACACTGTGCTTAATATGATTAGTGCTGCTGTCTACCCTACTTAAGTACTGACATGTATTTTAAAAACCAAAAGTGAATTGGATACCTTCTACTGCCCAGAACATTAGCTGTGAAGTCTTCTCAGGGAACACACAATAAAGATGAATACACAGAAGCCTCAACTACTAACACTCGGAGGAGGAGTCCTGGTCTGGCTCCCTAAACTCATTGGCGTTTTCCTTTGTAAATCTCTCTCAAATTTATTTGCCCCCCAAAGAGCTGCATTCCATCGTCCGGCTCTGAATATGTTTTACATTTTACAATGCGGTTTTCAGTACTGAAGCAAAAAATTTTGTTTTTCAATCGCCAAAAATTTTTTCTCTCCACTGCAAATGAGCCCCCTTAGGACAGGGTTAAATCAGGGAAGAATGAAGTTAACACTGGAAACGTTACAAATAACACCGAAAATGCCATCCTAGGCAGTCGTAGGACTTCAGTACATTTTTATTAATAAGCTGACAGTGCAGGGCTGGAAGGGCACGCTGTCGCTTCCTATCAGCTGGGACCGGAGCCTTCTGTTTTCTGAGTATGTTGGGAAGCACAGCCTCTGTGAAATGTTTCAACTGGAGGTGGCAGGATAAAAACATTCCTGCAGCTATTGCCCAGTGTGCATTCATCAGTGACAACCTGTGTAAATATATGTAAAGATGAAGTTCACATTTCATTGTTCACATTTGGGGTGGGGGTGGGAGGATGGAGCCCATCCAGCATCTCATAAATCAATTTGTCACCTGCTTTTACTGGTCATTTTCTATTGGGTTTCAAACACTGAAAACGGGGAAAGCGATAGGAAAAAGAATGAGATCGAAATCATTTTGCTCAACAGGGGACGTTTCTCACAACGGAGAATGTTTGTTTCAGGCATAACTTATAACTGGTTGTGACTCAACATTAAACAAGTGAGACCCAACACTGTGTCACGTTCACACACCACTAAACACAACCCTCATAAGCCCTCCTTGGAGTGGGAAAGGCTTTCCATTCTGACAGACGAAGAAACTGATGCGTGGAAGCAGAGACCTGGAGACCACAGCTGTCATCCACACTAGACCACCGACTGCAATAACATGGTGGGCCATTTCCCCTCCTTACGTACTCCCACCGACAATCACCTAACCACCAGAGTTATGAAGTGAACATGCTGTCTTTGTTATCAGGAGGCCCATTAACAAATTGGGCTGGGATTTAGCTCAGTTGGTAGAGCGCTGTGCTGCAGTCTCTGAGGTCCGAAGTTCAATTCCCAGCACTGCAAAAATGGGAGAAGGACCTGGCAATCCACTCCCAAGGCAATCCCGAAACAGCCATTGAAAACCCTATGAGGGTTGCTATGAGTTGGATACCGACTCGACGGCACCTAACAACAATTAACAAATTACGTGGGCAATATGAACTATGAGCTTGCAGCCATAGCCCTGTGGCATCCGATCCTGTCAGATCTCGGAAGCTGAGCAGGGTCGGGCCTGGTTAGTACCTGGATGGGAGACCACCTGGGAACACCAGAAGCTGTAGGCTTGGGATAAGGACCTGGAAACCCACTCCCAAAAATCAATCTGCCATTGAAAACCCTATGAACTGCAGAGAAGCACTGACAATAGTGTTTCCCCTGTTGTACGGAGGGTCGCTATGAGTCGGATACCGACTCGACGGCACCTAACAACAATAACAACAACAACAACAATGAACTGTGAGGATGGACCCGGTGACAACATGGTGACTGGTAAGGGCCAATATGAACTGTAAGGATGGACAGGGTGACCACATGGTGACTGGCAAGGGCCACGTTTGTTTGGGGAATAACTTATAACTGGTTGTGACTCAACCAGTGACTTACCATGGAATATTCTCAGGCTATTGCTCTGCTCCAATAACTCTATCCCACTCCTCTAGCTTTGATGAAATGGCAATGAAGTGCAATGGACTCTAAACACAAACCTCTCTAACGTTCTTGCTTACAGTTCACAAATTCTGTGCCAAGTGGAAGAGACGAAGCAATTCTTTATCGGAGAAAGAGGGTTGTCAAGGCTGACAGAGTGGTCCCCTGGCAACGGCTGATGCAACCGCTAACCTACTTACAGCCGGAGTGAGCAGCAAACAAGAGGCAGGTGTCCTGGTTTATTCTTTAGAGACCCACCTCATCTTGAGAGGAGGGAGACAGGGAAACTGACCGCCACACAAGCCACTGTAATTGCTGTCAACATTTTCCCTCCTTTTAAGTCACAAAAAAGGCAAGCCTGGTTTCGCAGCTGGGTGCTGCTAATGTAGAGCACTGAGGAGCGGGGAAAGTACTCGATACTGAAAGGCAAACGTCTAGGTCTCAACATCATGAGGTTTGACTTAAAACGGACTGATTAGAGACACTTAAGCTACTCTTGAACATAAATTGCATGCACCTGTTGTTCTCAGTGTAGGAGCCCTTCCACGCCCACGTGAGCACAAGAACGCCTCACCCCAAACAGAAAGCCCTGGCTACTCTGTCTCACACTGCCTAACATGGGGGACAGTGGACTTATTAACCAATTTCCGTTTGTTTGGGATACACTATATTTAGCTCAGTTGGTAGAGTGCTGTGCTGCAGTCCCTGAGGACCCGAGTTCAATTCCCAGCACCATAAAAATGGGAGAAGGGCCTGGCAATCCACTCCCAAGGCAATCCTGAAACAGCCAGCCATTGAAAACCCTATGAGGGTTGCTATGAGTCGGATACCAATTGGATGGCACCTAACAACAACAACAACAACAATTTACATTGAAACATCAATACCAAATTGGCCAAAGAAATAACCCTGACATTCTCTAGTTAGTGCCCTTTGTTATAAACGGTTTTCCAAATTTTATGGTTTAAAAATTTTTTCTTTTCAATCAGACCGATTAGTTTCGTGTGTTTTCATCATGCTGAAACTACTTTATCTGCACTCGGGAAAATACCTGAATTCTATAAGTTTGAATTCTTCACAGCTCATGCACCAATATTGCCAGTGTTAAGTCCACTTTATTGCAATGGTCTTAAGAAAGTCACTGAGTTATTGATTCCAAGAAGAGAGTTAGGATTTGGAGATCCTGATTCACTATGATGGATTGTGAATATGTAGCTTTTTAAAAGCGATCACCACTCAAAATCAGGAGTTTACTGTGGGACCTGATAGGCAAACCAGTAGGTTTAGTGACAGAAGAAATTGTCATTTAACTTGAGCTTTGGCACTGAGGCAAAGCACTATGACTCCACGCCTTGGTTTCCTAATCTGTACTCACATGAAGACGGCTATTCCCAAGACCTTCCAGCACTGTGGGAAGATCAAAGACGTGGCGCAGGAAATGGCTCTGCAAAGTGCTCTAGAAATGTAAGGAGATATATCCTCATCACCACTCTTCTCTCTGTATCCAACTGCCACGTGGCCTTAGGTGCTGTTTTCTTTCAGGTGCTGGCTGGGCTTGGCTTCTGCTCCCAAGCCCTTTTTGAAGCACACAAAGTCGCCACATAGAAGCGACTGAGGGAACTCAAGAGAAGTATTATGGGGTATAGGTAGGATTCTATTAGTTTCTGGAAGATGCATAATTATGAAAGACGTTAATGTGATGTGCTTTACTAGAGTGATGGAATTCCAGTCACTGGGCTGGCCAGTAACTTGGCATTTGGGATGAGTGAGACATTATGCAGTGTTTTTTGTTGGCATTGTGCAAGTCAAGTCTCACAGATCACAGCTCGATTCACCAACTGGCAAGACTTCTTTCAGTTGGCCAAGAGCATTTTTCTTGCTCTGATTATCCCAACAGTCATTGCCATCAACCAAGACTTCAGTCAGTTTGGCCCTTAAGATCTCGGACTACAGGGTGAGGAGTGCTGTGAGGCACAGCAAGGATCAAATTATGTAGGACATCGTAGGAACAAGCCTGCAGTTGTAGCACTGTGGCAACTGATCCTGTCAGATCTGGGAAGCTAAGCAGGGTGGGGATTGGTTAGTACTTGGATGGGAGACTACCTGGGAACACCAGGTGCTGTAGGCTTGGGAGACTGACCCGGCAACCCACTGCCAGAAAACAATCAGCCATTGAAAACTCTATGAATGGCAGAGAAGCACTGATAATAGTGTTTTGCCTGTTGTACACAGGGTCGCTATGAGTCAGATTCCGACTCGAGGGCACCTAACAACAACAACAACAACAACAACAACAACAACAACAACAGAACAGGTCAGATCCAGAAATCTGCTACTGGAAAAAATAGAGGTAAGTACCTGGCAGGAGATTGTGCTGTGTGTTGATGTTTGGTCAAAGCAAGGCAAAGGATCAAGTGAGTAAGTCAGAGTCAAAACAAAGAAAGCAGGGGCTCAGAGCCAGATAAAAGTGGGAGGACTTCTAGCTCTGCCACTTGGCCAAATGACCTTAGGCAATTTGTGTACCTCCTCTGAGCATCCATCTTCTCATCTGTCAGACGGTGATAACAACACCTGGCTCCCAGGGTTGCTATGAAGACAGAATCAGATGATGGATGTAAAGTGCCTGGTGGCCTGAGCTGATACCATTATCATTGTTATCACTGTCATCATTATTATGATTAGGATTATTTGGAAATTGGCCAAACTAGGGACAGAGAAAGCAGTGTCATCAATGCATAGGTCAGAAAGGTCTGCATGCTACAAAGAGAGGAAAATGAGAAGTTCAGAGTGTAACCCACTTGACCCAGAACCAGGAGATGCAAGGAATGAAGGACAGGAGGACACGGGGCCAGTGGCAGATACAGAATCATGGTGACTCCTTGCCTAAGGCCTGTAGTATTAATACAGTGCCAGCAGAGGTGGGAACCAATCCTAATAGAATCAATCTAGTACCAGATGAGACAGAATATGGAGGCAGATTATTGGGAACACATCTTACCAAAGAGCATTATGCATTGACGAAGAAAATGCAGCAGCCTCTAATGGGCAAATTTTAGATAGATATTTACCCTCAAAATGGTGAGATTTCTACTTGGAGGTCAGTTTTCACAATAGTTCAAAGACACACAAAAAAGCACAAATTTCCTCTTGTAAGATACAGACTATTTGCCATCTTACTCCATCCCTCCCTTACAAAATTGGAAAAGTGCCAATAAAAATTGTCTATGGAAAGAAATGCATCCAAAGTTCAGAACAGCAGTACGTTAGGTTTATTCTCCATTGGCATGACTCACTGACCTTGAATCACCAAAACGTCATGGTCCCAGAACCACCAGACCATAGCATCAAGTAAGAGTAAGAATTTATTAAGAAATGATCTTTAGCCAGTCTAATCTGTTTCACATATATTATATCCAAATTTTAATATTCTCGAAAATTTCATGTAGCAAAAGTGAAAGAATTCAGTAATTAAAGGAATAACATAGAAAAATTTACATTGAAAGTTCATGAGAAAGCACTGCCAAATATTTACTTGCAATTAAAATACAGAAAACATATTTTCTCTTACCAGAATCTTATTTGTAATTGTGTTAATTTCTTTCTTCTTTCTTTCTTTTCCTCTCTCTCTTTCTTTTCTTTTCCTTCCTTCCTTCCCTTCTTCCTTCTATCTCTCTCTCTTTCTATGTTATGTTATGTCATGTCATGTTATGATTTTTATTTGGTATGTATGTATGTATGTATGTATGTATGTATGTATGTATGTATGTACTTGAGACAGGGTCTCACTGTGTAGCCCAAGCTGCTCTGGAACTTGCTATGCAAACTAGCTTAGCCTCAAATTCACCTCTATCTTTCTGCCTCAGCCTTCCGAGTGCTGTGATTACAGGCATGTGTCACCACACCCAAGTTGTAAATGTCTCTTGCTTCACTATTTTTAGAGAAATTTAACCAAAAGATGCGAACCTATAAGAATCAGAAGCAGGTAAGCAAGGATTTGATATGATCACACACGGCAGATGTCAACTCATTTAATTGGCTGACAGTGATCTCCAGGGCACGTGGAAGACTTCGTAGCTATATCCCCGATCACAAAGTGGTGTCTGCCACCTAGACAGATGCATACATTTATGTGTTAATAAAGCTATAGCTCAAATTAACTAATTGTCTCAGAGCAAAGACTCTTTTTTCTCAAATCCATTTTCTGTTCCGTGTTATCTTCCTGTGTCTGAGTTTATGCTTCCTACAGCTGCTGGGACTGTGGTGATAGTGTCCTAACTGGTCAACATGCCTCCAAACTTTCCCCACGTTGATGGCTCCCTGTTCCTATTGAATCAAACCTGAACTCTTAGCCTGGTAATTATGACACTCAACAATATGCCCTTAGCCTCAAGGCGTACTGTTATCTTCCTGTACTCTGATATTCTAGGCCTTTCCACACCACACACATGCATGTGTGTATGGATGCTTTCCAACTTCTCTGTTTTGGCTTGGGCTATTCTTCTCACTGAAATCCTTCTGTCCTCCTCTTTGAATCATGCGCACCCTACATTCTCCACCTAAAGTGGGTGCCTCCACTGGAAGCATTCACGAACTCTTTGCATTGCAGTACCAAGGGTTGAACCCAGGGCCCTGCACATGCTAGGCAAGCACGCTACACTGAGCTGCACCTCCCAGCCCTGCTTTAAAATATTTTTATTCTTTTTTTTTTTTTTGAGACAGAGTCTTGCTAAATTGTGCAGGCTACCTGGGGCCTAGAACTCATGATCCTCCTGCCTCAGCCTTCCAAGTTGTGCCATGGTGCCTGGCCAGAGATAATCTTTCCTTTGTGATATCACATATCACTCCGTTTCTCTTATTTATTTTCCACCCTGAACTGCAGTTACCTATGCATATATCTTACATTTCCCACTAGGTTGTGAGAATAGAAATAATGTCTTCTTCACCTTTCTCCAATGATAGCACATGATACAGGTAGACACTACTATGATGTTTCCATTTTAATAGACGAAGAAATCAAGGCATAGAAAGCTTAAGTAATCTGCTCTATTCACACAACTGGTGACAGTCAGGACTTAAAACTGTGTTGGTCTTAGACATAGTATAGAGCCTCTCTGTCAAGACACTTCACTTGGTAGAACTCATGATATTTTCATCCTTATTTTGATTAGTAGTTTGCTTAAAGCCTAGATGGCCAATCTGCAGCCAAGATAGCAATGAGACAGGATATTAAGACACATATTCCTCATCATTACTTTGGCTTCTGGCTTAAGTTTTTCAATCTGTTATTCTTTGTATGTTGTTGTTGTCAGAGTTTTACAAAGTACTTGGGAATAAATAGATAATATTTAAAATCAATATTATTTCTTACTCACTATAAAATTCAGATCATAAATCCTGACATGGGAGATAAAATGAAGTACAACTGGCTAAGGGAGAAAGAGTATAAAAAGATAGTTGGAAGATAATGAACAAATACATTCAAAAATACAATTGCAGAATTTAATTCAGTACTAGAAGTATTAAAGAAACAAATCCACTCCAAAGGAAGTTAAGCCAGTCCTGGGTAGAGTAGGTATGACACATTCACCTTTGCTGCACAAGCAAAGCGTAAAGAGATAAAAACATCAAGGAAAGAAATTGTTGACATGGAAGATGGACAGTGGAGAAGGAAAACATAACCAATGCCTGAATGAAAGGCTACATGTTACAAAGACATAGACTCTCCAAATCGCAATGCCTGTATTTCTAGGAATCTAAACGGGTTTTTGTTTTGCTTGTTTTGATACAGGGCCTCACTATGTAGCCCAGGCTGGCCTCGAGCTCATGATCCTCCTGCCCCAGCCTTGAAGTGCTGGGATTGCAGGCGTGTGCCACCATGCCTGGTGAAGTTTTAAAACTATAAAGCTATCACGGAGACAGCACACCTGGACAAACCTTTGGACATAAGGTGTAGATTCCACTTGTTCCTGTGTGAAGTTTCCTGTACTAATTGCCTCTCTTTCATCACCTTCCCTTCCCCTCTCCTTCGGGCTTTCCATGGCTACTGTGCTGCGCAACTCCCAGAAGTACCATTCATTTTATCCCATGTGAATGGCACCGTCTAGAATTCTGCTTCATTTTCAGCCTGCGCTTTCCTCAGCTCTTCTGAAGGTCGTCAATGGTCTCTTCACCACTACAGCCAGTGGACTTTTCCAGTCTTCAGCTCACATGACCTTTGGCGGCATTCCGCACTACTAACTACCCCCTCTTTCTTGAAGTGTGTCCTTCTGTTTCTGTGAATCCTTGGTTTTCCTCTTTCTGTCCTCTGTGGGGTCATCCTCTTCTGCCTTCTGTTTAATAGTACAGCTCTCCAAAGCAGCTCCCATGCCATTTAATCTCATTAGAGTCACCAGTTATAATTACTGTCTCTATGCAGACGACTCTCAAGTTTCTATCTGTAACACATTTCTCTATCCTGACTTCCAGACCACCATATCCGTGTGTCTACTTGATGCTGCTTTTATCTATACTGAAGTCACTTCAAAGTCAACAAGTCCACAACTGAACTCATGATCCTTCCACCAAACCTAGACCCTCTCTGGGAAGTGAATGGTATTACCATCCATCTAATTTTTACAAGCTATACCCCTCTGAATTACCTTTGACAACATCTTTCTTTTTTTCCTCCACTATGAATCAATCTCTAAATACTGTTCATTTTTCTCCCTTAAATATCTCTCAAATTTCCTCCCAAGCATCACCCTAACATAAGTCATTATCACCTTCTGCCTGGAGTATGGCAAATGTCTCATTTCTCTTTTTTCCAGTCCATTCTGGCTCAAAGAACCAACTTGATCAGGGGAGCTGATTGCTATGCACAGGCCTGTAACCCCAGTGACTTGGGAAGTTGAGGCAGAAGGATCTTGAGCTTGAAGGCAGAGGCAGCCTACCTAACTTAGGGAGACTCTGTCTCAAAACACAATGGTGCTGGGGTCTCAGCTCAGTGACACAGCACTTACCTAGTATGTGCAAGGCCCCAAGTTCAACCCCTCAGTACTGAAAAAAAAATTTGATCAGGTATCTCTCTCTACTAGAGCACGACAACCCCAATGCTCCAAAAATAAAATCAAATAATAAAATAAAGTGAAATACTAATGTCATCTATCCAATCATGCAGTGGTCTGATCACCCTCCTCTCTAGCCTCAACACCTTTAATGCCCCCTTTCTGTCTCTGTCCTCTTATGGTGCTCTCAGGTTTTGTAAACCACGTGCCCTCCTGCTATTGGGCCACACACATATTCTTCACTTTGCCTAGAACACTCTTCCCCATCCTGTCTGCCTAGTAAACCCACACTCTTCTTGAGGATTTCTGCTGCAGCATCATTTCTATCCATTTTGTAAATTCAAGCAGTACCAAGTATGTCTTGTGCAGCACTCTAAAGCAGTTTTATAGTGGTTAAGTAAAAGCTGTGATCATTTAATTATTGTCTGCCTCCTCACTCCATGGACAGCAAGAATCATGACAGCTTTTTGCCTTCCACTGTGTCTCCACTGCCTACTTGTTTACACAATGGACATGTGGCTGAGGACACAACAGATGAAGGAGAATTAACTGCATGGACAAATTGCTTCAACAAAGAAATAAATTACAAACTTGCACAAGTTATTGGAAGCGGGACCAGGAAATGTCACCTGAGAGCAGAAGAACACTCCACAGATATGAGAGGTAGGAGATGGACACAAATCAATTACTGGAAATCACAAGAACAGAGAAGGGGGATATAACACCAAGCCTCTAGACTCTACAGATCCAATCAATCTCATATATACGATGTGTATGAGGAAATAATGGGACCAAATATACCTGCTAGTTCAATAGTGAATAAACAAGGAAATAACAACATTAGGAATGCCAAAACTCCCCAAGATAAGAAGGAAAGAAAGAAAGAAAACAGGAAGAAAGAAAGAAAGAAAGAAAGAAAGAAAGAAAGAAAGAAAACTAGTACTTAGAGCCAATGAAACATCTGTTTGAAAAAAATCTTACTTGAGAAAAACAAAAATAAATTTTGAAAAATTTTGGAAAGCATTTCCTTTTTATTTTTAATACTGTAAAAGAGGAACTAATAGAAGATATGATACCATACTTTTTTTAAACAAAAAAAAAAGGCTGCCTGAGAAATAAAAAGAAAAATGGGTAAGAAATGGAACTATTTTAAAGAAACAAAATCTAAAGCATTGACAACAAAAATGTAGCAATGAACATTTAAAAGAAGTAAAGATCTGAACTTTAAAATGTGATACTGAGAAATATAAAATATGAGTGAAGAGAAAAAGGAAGGATATTTCTTTCATTCTTATATATCCTTTTCTCCTCTCCATTTTAATATTTCTGAAATCAAGATTCATCTTCAGATTGATTTGATATTTCATAGTGTTTAATGTTATATTAGCTGTCCTCTTGCCCTCATGTGTTAGTAAATGTCCTTAGAGTCCAAGAAATACTTTTGGTTAAGTACAAACAATACAAAGATGTCTACTTTACCCAAATGAATTTATAAATGCAATGTAGTTCTAATTAAAATCCTGTTTTTTAAAAGAACTTAAGAAAAATGATCCTCGACTTCATCTAAAACGATAAACTGATAAAAAGGGAAAAAAGTCTTAAAAAAGGAGTGCCTAGAGGAAAGATTTTGGTCTCTCAAATATTCAAGTATACACTACAGATACTGCCTGCAGCTATAGCCCTGTGGCGTCTGATCCCATCAGATCTCAGAAGCTAATCAGGGTCGGGCCTGGTTAGTACTCGGATGGGAGACCGCCTGGGAACACCAGATTCTGTAGGCTTGGGAGAAGGACCTGGCAACCCACTCCCAAAAATCAATCCGCCATTAAAAACCCTTTGAACAGCAGAGAAGCATTGACAATAGTGTTTCACCTGTTGTACGTAGGGTTGCTATGAGCTGGATATCGACTTAACAGCACCTAACAACAACAGATACACTATTTAAAAGGGGGTGATTCTAGAAACAGAGTAATTAGTGAAGCAGAAATAAATCCAAAATACGACAAGATGTAGCCTATTGTAAGAGTAGCATTTAAACAATGATCCTGGGATAATGAGCTAGCAAGTAGGAACCAGATTAAATCATCACCTCATACTTCTTTTGTGGGTGGGCACTGGGGGGCTGGCCCCAGGGCACTCTGCTACTGGGTTGCACCCCCAGCCCATCTTTTATTTTTTATTTTGAGACAGAGTCTTGTTAAGTTACATAAGCTGCTTCTGGTCTCAAATTCACAATCCTCCTGCCTCAGCGTCCGGAGTTGCTGGGATTATAGGTGTGCATTGCCGCACCCAGCCTTATACTTATTTTTTCTAACCCACAAATTAAGATCATCTTTCTCAAGGAAAAAGCGACAAATACAAAACAACAGACTTTGTGTTTAAGAATGTAAGGCGTCCATACATCCTAAAACAACACAGGCATAAATAAAGAGCAAGTTAAAGGACAGACTCAGAAAAAATATTTGCAACAAAGGTTCATGTCTTTAACATAAAAAAAAAACTCTTGCATATCAGACAAAAAGAAAATATCTTCATGCTAAAGTGGACAAAAGATATGACAGAATAATCATGGCAATTAACAAATAAGAAAATACAAACGACTCTTCGTAGGTAGAGCCATTATAAACATAAGATCATTTTCCTTTTCTCAAAATTTAAGACAAGATGTAAAGAACATGTTGGCTGGGGATTGCAGAAATAGTACTTGAAGGTGGGATGTGCAATGTTCACGTGGGTCCTGGGGAGTCCCTGCAGGGTTCTGACTCCAGGAGGAGTATGATCTCACATTTTTACAAGGTCACTCTGGATATTAGGCTGAGAATTTAGTGGAAGGCAAGGGGAAAGCGGCAATCCCTCTACAGAGGTTATTACAACAATCCAGGCAAGGAGACAGAGGTGGTGGTAACACAAAGACTGGGAGAACTGGCAGAGAATCCAGCCATCCTCCAGCCATTTCACCCATCTTCCTCAAGAAGCACGTGAGTGCGTGTGTCCACATGAGCGCATGTGAGTGTGTGCATATACAATCAGCGGGACCTCCTGATGGCTTGAATGCAGGGCTTGAGAGAAAACCAGGGGTTATTAATGACCCCGTGTTTTTGCCCAGAGAAGTCAGCAGAGTGGACTGATACCAGCTGAGGAAGGACATCTGAGCAGATTTTAGAGGGAAGGGTCAGAAGGTTGGTCTTAGACATGCAATGTTTCTGCTATGCTGCAAAAATCCAAGTGGAGCTGTTGAGGAGGCAGTGGGACATAGAGTCTGCCTTCCTGGAGTGCCTGTTAGTCAGGTACCACGGAGTAAAGTTAAAAATAATGCTCTTCTAGCCAAAGAAGGGTTCACAGACTGGTGAAATGTTCAGTTGTGTAAAAATATAATTAAAATGCAATTTAATAAATAGTGCAATAGAGAAATATTGCAAGGAGTTACGAGATCTCAGAGGAGAACATGTCAAAGTCCAGAAAAGGTTAAATCAAGCCCTAAACAAATATTGATTAAAATGACCTTAGTGGAAGAGGTTAAATAAACCAATATGGGAACATTTCTGTGGTACCACACAGTAATCCTTAATCATTATGATTTAAGAATACTTATTTTAGGTGTTTTCTAATAACTGAGAATTATATATGCATATGACTGTCCTTCTTTTACCAAATTACTTAACTTTAAAGTATATACCAAATACCTTAGGGCTGGACTTCTTTCACAGAGGATAACAATGTTAATGTCACCCACTGGCAACTGGAGTGAGATGCTTTGTAGTAAAACATCAATGCATAACCAGAAATATTTCTTTGATCAATGAATTATTAAAAATGGATGTTGAGATTTTTACCAATATACAAAACTATACTGATATTTAGAAAGCAATTATGAATTCTATGTTTAATTACTACCGAGATTTCAATTTGATAGAAAGAGTATTAAAAATGAGGACAAAAATAAGTATGATAATGAAAACAAGGACAGCATGTTTAAAGTGACTTGGTTTTTCTCCTTGCAAAAAGAGTAGTGGAATTAATTGGTTCAATGTCCAATTCAAGAGTGTTTTAAAAATCTACAGGAATTTTTAATACACTCTGCCTAGAAAACAATAAAGATACTTAGAGAATCGTATTCCATGTATATATAGACAGTTGTGGGAGAAATAGGATAATTGAGGGAAAGAATGACTAAGAAATGTGGGTAACTTTTCAAATGCTTAAATCGAGAAACACACTAATATGGGCTGGCATGAAATGTAAATGAACATCAGGACCTGGTGTTTTAATTTGACAGCTGTTGGACGACTGCAAAATGGAAAACTGACTGCAGACAACTGCCCGTGAATGAGAGAAGATTAAGGCCAAGAATTCCATGTGGAATGATACAATGTATATTGAGGTAACTCCTCACATGGGAATAGGTAAATAGCAGGGTGGGATTTTTGTTGTCTTTGAAGGCGCTGGTGTTCAATGGACTTAAATTTCACGAAGAGCTCTGTGTTACTCTATCACAATTAATGGCACTTTCAGAAACGGAGCGCCATCAGTACAGAAATAATTGTAAACACGTTTGCAATTGCCAGGTGTTTCTTGAAACAATTTTGAGTTGACCCTCTTTGACTTTACCTTTTGAATGCTAAAACAGTAATATACCCCGTCTACCTTTTTTTCAATTTAAAAATAATGAGCTCTTCTGTGGTATAAGCTTGAGAAGACCTACATGTTGAAGAAGGCAAGCAGCTTAATCCACAGGCTGGGATTCGGTACCTATGGTTGATTCTGTCTAAGCTACAGACAGGTTCTGTGCTTCACTTTTCCCAATATAAAAATAAGAGGGGGAAGGAAACTATATTCCATTATTTGTTGTTTGTTGTTGTTAAGTGCCGTGGAGTCGGGTCCGACTCATAGTGACTCAGACAGGGTTTCAAGGGCTGAATGTTTCGGGACTGTTTTGGGGAGTGGACTGCCATATCCTTCTCCCATTTTTGCAGTGCTGGGGATAGAAATTGGGATCTCAGAAAATGCGGAGCAGCGCTCTACCAACTGAGCTAAAACTCTAGCCCATCCCATTATTTAGTTGGGAATAATTCTGCTTTCAGAATAAAGTTCTTTCTTTCTTTCCTTCTTTTTTGGTAAATGATAAAATATAAAAATTGTGTGTCCTATTTCAAAGACTGGAATTGGAGGAGGGACCTCAAGGCAAATTAGACTCACTGACAGGTTTTGTTTGGTATGCACAGTGTTTGGAAAAACTGAGCCAAATTTAAAACCATAAAATTCCATATGAAAATCCAAATGTCTGGTTTGTGTGAAAAACTGGAGGTTCTTAGCAATCTGGGGCCCACACTCGCCAAGGCCAGCCCTAGCAGCTGCTCCCGCTGGCCAGAGCCCTTAAACCCCAGCCCACCGCAGTCATCCCGAAGCCCCAGTATGGCAAGGGAACATGCATGGAAGACATCAAGAGTGTGTGCCTGTGAGAGGGAAAAGTGTCAACGTGAGAAGCCGAGACAAGTTCCCTGAGACCAGCGACCAACTTACTTAAACAAACAGACTCGTTTCTGAAGCTCTCCAATTGCTGCCTCCTAGCAAGACTTTCCTACAGATGCAGCTGGGGTCCCAGGAGCTAAGCAGCTTCAAGGGAGGCCCCCAGACGGATCTGAAGGCATGGAATTCCCTCCTCTCCCCAGGGCGCCCCACCCAGGCCAGTCAGGGTGAGAAATTAGGGCTCCCAGCAGGCGCCAAGGGCACCAGACTTCTTCCTCAGGGAGAGGTGAGATCCCCCTCCGCAGATGCCACACAGCCTGCCACTTACCACAGGTGTGATTTCAGTTGGCCCTGTAGTATCCGCCTGTAGCTGTAGCCCTGTGGCATCTCATCTGATCATATCTCGGAAGCTAAGCAGGGTCAGGCCTGGTTAGTACTTGGATGGAAGACCGCCTGGGAACACCAGGTGCTGTAGGCTTGGGAGAAGGACCCGGCAACATTCCCAAAAATCAGTCTGCCATTGAAAACCCTATGAACAGCAGGGAAGCACTGACAATAGTGTTTCGCCTGTTGTACGCAGGGTTGCTGTGAGTTGGATACCGACTCGACAGCACCTAACAACAACAACTGTAGTATCCCACCAAACAACGAGCAACACTGTTCACTCCCTCCTTCATTCACCTATTGAGCTCCTACTGTGAACCAGAAAAGGTTTGAGGCAAAGCAGGGGACAAATCTCTGATCTCCCAGAGCCCAAAGCAGACCATGAACAACCAACAAAGTGAGTGTGCCCTGTGTGGGGGAGGTGCCATCTGAACAGAGATTGGAATGGAGCCACTGCCTCTGTGAGAAGGCAGGAGGCCTGGGAAAAGCAGAGGACTTGGGGAAGAGTCTGTGATAGACCAGGGAACAGCAGCGCCTGAGTGGGGCTGGCGTTGGCGAGCAGGGCAGACAGGGTGGCGGGGCAGCTCGGGCGGGGCCCACTAGAGGTTGTGGAGAGAAGAGCTTTGGGGTTTATTCTCAGCTGACCCAGTCACGCTTCCCTGGCATAACTTTAATTCTGCTGGTACAGTCTCTTAATCTGCCCATCACAGAAAGCACCAAAGCCTACAGATTCCAGCCTCTCTTCTTCCTCTTCCTCTTCCTCTTCCTTCTCTTCCTCTTCTTCCTTCTTCCCTCTTCCTCCTCCTCCTCCTGCTGCTGCTGCTTCTGCTCTGCCTCTTCTTCCTCCTCCTCTTCTTCTTCTTCTTTCTTCTTCCTTCCTCTTCTTCCTTCTTCCTGCTTCTTCCTTCTCCTTCTCCTTTTCCTTCTCCTCCTTCTTTTTCTCCCCAGTACTGGGAGGGTGAAATGGACCCAGGGCCTCACGCATGCTTTGCAAGTGCTCCACCACTGGGCTGCAACCCCAGCTCCTTTTTTATTTTTTATTTTGAGACAGGGTCTCTCTAAGTTACCCAGGCTGCTTCTTGCCTCCACGTCGCAATCCTCATGCCTCCACCTTCTGAGTGGCTGGGATGACAGGCCTGCGCAGGTGCCTTGCTTCTCTTCTGTCTTCTGTCTTCAAGTCTGTGCTCCCCCTCTACCTGTTCCCAGCTCTCTCCCACATGGGAGCAGTTCCTGGGAGGTGCCTCATGGCTCTCTCCAGGAGATCCGACAATGGCCCTTATTCCTTTGCACCTGGATGTATCAAACGCACAGCAAACCCCCCAAAAATCCAAAACCAAGTTATTATTTCTTCACCAAGACTTGCTCCTTTTCTTTGTACGGCTTGCTTCATTGAACGACACATTATCCATCTAGTTAACCATGCCAGAAATCTGAAAGTTACTTTAGACTCTGTCCTTTTTCCCACAAGAACATATAATTAATGACTGAGCCTTCAACTCAGCTTCTTCAGGCTCTTATGGTCTTAACTACTTCATTTGTACTAGAAAGTAAATCTCCCAACCTCTTCTCCTCCATCATTCAGTATTTTTTATTAATAGATGTAGTAGTAATAACTAACATTAATTACATGCTCACTAACGCAGGCTCTTGTCTCAGTGCTGTAGGAGTCTTTATAGTCTTGGGTTCAGTAACTGGGGTTCTTCTGCACTAAACAGGCAACAGGCAGATAAAGAAAAAGCACATAAATTTGTCCATTTTTCATTTCATATGCAAGGGGGATCACAGAAAGAAGCAAATTCCCCAAAGAGAGGTGAAACTTAAGGTCTATTGTACCACCTCAACAGAAGAGGAAGGGAAAAACCACTAATGGAAGACGAAATTTAGGGAAGAAATATAGGCTCTTAGGAGAAGAGATGGGAGATACGATCATTGGTGCCAGTGTCTCTCTCTGTGCGGTGCCCACTTCTCTCTTAGAATATCAGAGTTGCTCCAGGAGAGGGGATTACTGAGTTCTTTTGGGAAGCTCTGCTTTTAGGAAGATAAACAATCACAAGGACTCAAATATTCTTGGCTGAAAATAATTCTTATACGCAAGTGGCGCATTTTGTGTGCCATATCCTAATCTTTGGCACTACATGTTTCATTCCCTCAACACTCTTATCTCTTTATAAATGAGAAAAATCAGGGTTTAGAGAGGTAAGTCAACTGCTCAAAGCCACCATGCTAGGAAGTGGGAGGTACAGATTTGCAGCCAGGCAGTTGGACTCAACCATCAGGCATCACCAAGCGTCCCATGAGCCATGAGTGATACAGGACCCATCTCTCTTGATGCATCGATAAGCAGAAAGGTTGCTGCCCTCATTGAGCTCACCATCAAACGGAGAAGACAAACAAGGGTAGCCTGAAGGTATGCTTATAAGCTGTGAGATGCATTATGAAAGAATGCTACATCGTATGCCATGAGAGACAGAGTTGATCGGGTTTGGGGAGGCGTCTCGGAGGCCTTCTCTGAGGACCTGATGCTCTTGCATTTTCTGCGTCAATTTGCATTATCACACCTCTCCTGGCCTGATATGTTCTTCATATTTTTACTGTCCGTTTCTCAAAATTACACCATGAACTGCAAGGCAGCAGTGACCTACCAGGATCCTCGTGCCTAGCACTGTGCCTGGCGTGCAACAGGAGCTTAGGAGATGTCTGTTGAACGGATGACACCTCAGCTGCAATCTGGACTGAAACTCAGGTTCAGAACAGACAGCGGAAGGAGGTAAGCCTTGAAGAGAAACAGATCATGCAGAGCCTCTAGGTCAAAGCAGGTATTTCTACTTCTATCCTAAGAGTACAGACCTTAATGTGCACTGTGCCCTTAGTTAAGACCTCCTGGGGCTGGGCTTTAGCTCAGTTGGTAGAGCACTGCTCTGCAGTCTCTGAGGTCCTGAGTTTGATTCCCAGCGCCGCAAAAATGGGAGAAGGATGTGGCAATCCACTCCCGAGGCAATCCCGAAACAATCGGCCACTGAAAACCCTCTGAGGGTTGACTATGAGTCCGATCTGACTCCATGGCACCTACCAACCAACCAAGACCTGATGGTTAATATTTGGGACACTACAGTGTAAGTCTGGCTGCCAAGCACACAAGGCCCTTTGTGACTTGCCCCTGCTACTTCTTCAGTAAACTCTCTCACGGTATCCTCTCCGCCTTATGCCTTGGGTTTCTGCTATACAACATCTGCAGATCCCTAAATGGTCTTTCTGTGTGTAAACAAAATTTCACATCTCTAGGTCTCTATTCACAATGTCGCCTCTACCTGGAAAGTTGCTGACTCACACACAGCTCCCTGGTAAACATCCATCTAACCTTTCGATACTCTGGTCACTTCCTTAAGAAGCTTTCTTGACCTGTGCAGGTGGAAATGACCACTCTCTATACCTTGCTTTGTACACCTAAGGAGAACAGTACTGACATAGTTTATTGTTTCATTGTATTTATTTAAATGTCTGCCTTCCTCTATCAGAGTGTAAGCCGTTTCAGAGGAAGGGATCGATCCTTTTTATCTGTAGCCAAAAGTAATCAATAAGTATATAAGGATCTTTTGAGATAACGGCTCTTAAGAAAACAGCATCCAAAAATATTAATGCTTCCTACTACTTAAGAACATCCTGCTTTCTGGTTCTAGCCAAATCAGTGTTACTTTCCAAGAGGCAGATGAGTAGCAAACAGGATTTCAACAGCCTTCCCCCCCTCAGTAATTTTAACTTGAGCTAAGTAGAATAAACAAAATTCTGTGCAAGTGAGAACTAGTTCAGTCACATTTCCCTGCCTTTCAAAGGCACTAAAATAAAGTCTTAAAGCCGGAATGTTCGCCGAGTACTTAACAAAAAGGGTCATTTCTCTCATCTGAGTAGTAACCACGCTCAACTCTGTTTAGCTTCCAAGATCAGACGAGATTGGGTGTGTTCCGGGTGGGATGGCCGCAGACAAAAAAAGGTTCATTTCTGATGTCTTTACTTAAGTCAGAAGTACTTGAGGTACCTGAATATACCTGTTGGAAACTTTACAAACTATGTTTCCTCTTATGGGAAAACATATTAGACTTGGAATTTAGAGGACTGTCCACAACTTTGTTTTCAGGGTTAACTGTGTGCTTATTTAAATAAACCACCTTGCTGTGTACAGTGGTGCATGCCTGTGATCCAAGGGATTTAGGAGATCGAGGCAGGATCACACATTCTAGGCCAGAGGCAGCCTGTGTAACTTAGCAAGACCCTGTCTCAAGATAAAAAAATAAAAAGGGGGGTGCAGCCCAGTGGTAGAGAACTTGCAGAGTATGTGCGAGGCCCTAGGTTCAACCCCCAAGGACTGCAAAAAAACAAGGAAAGAAGTAAACAAACAAATAAGTAAATAAATAAACTACCTAGCCATTCAGTCATTCACTCACTCAAGAGCGAGTGAAAATCATGGAGGGAATCTAGGCTGAGTAAATTGTGTCTTTTACTAATTTACACATTCCTGAACATTTTTATAATAACTGAGAGTCTGGTCTTAAGATATGTTTGTGTTCTTAAGGTCAGAAGTTGTGCTTAATGTCCATTATTTTAAATTAACAGACAACATCAATAACATTAGGGAAGGATCTTTATCCATATTATCTTCAACTAGCTGTTTAAAGGGACTATACGGGGCACTGAGCCTTCTTATTCATCTAATGGCAGCAATAGACACAATGGCATTTTCTAGATAGTCAACAATACTTCCACTAAAGGCAATATTGGAATAATCCTAATTTTCTTCAGATACAATAATAAAAATGTTAGGGTATTACTTTAGACTTTTATTTCGGTGGTAGTTTTCTTTCCCACAAGCTAGCAAGAACACACCTTCCGGTACCAAAAGAGCTCCAACCAGAATAAAGGCTAAAACAGCATACTGTCTTAGTATTTTAAGGTCACACAGTGTATTTTAAGGCATAAAGATACTGTAGGTTATAAGTAAACATAAATCTTATTAACTACCAAAATTTCTCTTTTGTTCCATCCTATCTCCACATTCCATCATCCAGATCCTGTAGAATTTCTTTGTTCCCCCTGTGATGATTGCTTCCGGGAGAAATCTGGCATAGGATCTGAAGGAAATGCCAGGGTGAAATTTTCCTTAAGATTAATCACACAGGTAAGTAATTTCCCCTCCTTGACAAACAATATTTTCTAAAACTTCCTAGAAAATCGATTAAGACAGAACTGGGCGGTCAGGAAAACATGAATTTTAGGACTTACTTAATCACTTACCCACAAATTTTAAAAGTCTAATACCTTGCCTAAAGCAATGTGGTATCCATTATTCGTTAGAAATAGCAACGGACAGAATTCTCAAAAGTTAATCCGGGTTAAACAGGCATAGATATGACAAATAACACCTGCCCCCCACCCTCCAATCCTCCAACGCCCCAATTCCTATTGCTTTCACTGTCTGGGGGTTCAGTATGGAATTCAGAATCCCCCAGTGACTCCAATTTTGAAGCATAAATACATATGGAGGTATCAAAGATCTTCACGTGTTAAACCTTAAGAGCAGTGTTTCACTGAGACAGAGAGAGAGAGAATGAGACGAGGCGCTGATACGGTCTCCCAGGTGTCGGCCACACAGTCTGTTTTTCCATCAGTAGCATCGGCCACCATTCAGCCAGCATCAACCCAGGCCAGAAACCAAGGAGGGGGTCTCGTTCAGAGCGCAGGACCACTGGGCTGACAGGATTCAGAACAAACTAACAGGAAAGGCAAAACACACTGAAGACTAGGGAGAGAGAGAGAGAGAGAGAGAGAGAGAGAGAGGAGAGACAGGGAGAGAGGGAGGAAGGGGGAGAGAGAGAGAGAGAAAAAGAGAGAGGAAAAAAAGAGAGAGAGGGAAAAGAAAGAAAAAGGAAGGAAGGAAGGACGGACGGACGGACCATTTGCAAAGAACCTCAGCATGATCTCTGCAAGCTGAAGGTGACCAGGAGATATTTCAGAAGGAAACAAGGGTCCAAGCGGCTCAAATCAGATTAAAACACAACAAACTATCCAGACACACAAGCCAAAAAATCTAATTCCCCAAATCCATGTTGGTATCATTTCCACAATGTCTCAATTAACTATTTCCTTTTAGATCTATCAACCTTTCACACACACATGCACATCACCCCCCCCACACCCACACACACATGCACACATATTTGGTTTCTGAGGCAGGGTTGTATAGCTCAGGCTATCTTGGAACTCTGTGTAGCTCAGGCTGGCCCTGAACTTGCAATCATCCTGCCTCAGCCTCCCAAGTACTCAGATCACAGGCATGTACTACCACACCTGGCTTTCCACCGATACTTTTTGATTTATTACAACTACACACATAATTCCTCAATGCTTACCAGATAGTCGAAAGTCAATAATAGCTGCTGGTCCTAAGTCAGGGCCACACCCTCGTATATGAAGAAGTGATGCATAAGTATGTCCGTACTTGAAATATACACATGTATTCATACGCGTACAGATTATAATTTGCAAGTATAATTTACACATTCTTAATCCAAAAATATAAAATCCAGAATGCCCCCAAATCCAAAACTTTCTGAGTGCCAACATGACATCTCAAGTGGAAAATTTCCACACTTGATCTCTTCTAACAGGTCACAGTCAGAATGCAGGTGCACTAAAAAAATTGTATAAAATCACCTCCAGGCTATGTGTATAAGCTGCATATGAAACAAATGGATTTCATGTTCTATCCCTAAGATATCTTCTTATATATATGCAAACGTTCCAAAATCTGAAAATACCTGAAATCCCAAACACTTCTGGTCCCAAGTATTTCAGATAGGATACTCAACATGTGTAACCCAAGTCTCTGGTACACTGAGGAAAATAAACACATTTTTTTCCATTCCACTCTCTATTAATTATCTCTAAACTAAAGACAGGGGGCTGGGGTTTAGCTCAGTTGGTAGAGTGCTGCTCTGCGCTCTCTGAGGTCCTGGGTTCGATCCCCAGCACTGCAAAAATGGGAGAAGGACCTGGCAGCCACTCCCCAAAACAACCCTGAAACAATCTGCCATTGAAAACCCTATGAATAGCAAAGAAGCACTGACATAGTGCCAGGAATCACACAGTGTCAAGGAGTGCTTCGTTCTATTGTACACAGGGTTGCTATGAGTCAGAGCCGACTCGACAGCACCTAACAACAACAAACTGGAGACAACTAGAAAACAATAAGATCCTGAAAGTATGGAGGATGTGGCCCCAGAACAGAACAAGCTTTTCTACTGATAACAATAATGGCTAACATTAATGTCACAAAATTGACTAGAGTATGAAGTGCTTTAAATGTTGGCGATCTCATTAGAGACAGATACATGACCACGTCTGCTACAGTGACTCCACCTCTAGCATACAGGAACAAGGATATTGGCAGCTAACCTCGTTGGCAAGGAGACTCGTTCATGGGAACAGCCTGATTTTGAGGTGGTGACTGGCTTTAGACATTTAAGTTAAGAGGACAGAGCAGTTGACTGGGTCAACAAGTTCTACTTCCAGGTTGGCCATTTTCAGATCAATGACATCATTAAGCTTCATTTTATTCTTCTGAAACACAGGAATAAAGCCACCTCACAGAGTCATTACATAAGAAGCAAACAAAATAATGATCAATTGCCATGATATGCAAACTATTTCTAAAAACTATCGAGAAATTTATGTTCAAATTATCATCATCTCTGCATGTGTTGGCAGAATTTCACCTGGAATTATTTTGATTATGAATACCAATGCCAAACTCACTCCACCTAGAAGGATCATTCTGGAGAGGGGAATCAAATATGATTTGAGAAATATTTGGGGTTATAGAAATTCAGGAAACGAGACTTCATTTAAAATACATCTTTTTTTTTTTGACGTTCAGTAATGCTCATCATTTTCTTTATATATAAAAACCACATTTAGTTGGAGATTCTTTCTCAAATGGTATTCAGAGTTTCTCTATGCAAACTTGACCTAGTGCAGTAGCTAATCTGAATCATCTGAATAAGCCATAAGTAACAAATTTCTGAGGACACTGACTGAATGCAAGTTTAAAGTGAAACAAATCACAACACTCAGAAGAAAAATATATTTTTCATATTAATTTCTCTTACACATATGATGTTCAATAAATCGTATCATGGCATTCGCTAACCTAAGTATTATTCTCCTAGAATACAGTACCAAATTTAATAATCACTTTTGTTCAACATGGAAGATGAAAGTCAATTCCTATTGCTGTAGGCAGATTGTATAGTCAAAACAAAAGAAACACCAGAGAAGGGGAAAATGGAGAAAGAGGCATTAGATATTCAACTCACATTCACTGGAAGAAAAATCTTTACCTGCTTCTCCTTTCAGAATTTAAAAGTCTGTGAATTTCTTTTTGCCTTAACCACCCAGTAATCCTAGGCTGTTTATCCAAAGTCCTTGCTTTTTACCTTATTTCAGCTGTGAAAGTCTGTCAAGTATTGTCAGTATCAAACAAAAAACACATCTCTTCTTGACCCTATTTTATTCATGCATCTTGATCTCTTTCATTTCCTTTCATGAAAATCTTCAACATTCATGGATACACAAGATCCCAAAAGTAACATATCCTTATCAGATTTACCTTTTTAATTATAACCTCCCTCTCAGATCTGAGACTTATGTTTTATGTCTTTCTTGTAATTTTCTCTCCAATAAAGTCTCTGACAACATCAATGGTTCTTAGAGCTAAGTTTAAGTTATGAATTCAATCATCATCTATTTGATCTTTCAAAAGAGACAGTTTTTTTTGAAGTTGCATGAACCTAAACCCAAAGAAAAAAGATTTAATGTAAATAAAATGCTTAGAACATTACTTGGCATATAGCAAGTGCTAAATAAATGTTATTGTCAGCAGGTAATTATTCCTAACACTTCTCTCTGTCCCCCATGCATTGTTCCTTCAGAATGTCATTGTACTGTCCTGATCCTATGCTATGAGCAGAAGTGACGGAGTTATAAGACATGCAAGTCATAATCACTGGTTTCACAGAAGAGTTCTCTAGAGAAGATATAGAAATGGGTGATTATACTGCAATACCCCAAGTGCCTATTAACCGCATTTTTTAGAAAGTGACAAACTGGACATACAGCCACATGGATAAAGAAAGAACACCAGTTTCTCCAAAGAGCAGAACTGTGACCAACAGATTATAAGGAGGTAGATTTTTACTTAACACGAAGAAGAGAATTTTGATCATCAGGGCTATGGAGCCAAGCTACCCTGCAAATAAATGACAACCACTCCCAAAAAACAATGAGCCATTGAAAACCCTATGAATAGCAGAGAAGCAGGACAATATTGTTTAGTCGGTTATACATATAGCATCGCTGTGAGTTGGATATAGACTCGATGGTACCCAACAAGAAGAAGCAGAAACCAATCATCAAAATTCTAGAACAATTTGCTGAAAACAGAGAAATAACGGATGTAAAACAGTCCTTAAGGTCATGTGTGTGGGTGTATGGGGAGTGTGTGTATGTAAAATTTCCGTGCAAATTTAGGTATTACCAAAGAGCACAGATGCAGCTACAAAGAGGACAAAACTGAGGCAGGCCAGGTGACCTAGGGTGTAGTCTAGAAATCTCTACTTCTCCAACAGACACACTCATGAATTGAAAAGGCAAACCTAAGCAGATTATTTGTTCTGTTTTGTTTTTTTGAGACTGGGTCTCACCATGTAGACCATGCTGGCCTCCAACTCACATTGATCCTCCTGAGTGTCCATCTCCACACCCAGTTTTTAATACAAAGATATTTCTACCACATCTCATTTACAGTGAAGAGATTGCAGGCGTAAGTGGGTTATAAATGTTGTTGCTGTTAGGTGCCGTTGACTCGGGATCTGACTCATAGCTACCCTCATAGGGTTTGCAATGGCTGAGTGCTTTGGGATTGCCTTGGGAGTGAATTGCCAGGCCCTTCTCCCATTTTTGCGGTGCTGGGAATTGAAGTCAGGACCTCAGAGACTGCAGCACAGCACTCTACCCACTGAGCTAAATCCCAGCCCCGGGTTATAAATAGGAAGACTATATAACTCCTTGTCCAAAATGGACACTTGAGAGTAAAAGGGGGATTCTCAGTAATACATAAGGAACATGAGTTTTAGTAAGACATGATCGCCTCCGAGATCAATGAGTAGTTACAGGGGGGAAGCATAGGGGAGAGTAAGGGGTAACCTATATGAATAATGTTTATTAAATTGCATATATGAAAATTGTCACAATGAAAAGCATGTCAAAATGAATCACATTATGATGTACATTAAAAATTTCTAATAAAAAAAAATGGGTAGCTACACAAGAAGAAATGTGAGTGGGGACCGCCTGAGGCAGAAATTGTAGCTAGGATCTTGGAGAAAAGACCGTGGAAAAAAATCAAAGTAGAAATTATTAAAGCAGTGTTTTTTTTTCTGTGGGTGATTTTGGTTCCCAGTGAACAGCTGTCAATACCTGAAGACATATTTGGATGTCCCAGTTCAGGGGAAGGATGTTACAGCTCTACAGCGAGCAGAGGCTGGGATGCTGGGAAACACCAAATGATGTCCAGGACAGTCTGCCATAGCATACACTTACCCACTCTTCACCGGGAAGCGTGCTGACGCTGGAAAACCCTCATTAAAATAAAAATACCTGGCTGCATAAACATATGAATGGAGCTGCGATACAGAAAAAATTAAAAGCTACAAATGTGCAGACAATGCTCCCACTTTCTAAGACCGAGAGCTCATCTACTCTCCGTACAGCAAGAGCACTTGAACAGAGGCAGGCAAACTCGCTGGCAAACAACCGACCAAAGAAAACGCAAGTGGCCAAGAAGCACACAAAAATGGGCATGGCCTCATCAGTCATCAAAAAAACCTGAATTGAAAGGAGATTGTCCATACCATCTGTGAACTCCACCAAGATTTCCTAATTCACAGTGTTGGTGATGAGAACTTTCACACACTGCCATACAGAATTATAAGGTGATTTCAAATGAATGAACGAACGACTGTCTGGGAAGACATTTGTCGATACATTATATAAAGTACACATTTTTTAACCTTTTATTTCAAAAATAACTTACCTTTGGACACAACCAATTGCTTTTGGGAAGCTATCAAAACATAAGGAAATATGCAAAGATTTAGCTAACGAATTTAAGCTCAGCGTTGTTTACCCAGACAAACAAAAATCAGCAACTTCTGAAATGTCAAAGAAGGAGCAACTGATTAAACAAATCAAAGTATACCATATAGCTCTTATAATCATTCTATACCAAATACTGACATGGACGATGTTCATGACATACTGTTATATGAAAAAAATATGCTAAATATAGGTCATTTGGGGGAGAAATTTTTATGTACTTTTATATATGAAGATGTATATATGTGTGAGATAAAGTCTGTAATAATATACAGTAAATGTTAACAAATGTACCCATTTGGGTAGCAGGAATTTTTGTTTGTTTTCTGCTGTAACTGTGACACTTAGAATACTGGCTGGCACAGGGTAACAGTAAAAAAACATCGTGATTGTTATTTTTGCTTAACTATATTCTCTCATTGATTTCCAGTGAAGACATTATTTGCATAAGAAAAACTTTAACTGCAGGCTTTAAAAAATAATTCAACAGCCAAATGAAATGCCTTATAAATAGAAAAGGAAATAATGCCACCTACCTCACAAGGTTTTAAAGCTTTAAAGAATAATTTAAGTACATATACTCTAAATTCTATAGCACTCTATGAATGTAAGAAATTAATTATCTTGTTAGGATCGTACATTCCGAAGTTAAACCAGTTTCATATGTGCTTTGGCTAGTCGTCATCCTACTGGCAATTTCACTCCCAGTAATTTGTCCTTTGGAAACCATGAGAAACGTATGCAGTGTTACAGATGGAGAAGCTAAAAAGCAGCACTGGAGAACTGATTGAGAAAGGTGAGGCATGACCATAAAATGGAACATCATGTCATCATTAAAATTTATCACGCAGAAATGTATTTACCCACATGTACATCCATTGACATAACCTCTCCTAATAAAAAAACATGAACAGCAGCCCGCTGTTACCCACAGGGAATATGTTCCAACACTCCCACTGGGTGCTTCACAACTCAGAACTGAGCCTTCTATGTACTATGTACTATGGGCTATGCTTTTTCCTGTACATATACGCCTATGATAAAGCTGAATTTATGAACTAAGCACAGTAAGAGATTAGCATCAATAAATAAAATAAAACAATTATAACAATAGACTGGAGTAACTAACTCATGAATTGTTTATTTTTGGAATTGTCCATTTAATCTTTTCAGGCTGCAGTTGACCATGGGTAGCTAAAGCATGGAAGGCAAAACCTTGTTATAAGTAAAATAATCCCAGTTACACCTTGTTATCACATCCTTAAATCAGATACTGAAAATAATTCTTGTAAGTTTCTGATAATTTTTGTCCTTTTCAAATTCTTACTTCATTCTACTTGAATTTATTCAGTTTGTCCCTTGTTTCTCAAGATAGGCTCAGTCAAAGACATCCATAACATTTTATCTTTTGGTTGCTAAATTAAAACCATTTTATGGCTTGCTTTCATCCTTTGAAAGCGTACCCACTTTAAAGCCACACTATAGCTCAGAATGGAGCATGTATATACATTATGAAACATGTATGTACTTTATTTTTACATTTCAATGTTAGTGGTTTCTCACACATATATCTTTATGAACTAGTCACTGCTTTATAAATCAGAAACTGAATCTCATTTTCTCTCCTAAAAACAAATGCAAGAATTGCTTTTCAAAGCTTTATTTCTTCTACTTTTGCAGAGAGATCACAGAAGTTGGATGCAAAGAAGAAACAGTACTAAATGAATAACAGCTCAAATAAAGTACATAAAAAATAACAAATATATGTAAAATGTTATTTCGATCTTTTTATAAACATGAACAGAAGGGAATTTTTTTTACCCACAGATGCCTACTGGAAGCTGAAGGACTTTTCTATAGGCCAGCCACATATATGTGTTCTTTAATGAGAATACCAAGTTTCTAAAAGAGACTCTTAATTTCCCTTTCTTTCCTTCTCTCTCTCTCTCTCTCTCTCTCTCTCCCTCCCTCCCTCCCTTCCTCTCTTTGGTAGTACTATAGGTACTTTGGTAGTTGAACCCATGAACTCCCAGTCCCTTCCCACCTTTTTTTTGAGACAGGGTCTTACTAAGTTGCACAGGCTGCCTTTGGCCTTGAACTCACAATCCTCCTACTTCAGCCTCTCCAGTCACTGGGATTACATGTTATGTGCCATGGTGCCCAATTAAATTCTTCTTTTTGGCTGAAAACTATTTCTTTACCTACGTGCTACCCAACCCCCACCCACATGTCTGTCAGCTTGCTGTCCTGTGTGGGCTTGCGTGTTGCTGTGATGCTGAAAGCTGGGCCACCAGTATTGCAGATACCAGCAGGGCCACCCATGGTGGACAGGTTTCAGCTGAGCTTCCAGACTAAGACAGACTAGGGAGAAGGACCTGGCAGCCCACTCTCAAAATAATTAGCCATTGAAAACCCTGTGAATAGCAGAGAAGCACTGTCAAATATAGTGCTGGAAAATGAGCCCTCCAGACTGAAAGGCATTCACGAAACAATTGGGGAAGAGTTGCCTCCTCAAAGTAGAGTCAACCTTAATGATAGGAATGGAGTAAAGTCCCTGGGACCTCCTTTTGCTGATGTGGCACGACTCAAGGCGAGAAGAAACATAATGACTGCAACACTGGGCTCAAATGTAAAAAGATCATGTGCACAGCACAGTGTCGGGTAGCGTTTTGCTCTTATACACAGAATTGCTACAAATCAGATCTGACTAGATGTTACCTAACAACAACTCAAAAACCCAGTTCAAGCCCTACCATGTAGTGCTCTTTCGTTTTACTTACATTATTTAAAGTGCTAATAAACCGTGGCCTTACATTCCTTCATCTTAAACTTAAATAGATTGCCTACTAACTCTGGAACTAAAGTATTCCCAGTGAAGAAAATATTGTAACTTGGGAAGCCACTGATACCCTAATAATAACGCTGGAATTCTACTGTACTGTGAATCACTGAATTTTTCTTAAGAATTGTGATGCTTCCAAATGAAACGAGAGCCTAAGACAAGTGGCAGGAAGCTTAGGATGGTTCCAAGGAGATAAAGAAATTCACCTATACAATAAGTGCTGACTGGGGGCCAAGTCACTCCAACAGTGACAAGGCGTGTGACGGCTGAGCAGCCCACGAAGGAAGATAGTGACAAAGCATCCCAAAGGTGGGCCAGGATTGCTGGGCCAGGGGGATGCAGAACAGGGCAGGAAACCCAAACCTGGGAGGAAATTCCAACAGCAGAGGAGACGCTGAAGTTTCTCGGTACAGAAAGGACTTCATGATGTATTCTGAGGCTTTCCTCAGTGGTTTAACAAATCAAATTAATTTAAAAAGTTTACAGAACCCAATTCACCCATATAACAAATATGCCTCTACTGACGACAAAACCAAGTAGCCATCTGAACACATAGATCTTGTAAAGTTTCTAAAACCTTGGCCTATGCTCAGGTCCTCTGCATTTCTGTCTATGTGTAAATCATTTTGTGTTGCTCTAGATACTTTCTTGCTATAACCAAGAGGTTTTTTTCCATGAAAAATTCTTGCGCTAACTTTGTTGTTGTTGTTGTTGTTGTTAGTGGCAGGGGAGGGTGGGAGGAAAGAGTAGCTTCAGCTCAAGGCAACTTATATTTTAAAAATTACTCTGGGGTTTCCCAGGTCATGTGATACCTCTGAGTTGTTTTTTTAAATTCTTCCTGAATCCCCACACTTTTAAATATTTTCTTTGAATCTACGTAGTTTAAACAATCTCATAAAGGTAGGACTATTTGAACTTCACTGTAAGATTTTTGTTGTTGTTGTTCATTGTTATTGTTTTTTAGACAAGGTCTCACTATTTAGCACCAGCTGGCCTGGAACTCACTACGTAACCAAGGCTAGCCTAGCCTCGAACTCACGATCCTCTGGCCTTAGTTTTCTTGACATCAAAAATAACAACAGTAAGAAACCCTTATTTGAAATAGATTGATCCTTCTCCAAGTAGCTGATAATTAGGCATTATCAAATTCCCGTTTCTTGCAGACTAGCTACTTATACACCCATTCAGCCAAGCTGTTTTCCTGCTGGTAACTTGAATTCCTGTTTAAAAACTTGTGCCAACTCCTCTTGGGTGTTCTGGTGATGAAAATGATTTTCCTTAAGTTTTAGCCAAGAGTTTTTCGCTACAGTATTTTATGAAAAAAACCAGGGGAAAAAATGATTTTAGAAAATTATTTGGATATTTAAATTAATGGTGGGGGGAGAGCCATTAATATAATTTACTAATTCTTTTTTTATATAATCTGATTCCATATACAAAGATAATGAGAGTACTAAATTACCGACTTTTTAAAAAAGCTGAACATGCTCCTTTAAAATATTATTTTGTACAGTGGTGGTTTACAATGCAAAGAAAAGCCAGGCATGTTGGTGCATGTCTGCAGCCCCAGCACTCAGGAGCTGAAGCAGAAGGCTCACGAGTTCGAGGCAGGGCTAGCCTACAGCAGCAAGTCTGAGGCTAGCTTGGGATACACAGTGAGACCCTGCCTCCAAAAAATAAACATAAAAAAATGAATGAATGGATGAACACATACATACAAACATGCATGCATGCATACAGACATACATACATACATACATACATACATACAAACGAAACGCTAAGAAATGAAACCAACGAAGAACAGCACCTAATAATGATGTGAACCCACGGGAATGTTTCTGAAATACAAAAACAGAGATACCACTAATACTAGAATGTAACAGTAGTTTTAAAACACTTTTTAGTCCAAGGAATCCTGGTTATTTAAAGCATATACTTTACAGTTTTCTTACCTGAACTTACTTGAAAACAATTCACCTCAAAAAAAAAAAAAGACACACTGGTCATGTAACGCACACACTTGCCTAAGGCATGCAGTGCTCCATGTTCACGGTGCGTCTCCATCAAGGTACAGGACCTTGGAAAGATTTTAACATCATGACACCACCACCACCCAGAAGACAGTGACAGTCACACAACCCAGCTGCATGGTGAGAAGCTGACCTGATTGATGGAGTTGGCAGCACAGGACGCAAGGGCGGTTCCGAGAGAAGTGAGCAGGAAACAGGGCCAGTCCAAAGGGCCTGGAGCCAGGGCAAATCCAGCGGAAGTGGTACTTACAACAAGGGCTGCAACACAGAAACAGGGCAGCTGTGTCACCACCAAGATTCCCAACTGCGAAGCCGAGAGGAGAAAGAAGCCATCTTCCATATAAACCGATTGAGGACACTCATAACACAAAATAGAGGCTAATATTCATTCATTTAAAAAACCATACTTTTCTAATTAAAAATAATTATACATGTATATTATGTTGTTGTTGTTAGGTACCGTCGAGTTGCTATCCAACTCATAGCGACACTCATAGGGTTCTCAATGGCTGACTGTTTTGGGGTTGCCTTAGGAGTGGATTGGCATGTCCTTCTCCCATTTTTGCGGTGCTGGGAATTGAACTCGGGACCTCAGAGACTGCAGCGCAGCACTCTACCAACTGAGCTAAATCCCTGCCCATGTATACTATAGAAAAACACTAATTTCCTCTTAACTCTAGTGTACTCAAGGGTGAAAAATAAGTTGAGCCTTTGAGATTCAACCAGTCACTTATTCATTCAACAAACATTTACCAAATACCAAATTTGTGTCCAGTATTGTGTTAGGCAGTAGGCCCTGTAAGAGATAAAATATGAAAAGGTTGGCTCTCACTTCTGCTCATCAGATGATGGGCCTTTGTGAGTAACTGTAACATAGGGCAGCAAGGAGTAAGGGTCTCAATCCCATGACAAACTCCAGACAAGCCTAGTGGAAGATGAGCCTGTAATAGCTGACGGCCCTGCGATCAGAGGGGCTGGGATTTAGCTCAGTTGGTAGAGCACCGCTCTGCAGTCTCTGAGGGCCCGAGTTCGATTCCCAGCACCTCAAAAATGGGAGAAGGACATGGCAACCCACTCCCAAGGCCATCCCGAAACAATCTGCCATTGAAAACCCTATGAGGGTCGCTATGAGTCAGACACGACTCAACGGCACCTAACAACAACAACAACTAGGGTCAGAGGCTGGGAGGAGGATGTTAATCCTATAGCCACCAACAGGAGTCAAAGGAAGAAGACGATGAAGAAGCAAAGCCACATCATTCAAGCGTCCAGCAAAGCTGCTCCTTTGGGGAGGCCCTGGTGCCCTTTCCTGGGCTGTTATAGATGCTGACGGGGCCAGAAAGTGTCTATGACGGTGACTGATACGCTGCAGGACGAATTCACTGGAAAGCATCCACCATCCGTGAGCGAATCTGGGACAGCTTCAAGATGGCACTGAAGTTGGACCCTCAGGAGGGGATGGAAAAAGGAAGAAGGTGGAGGGGCGAGCAGCAAAATGAGCAGATGGACAATGCCAAGAACAGGCGCAAGGGTGAGGAAGTCCAGCGCGAGGAGTCTCAAGTGGGAGGGACACCCTCTGCCTAGATTCACAACCCAAAAACCCAGCAAGCATTTTCGAGTCTCTCCTTTCTCTCTTGCCGTACCCCATTCATTGCACAATGCTGTCTGTTCCATGCTGTGTGTCAGACCCGTCACAACTGCCACAATTTAGTCCACTGTGCTTGACCAGTGGTTTTGCTCCCCGAGGCCACCAGGCAATGTCTGGAGACATTTTTCGTTATCACAAGTGGGCAGGGAGGGAACTTCTGTCTTCCGGGAGGTAGAGGGTACGGGGTGCTCCTCAACGTCCTACAGTGCACCCGACGGCTGCTTCTCCCAACCACACACATGAATCTTCTGGTCTACAACGTGTAGTGGTGCTGAGACCAAGAAGCCTCGATGTAACCCAAGCCTCCTCTCCACCTGGTCACGTGGCCTCCACCTCGCTTTCCTTCCAGAGCGATGTCCTTAAAATGTGAACCTAGCACAGTGCTTCACGGCTTAGAAAATCCGTGGATAAAAAGTCGGATCATAATAAAGGAAAAAAAAAAAAAAAGCTAAGAATGGTATTACTATAGATGGTCTAGAAAATGCCTGTAATAGTTCTGACAAGGTAAAAAGAAAGTTCACTGCAGGAAAAGTTTCTATCTTAAACAAAATTAGAACCCAAGGATACATAGAAAAATATTACCATAAAAAGACAAGCAAATGGTAGAGAAGTCTTTGAAGTGGGGGTGGGATGGGGGGAAGTGTACAAGAGGGTAAGGGGGAACCTATATGAATAATGTACAACAAAATGCATATATGGAAATGTCACAATGAAAAGCATGTCAGAATGAATCACATTAAGGTGTACATTAAAAATTTCCAATAAAAAAATAAAGAAAAGAAAATCCCTGGATAGTACACCTCGAATAAAATGCACTCTTCCGCTGCCAACAAGCGCACTTCACACCAGTCTCGAGCTCACACGCCTCTGTCCAGTCCTAAAGAGCTCCTTCTGTCCTCTGAGCCGGCCAAGCTCTTTGCCTTGGGGCCCTGGTACTGCCTCCCCTCTGCCTCTATCCATGGCTGGCTCCTTCCCATTCCTCAGCCCTCACGTCAGACATGACGTCTTACGGAGGACTTCCCTGGTCACCTCATCATGTACAGTGGAATTGCCCAGTCCCCCCTCCCTCGCAGCACCCTCTTACCGCCTTTCTGACACACACCACACTCTGGCTCTGCACACGAGTTCAAGCATTATGAGGGTAGGAGCCCCAGCTGTGTAGCTCCCTGTTACATTACCCGGGTACTGCCGTGTTGGACATACAGCGGTTCATATTTCTGCAGGAAAAAGACGAAGGATGGTAGCGGCCTGACTGCAGGATACCCAGCTGTGGAGTTGGGACTTCATCTGGCGGCCAGCAGAGAGCTAGGGCAAGGTGATCTCTAACTAAGTGCAGCCTGGTGGGAATGTGCACCATAGCGTGCAGGGCGGAGAGCGTGGCAGAGAAGCAACCTATGAAGGGATGCTGTTCATTCACTGTGAATGAGCGAGTCACAAGCGGGCTTCAAACCGAACCCGAATCCAAACACAGAACCTATGCCAGTTCAAGCATTTACAAATTTTATTCTAAGCCAGGTGCAGTGGCGCACACCAGTAATCCCAGCGGCTCGGGAGGCGGAAGCAGGAGGATCACAAGTTTGAGACCAGAGGCAGTCTGCGTAACTTAGCAAGACCCTGTCTCAAAAAGTAAAAAAAAAAAAAAAAAAAAAAGACTGAGGGTGCAGCTCAGTGGTCCAGCACTTGCAAAGCATGCAAGAATGAGGCCCTGGGTTCAACCCCTAGTACTATAAAAAAAAAGTTTTTTTCTGAATTCAAACCCAGCGAAAAATTGGGTTTTGGTTCAGCTTTAAAACTTTTGTATATGATCAGCTATTTTATTATACATAAAAATTAAAAACTAAATTGAAAAAAGTTTTTGCCCATCTACACATAGGATTAAAATGTTAAACATGAACTCTCTACATTTTAACATATTGAATCTACACCCAAACCTCAATGCAATTTTTCCCTGGTTTGAAGCCCTGGTTCTAAAGGATATTTTGATTAATGAATGACAAGGACCTGGTAACTGTGAGCTAATAACAATGAAAAGGAACAAGAGAGGCGGAGTGACGCAGCTGGGTGGCATAAAAAGGAATTATAACATTGATAGAGATAAATAAATTGGGGAAGAGGTGGTTAGACTGAGGAAAATTTGCTGCTTCTGAGGAACCACAGGACATAGGGGCAGAAATACATAAAAAGTAGATGAACTAGAGCTCAGGAAGGAGATGGGGAGGGGAGAGAGGGGCACAAAGCTCTGGGGCCACCTGTTAAGACCCCACGGCTGACGGTGAGAGGACAGATGAGGTCAACAGATGGAGGAAAGGAAAGAATGAAAGACTCTGGCAAAGAATACCTGGAGATAAGAGTCATGAAGATGAGATGGCATGGGTGTCCAATATCCCTGTGAGGTGCCTCAGGAAGGCATTGCATCTGGTATCAACAGGTGTGTGCTGGAGAGCTGATATTTTCTCCTAATGCTCACAGACAGGTTAGTGTGTCCTTCAATCTAGTCTTACCAGCAACTTATAGAAGTCCTTTCTCCTTCTACCAGACGGAGAAGCTTCTCCCCTGATATCTAGATCAGATATAATTTTCTTGATATTTTATATTTCTTTGGTGGCGTTCAATGGCGGTTTATAAGATGACTTGAATTACAGGTGCTCAGATTACTGTCTGTAGCAGGCAGCTTTCTGTCACTGAGAAAAATATCTGAGATAATCAACTTACAAAGAGAAAAGGATTTTTTTTTTTGAAGGTTTTAATCCTTGATCAGTTGGGCCACTACTTTGGGGCCTGTGGCAAGGCAGCACGTCCCAGGGGAAGCACATAGTGGAGAAAAACTGCTTGTCTCACAGTTGGGACAAGAAAGAGAGAAAAGGAAGTGGTGGAAGTGATCACAGCAGCATAATCCCCTTCCAGGGCAATGACCTAAAGACCTTCCATTAGGCCCCACCTCTTAAAGGTTCTAGGACCTCCTATCAGTGCCACTCTGAAGAAGAGGAAGGCTTTACCACATGGGCATTTAGGAGACATTTAAAATCCACCTAAAATCCAAACTACAGTAGCATCTAGATCAGAAATCTTTAAGGAGCATGTTTTCTTGGCAAGAGGTCCTTCCAGTAACTCAGTGGTTCCGTAACTCAGTGGTTCCAAATGTGGTGTGAATCTGAACCTCCCAGGGGAAGGCTTACCTGCAGAGAAGAGAAGTGTGCAGATCTAAGGAGATAAAAGAGTAAGATCTAGGAGTACGGGTGCGAGTCTAAACAAAGATACGAGAAGACAAGCAGAAGACAGAGAGTGGAAGGCAGAGAGAAGGCTGATCAAAAGACGGAGAGATATCCAGGCGAAAAGCAAGATGGATGAGGCAGGAAGTGTTTCTAGGTCAGGAAGCATGCACTGGACCTCCTCAGATCCCTCTCTACTTGGAGGACAGCCTGCCTGACCCAGTTACAGCACTGTAAGTCCTAACACAAGTGCACACAGGGCATCTAACGATCACATGGAGCAGGGACAGCAATCAAAACCAGAACATTCTAGAAGATAGCTTTAGCTTTAATTGTGTAATGACTTATGCCCAAAGGAGAATGCCATTGTAATTCTAAGCTTTGAGAATAGTCGTTGCAGGGACATTTTATCCATGTGCCAACAAAGAATAGCTTCTCATGTATATTCCATCTAGCTTTGCCTGGCACATTTAATGGACATCCAGAAGGGCATCATTTTTAGAGCAAAAATAAAGCTCCCTTTAGGGTGCTCAAATGGCACCCACCTCTACAGAAGCGTTTTTGTTCTTTAGAGTTGTCACATCATGAGCTACAAAGCCCCACGGACAGGATAGTGTTAAAGAATGAGAGTTGTCTTCTGTTGTGCAAGGCAGTGGCTCTCCAGATTGTGCAGGTGGCTCCTCGCATATTATATGGTGTCTCAGTGACAAACCAGGACTGGAAGAACAATCCTTAACGCCCAGCCTATTTCTTATGTATATCAGAAGAACTCTATCAGGCAGGTGTAGAGGTGGACGATTATCAGTGAGAGAATTTGGGGGAAAGGAGACTTCAGGGTTTTTCCTCTTAAAATTAAGTAAATTTTCTCTATCTATAGAGTAAAGCAGGGCTGGGATTTAGCTCAGTTGGTAGAGTGCTGCTTTGCAGTCTCTGAGGTCCTGAGTTCAATTCCCAGCACCGAAGTAATGGGAAAAGAACGTGGCAACCCACTCCCAAAGCAATCAGCCATTGAAAACCCTATGAGGGTTACTATGAGTCAGACAAGACTCGACAGCACCTAACAACAACAACAACATGAGTAAATCAGCTAAAATAATCATTGATTATATCTTAAGGTCTTAAACTTTACAACAAAAACAGACTACTCATAAATAATGGTAGCGGTTAAAAGAAAATCCACTGTAACAGCATACTTTATAAAATTTAGAAATACAAAAGAAAGAACTAATTTAGATATCACTAAATATTAGGATCAACTTTCTGTACTGTGCTTCACAAATAGTTTTAAAAGTCAATTGCTGAGCAGGGCTTGGCATTGCACACCTATAATTCCAGCATTTGGGAGGCTGAGGCAGGACAATCATCAGTTTGAGGCCCAGCCTAGGCTGCATAGAGAGACCCTGACTCAAAAACAAAACATAACAAAAAGTCAATTGCCACCACAGTGGACAAGAAAAGTGCCAAAACCACTGAACCATCAAAAATAAAAATGTTGTACAAGAAAATATGCTTTCCTTTTTTTTTGGCGGTACTGGGGTTGAACCCAGGGCCTCCTGCTTGTGTGCTTTGCAAGTGCTGGACCACTGAGCTGCACCTCCAGCCCTTTTTTTTTTTTTTTTTTTTTTTTACTTTTTTTGAGACAGGGTCTCACCAAATTACGCAGACTGCCGCTGGTCTCAAACTTGCGATCCTCCTGTCTCTGCCTCCAGAGCCACTGGGATGACAGGGGTGCACCACTGTACCCTGCAGCTAAATACGCTTTACTTTAAGTTGAAAGGAAGGCAGGCTCTGTGGCACATGCTTTTAATCCTAGCAACTTGGGACGCTGAGGCAGGAAGATCCCAAATTTGAGGCTAGAGGCAGCCTAAGTAACTTAGTGAGACCCTGGCACAATTTAAAAAATTAAAAAAGGGACTGGTGATACAGCTCAGTGGTGGAGCACTTGCCTAGTCTGCACAAGGCCCTGGGTTCAATCTCTAAGTACTGAAAAAAAAGAAAGTTGAAAAAGATAGTTACACAAAAGGAAAACTCTTAATCAGAAGAAGTATCTTATTCTTTCTTATTCATCCCATCATTTGACTAGGTGATAAACATTAGATTTTTGACTAATGGGTCTACTTGATAAGTTGAGAAGAGACAGAAAGTGGTTTACAAAAAACTGGAAAATAGTCGGGTGCAGTGATGCACGCCTGTAATCCCAGTGGCTCAGGAGGTAGAGGCGAGAGGATCGTAAATTTGAGACCACAGGCAGTCTGTGTAACTTAGCGAGACCCTGTTTCAAAAAAGTAAAAAAACAAAAACAAAAACAAAAACAAAATGGGCTGGGGGCACAGCTCAGTGGTCCAGCACTTGCAAAGCATGCAGGCGCGAGGCCCTGGGTTCAACCCTCAGTACTGCAAAAAAAAAAAAAAAAGAAAAAGAAAAAAACCCCTGCAAAATAGACAAAGTTTCAGTGAGGTGTGAAAATGATTAAATTTACAAAATGGAAATATGCCTAATTAAAAAAATGTATAAATTGTAAATGTTAATACATATAAAATGATAGCAATGACTATTATTATTATTATTGTGGAGGCAACTTAAATTCTGTAACATTTCTAGACAGGATCAAAAGCTAACAAAGAATATATTTATTTACTTCATCAAGGCAATTAATTTAAAAGAGAAAGGCAGAGAGGATTGATAAATTGTACAAGTAAAATTGACCACAGCAATATTCTCATACAACACTGCCACAACTGTAATTAAACTTTTCATTGATTTCCAGGGATTCATTATATGGAATCATTTTGCAACACCAGGATCTCATTAAAAGTGAATGTAATATATTCTTTCATTAATAACTCTTGAAATTATATTTTATTTGGTAATCTCATACGTTGTCCCTTTGCAAATAACCATAAAATCAATGCTGCCAATGAAGCATGACTCATCCAATGTAGGCCGATAGAAACGGTACTGCAAGCTTGGGTGACTGGGGGGCGGTCAGGGAGGGGGAATACTCTTGCCCCATGGAATTAACCCATCCCTGTTCCTGGGTGGGTGGTCAGCCAAAGAACCCCAAGCTTCCCCATGAAAGAGACTCAGGAGCAGCCTTCATTATGATCCCCCTGACTGTGAGACCCCATCTCTGCACAACTGCTGTGCCCCACTTCCCCACCCCCAGCCAATCTCTTCTGAACCAGGAGCCTGACCCCAGACTGGCCAGGACCTCCTTCTTCCAGGCCACATCCCTAACAGGATTCACCAAATATGATCGTATTTGCCTGCCTCCTCCGGAGGCGAAGTTCCTGCTACTGTCCCCCACCATGAAAAAGAACCTTATTTTGAAACAATTACAAATGCACCCTGAGTGGCCTGGAGGAAAGGAAGCACCTCTGTTCAGAACTACTAAGACAGCCACATGCCAAGGAATCACACGTGTCCTTCAGGAGTCAAGAGCAGCAGCTAGACAGGTAGTAGGGCTCTCAGTCATAGGATGGCAAAGAAATGAATTCTGCCAACAACCAGTGAACTTGGAAGGGAACGATGGGCTGCAGACGAGGATGACAGGACTGACCAACACCTAGACTTCAGCTTCCTCAGAACCCTGAGCAGAGAGTCTAGTACACAGGACTGCACTTCTGACTCAGCAAAATGGTGAAATAATAGCTCTCGGCTTTAAGCTGCTAAGTTTGGGGGGATTCGTTTTGCAGCGATAGAAAACTAGCACGTACTGTAATGACGGTGGCACTTAAGAAAGACTTGTCTGTCAGCAGCACAGAGATTGACGAGAATAGAGGAAAAGGTATCACGGAACCACTTACAGGCCACGGCATGCACTGGGTGGGATGCAATGTGGGCTCGTGCAGGATGGCAACGGTACCGACAGAGCTCAGCTAGTGCTTGGAAGGTGGTGACGCGGGACTTCATTGCAGAATAATTACAAGCAGTTATAGCAAAGGTTGTTGTTGTGGTTAGGTGCCCTTGAGTCTGACTGACTCACAGAGACCCTCACAGGGTTACCAGTGGCTGACTACAATTCATGAACTAGAAGAACGATAAAACGTTAAAAGGTAAAGACAACTAGGATCAACTCGCCTAATCTCTCTCCTGATGCAAGAATCCCTCCTGCAACATTTCAGTGTATGCTACCTGCAAATATGGTGACAGACAGGCTATTCCTTGTCCCTGGGCAAGCTCTTCTGCTACAGAAGAGCTCCAGCTGTTCCACAGGTCTCTCACTCATCAAGGCAAAATCAACCTCCCGGAAATACCATCCTATGGCGGCAGTTTCTGTCTTCTGGAACAACAAGTTAACTTTTGCTCCCTTAGCAAAATGCTTCAGGTATCCAATGTAACTAGACTCACAGTCTCTGCTCCTCCATGTGAAGTAGCCCTGGTGACCACCCGTGCTTGCCTTCCGCATTCCCGTCCACTCTGAGGGACACCTCCTGGGGAGCCAAGAGTTTCTCACTACATCAAAAGCACTTGGCACCATGCTGCTGTTAGCTAGCTCATTCAGGCATTAGCAGGCAGCATGGAGGAAAGGGGGAAGAACATGGCTCCTGTCACTCAGCCATGATGAATGAAGCCATGTGCCTCTCTGGGGACATTGGAAGGATATTTTCTGATGGACCCCACACCCTAATCCCAGCCACTGAGCCAGTCTACAAAACAAAGACCCTAGGCTCACAGAATGCTAGGTGCCAAGAGCTGACGTCATACTAGGCCTAGTCTGAGTAAAAGAGGAGCAAACAGGCACCAGCTCTCTCTCCTCCTCCCTCCTCTTCCTTCCTCTCCACTCCTTGACCTCTGCTCTTTTCTCTCCAGCAACCACATGCACACCACTCCCTTCTTTTGGACCTGTTATCTTTTCAAGGCACTTTTCCTTCTAAAGGCCTACTTCACTCTCCTTTCTGACTTAGCTTCCCCTAGGGAACAGAAGGGGCTGGGATTTAGCTCAGTTGGTAAAGCGCTGCTCTGCAGTCTCTGAGGTCCTGAGTTCGATTCCCAGCACCACAAAATGAGAGAAGGATGTGGCAAACCACTCCCAAGGCAATCCTGAAGCAATCTGCCATTGAAAACCCTATGAGGGTCGCTATGAGTCGGACACGACTCCACGGCACCTAACAATAAGAATACTTTCCAGACCTGAAATTAAGCACTCAAAAGCTTCTGCCTTTTCCAATAAGAAAGCAAAAGGCTTTCTTAGAGAAACAACTTTATCAAGACGCTTCTTGAAAGGCTCATTACCCTTTGAGAATTATCAGTCTCTGAACACAAACATAATGGATCCACTTCATTTCCTTTCTAAGATCATCAAAAATAATAGTTAGGATTGTATTTAAAAACTGGTCATCCACATCTTGCTTTCTTACTGTCTTCTAATGCCCCACGACTTTTAGAATTCACTCAGAAAGAATGAGGTGAAAACCCAAACTCTGATAAACCAATTTGGATAATTAATAGTTCTGATAAAAGATATGTTAGAAAGATTAAAACCATTGGCTAAATGAGATTCTGAGATTCTCTACAGATTTCAAGTTATCACTGTGATCTATTGTATCTCATTATCCTTGATAGCAAACACTATGCAACATTGCAATCCAAATCCTACAGACCTAAGATGTTTTCTCTTTAATGCTCTTTGATGTAGAAACTGAGGTAGCAGGAATAGGCAGCTAATGAAAGTATGTGGTTTTGTTTAACCATGTGTCCAAGCAATGGAAGAAGTTTTGTTAATAGATCTCAAAGTTCAGAGTGACATAACTTAATCCAGGGGCATAAATTAGCCTCTTCTGATTTGCAAATGAGAATACATTGTTGTTGTTGTTGTTGTTAGGTGCCGTCGAGTCGAGTCCAACTCATAGCGACCCTATGTACAGCAGATCGAAATACTTCCCGATTCTGTGCCAGGCAAACGATCTTATTTATGTTTAAGCCCATTGTTGCAGACACTGTGTCAATCCATCTGGTGGAGGGTTTTCCTCTTTTGCATTGACCTGCCACTCTCCCAAACATGATGTCCTTCTCCAGGGATTGATCTCTCCTGACTACATGTGCGAAATATGTAAGACCCAATTTGGCCATTCTTGCTTCCAAGTAGCACTCTGGTTGCACTTCTTCTAAGACAGATTTGTTGGTTCTTTTGGCAGTCCATGGTATATTCAATAGACGTCTCCAGCACCACAATTCAAAAGCATCAATTCTTTTTGTGTCTCTCCTGTTCAATGTCGAAGCTTTCACAACCATATGATGCCACTGAAAATACCATGGCATGAGTCAGACGCACCTTCATCTTCAATGTGACATCTTTGCTTTTCAATACTCTAAAACAATCTTTTGCCACAGCTTTTCCTAGAGCGATGCGTCTTTTGATTTCTTGACTGCTGCTTCCATGGGAGTTGATTATAGAGCCAAGCAAAGCAAAATCTTGGACAACCTCAATCTTTTCTCCATTTATTGTGAAGTTGCATGCTGACCCAGTTGTAAGGATTTTTGTTTTGTTACTGTTTAGTCATAACCCATATTGAAGGCTATGATCTTTGATCTTCATCACTTAATGTTTTAAATCCTCTTCACTTTCAGCAAGCAGAGTTGTGTCATCTGCATAACGAAGGTTGTTAATGAGTCTTCCTCCAATCTTGATGCTGCGTTCTTCCTCATAAAGTCCAGCTTCTCGGATTATTTGCTCAGCGTATAAATTGAAGAGATAGGGTGAAAGTATACAGCCCTGACGCACACCTTTCTCAACTTTAAACCACTCAGTGTTTCCTTGTTCTATTTGGAACAACTGCCTCCTGGTTCATGTACAGATTTCTCATGAGCACAATTAGGTGTTCTGGTATCCCCATTTTCCGAAGTGTTATCCATAATTTATTATGATCCACACAATCAAATGCCTTTGCATAGTCAATAAAACATAGATAGACATCTTTCTGATATTCTCTGCTTTCAGCTAATATCCACCTGACATCAGCAATGATGTCCCTGCTTCCCCCCCCTTCTGAATCCTGCTTGATTTTCCAGTAATTCCCTGTCTATATACTGCTGCAGTCGCTTCTGAATGATCTTTAGTAGAATTTTGCTGGTGTGTGATATTAATGATATTGTCCAATAGTTTGCACATTCAGTTGGATCCCCTTTTTTGGGAATAGGCACAAATATGGATCTCTTCCAGTCAGTTGGCCAAGTAGCTGTTTTCCAAATCTGTTGGCATAAGCATGTTAACACCTCCAGTGCTGCATCTGTTTGTTGAAACATCTGTATTGGTATCCCATCAATTCCTGGAGTCTTGTGTTTCCCCAGTTCTTTCAAGGCAGCTTCCACTTCATCCTCTAACACCATTGGTTCCTGTTCATATGCAACCTCTTGGAATGGTTGGTCATCTACCAATTCTTTCTTGTGTAATAACTCTGTGTATTCTTCCCATCTTCTTTTGATGTTTCCTGCATCATTTAATATTTTCCCTGTAGGATCTTTCACTACTGCCACTCAAGACTTGAACTTTTTCTTCACTTCCTTTAGCTTGAGAAACACAGAGCGTGTTCTTCCCTTTTGGTTTTCTGCCTCCAGCTCCTTGCACATGTCATTATAATATTTGTTTTTGTCTTCTCGAGCTGCCTTCTGAAATCTTCTGTTTAGTTCCTTAACTTCATCATGTGTTACTTTTGCTTTAGCTGCTGGACGTTCGAGGGCAAGGTCCAGTGTCTCTTTTGACATGTAATTTGGTCTTTTCTTTTTTTCTTGTCTTTTTAAGAACTTTTTGCTTCCTTCTTGAATGATATCTTTTATGTCATGCCACAACTCTTCTGGTCTCCTGTCATTTGTGTCTAATGCATTAAACCTATTTTTGAGGTGGTCTCTGAACTCAGGGGGGATATACTCAAGGTCATACCGTGGCTCTTGTATACTTGTTCTAATTTTCTTCAGCTTCAGTTTGAACTTGCATATGAGAAGTTGATGGTCTGATCCACAGTCAGTACCTGGTCTTGTTTTGACATTTTATACAGAGCTTTTCCATCGTCTCTTTCCACATACGTATTCAATTTGATTCCTGTATGTTCCATCTGGTGAAGTCCATGTGTATAGTCTCCGTTTATGATGTTGAAAAAATGTATTTGCAATGAAAAGGTCATTGGTCTGACAAAATTCTATCATGCAATCTCCAGCTTCATTTCTGTCACCAAGACCATATTTTCCAACTACTAAGCCTTCTTCTTTGTTTCCAACCTTTGCATTCCAGTCAGCAGTGATTATCAGTATGTCTTGATTGCATGTTTGATCTATTTCAGATTGCAGAAGCTGATAGAAGTCTTCCCTTTCTTCATTTGTGGCCTTAGTGGTGGGTGCATAAATTTGAATAATAGTCACATTAACTGGCCTTCCTTGTAGGCGTATGGATGTTATTCTATCACTGACAACACTGTATTTCATGACACATCTTGAAATGTCTTTTTTGATGATGAATGCAACCCCATTTCTCTTTAGTTTATCATTCCCTGCATAGTAGACCATATGATTGTCTGACTCAAAATGGCCTATGCCGGTCCATTTTAGCTCACTGATGCCTAGAATGTTAATGTTTATGCGCTCCATTTCTCTTTTAACAATTTCTAATTTTCCTAGATTCATACTATGTACATTCCATGTTCCAATTATTAATGGATGTTTACAGTTGTTTCTCCTCATTTTGAGTCGTGCCACATCAGCAAGTTGAGCACCCTGGGGTTTTACTCCATTTCCGTCATCAAGGTAGAATCTACTTGGAGGAGGCAACTCTTCCCCAGTAGTCTTTTGAGTGCCTTCCAACCCAGGGCCTCATTTTCCAGCACTATATCTGACAGTGTTTCTTTGCTATCCATAGGGTTTTCAATGGCTAGTTGTTTCGGGAGTGGCTCGCCAGGTCCTACTCCCTAGTCTGTCTTAGTCTGGAAGCTCAGCTGAAAACCTGTCCACCATGGGTAACCTTGCTCATGTCCGAGGTTACAGTGGCAGAGCTCTCAGCCTCATCGCAACATGCAAGCCCCCACAGTGCGGCAAACTGACAGACATGTCGGGGAAATGAGAGTATACTTGTTACTAAATAGCTGTTTTTATGATATCCATCTCTATCTTCATTTCTATTCACACCTGAAGCTTCAAATGGTTGACTTTCTACTTTAAATGAGTATTTCAGGCTTCACAATTCAGTAACATTCTGTGAACTTCCTAATATAGTCATCTTACCAAGGCAGGTATCAAAGAAGGTGGTAATTCTTGTGTTTTTGTTTAATTCAAATGAAAAATCAGTTGATGAGAGATATAGTATTTTTTTTCTTGGCCACATTAAAGGAAATCTATCAGGAATAATTGATTATAAACCACAACCACTTCTAGCGAAAAGATAAGACTTTTTCTGGAGATTAAAAATAACACAGCTGCAGAACTTATTAAGGAAGGCTTTCCATTTTCCTCTTTTCCCCCTTTATACTTAATGGCTAAGGCTAGTCTGAAAGATCTAGGACCAAACTGAATTCTTTAAATTCAAGTTTACTGAGCAACACTGATGCCAAAATGAAACATTTTAAGTATGGTTACTGATGCAATTCACCAGGAAGCATTTGATTAGCATGAATAGTTAACATTCAGAAAAAGGGAAATGAAGTATCTCTCAGCTCTGATAAATACAGGCTGAGACAGGAGGATTACAAGTTTGAGATTAGCTTGGGCTACAAACCAAGTTCCAGGTCAGTGTGGCGTATACAGACTCTGTTTCAAACAAACAAACAAACAAACAAAAAGCCGCATGTTGTTGTTAAGTGCCATTGAGTCGGTCCGACTCATAGCAACACTTGTACAATAGAACAAAACACTACCCAACATGTGCTATGCATACAATCTTTTTTTATGTTTATACTCATTGTTGCAGTCACTGTGTTAAACCATCTACTAGAGGGTCCTCCTTTCTTCGTTGACCAGCTATTCTCCGAAACTTGATATCCTTCTCTAGGGACTGGTCCCTCTTTGACAACATATGTAATATGCACTCTAGTCATCCTTGCTTCCCAGGAGCACTCTGGTTGCACTTCTTCTAGGACAGATCTGTTGGTACTTTTGGGAGATAATAGTATATTTAGTATTTGTCTCCAGCACTATAATTCAAAAGCATCAGATCTTCTCCAGTCTCCCTCACTCACTGTTCATCTTTCACAGGCTTATGATGAAAGTGAAAATACTTTGGCGCACCTTTGTGTTCAATATGACACCTTTAGTTTTCAATAATTTAAAGTGGTCTTTTGTAATAGCTTCTCCTAATGCAATGTGTCTTTTGATTTCTTGACTGGTGCTTCCATGGGTGTTGACTGCTGAACTAAGTAAAACAAAATCTTAGACAACCTCAATCTTTTCTCCATTTATCACTAAGTTGCTTACTGACCCAGCTATAAAGATTTATGTTTTCTTGATGTTGAGGCACAATCGATACTGAAGGCTGTGTTCTTTGATCTTCATCAGTAAACATTTCAAATCCTCTTTACTTTCAGGAAGCAGAGTTGTGTCATCTGCAAAATGCAGGTTGTTAATGAGTCTTCCTCAAATCCTGATACCACATTCTTCTTCAGAAAGTCCAATTTTTTGGATTATTTGCTTAGTATAGACATTAAAGAGGTATGATGAAGGATACAGCCCTGACACACACCTCTCCTGACTTTAAACCAGGCAGTTTTTCCTTGTTGTATTCAAATGACTGCCTCCTGACCCATGTACAATTCCTCACGAGTACAATTAAGAGCTCTGGTAATCTCATTCTTCACAATGGTATCCATAATTTGTTGTGATCCACACAAATACCCTTGCATGGTCGACAAAATACAGATAGCTTACATTAAGCTAATTAGGCAACACTACATTAGATCCTAAGATTATTCTTTTGATTACAGTTTTTCCTTGAATCCATAACCTTTTCTACTTTATTGTCCTATTTTTAGTTTTTTCTTTCAATAAAGATGTATTTCTTTTCGATATATTTCCTATACTCAATAACCAATGGTTTACAATCTTTTTCTCTTTGAGACACAATGGACAGAAATTTATAACATTTTTAATTAACTAAAAGAAATTTTTCCATAAAACTGATGTCTCTATGCCTAACTCCCAAGTGTCTGTCAGTTTGCCATACTGTGGGGGCTGGCACGTTGCTGTGATGCTGAGAGCTATGCCACCAATATTACAGATACCACTAGGGCCACCTGTGGTGGACAGGTTTCAGTTAAGCTTCCAGACTATGACAGACTAGGGAGAGGGACATGGCTGAACAACTCCCAAAACAATTAGCCATTGAAAATCCTACAAATAGCACAGAAAAACTGTCAAATATAGTGCCAGAAAATGAGCCCCCCAGGCTGGAAGGCATTCAAAAAATGACTGGGGAAGAATTGTCCCCTCAAAGTAGAGTAGACCTAAATGATGAGAATGGAGTAAAGCCACAGGGATCTCCTTTTACTGATGTGACATGACTCAAAATGAGAAGGAATAACTGTCAACATCCATTAATAACTGGAATGTGGAATGTATGTAGTATGAATCTAGGAAGATTAGAAATGTCAAAAGGGAAATGGAGTACATAAACATCAACATTCTAGGCATCCATGAGTTAAAATGGACTGGCATGGACCATTTTGAATCAGATATCATATGGTCTACTATGCCAGAAATAACTGATTAAAGAGAAATAAGGATATATTCATCGTCGAAAAACACATCACAAGATCTGTCCTGAAGTACAATGCTGTCAGAAACAGAATAATATCCATATACCTATAAGGAATATAAGTTAAAAAGACTATTATTCAAATTTATGTACCCATCACTAAGGTTACTAATGAAGATAGGGAAGATTTTTACCAGCTTCTCCAATCTAAAATAGATCGAACTTGCAATCAGGATGTACTGATAATTACTGGTGACTGAAATGTAAAAGTTGGAAACAAAGAAGGCGGCTCAGGAGTTGGAAAATATGGCCTTGGTGACAGAAATGATGCTGGAGATCGCAAGATAGAATTTTGTCAGACCAACGACCTTTTCATTGCAAATACATTTTTTCACCAACATAAACAGCAATTATACACATAGAACTCACCAGATGGAACATATAGGAACCAAATTGAATACATGTGTGGAAAGAAACGATGGAAAAACTGAATATCAAAAGTCAGAACAAGACCAGGTGCAGATTATAGATAAGACCATCAACTGCTTACAAGCAGGTTCAAACTGAAACTGAAGAAAATTAGAACAAGTGTACGAGAGCCAAGGTATGACCTTCAGTATATCGCACCTGAGTTGAGAGACCAGCTCAAGAGTATGTCTGATGAGTTAAACACTAATGACTGAACACCAGAAGAGTGTGGCATGACATTCAAGGACATCATTCATGAGGAAAGCAAAAGGTTATTAAAAAGACAGGAACAAAAGAAAAGAACAAATTACATGTCCAAAGAGACTCTGAAACTTAATTTTGAAGGTCCAGCAGCTAAAGTAAAAGGAAGATAAGATGAAGTTAAAGAACTAAACAAAAGATTTCAAAGGGGAGTTTGAGAAGACAAAATCAAATATAATAACGTGCAAAGTGCTGGAGATAGAAAAGCAAAAGGGAAGAACAAGTTTTGTTTTTCTCAAGCTTAAGGAACTGAAGAAAAAATTCAAGCCTCAATTGGCAATAGTAAAGGATTCTACAGGGAAAATCTTAAATGACACAAGAAACATCAAAAGACGGAAGGAATACACAGAATCATATACCAAAATGAATTGGTGGATGACCAACCATTTGAAGAGGTTGTACTCAACCTCATTAGGAGCCAATGAGACTGAAGGATGAAGTGGAAGCTGCCATGAAGGAACTAGTGAAACACAAGGCTCCAGGAATTAATGGAATACCAATAGAGATGTTTCAACAAACAGATGCACTGGAAGTGCTAACTTGTTTATTCCAAGAGATTTGGAAAACAGCTACCTGGCCAACAGACTGGAAGAGATCCACATTTGTGCCTATTCCCAAGAAAGGGGATACAACTGAATGTGGAAATTATTGAACAATATCACTAATCTCACACACAAGCAAAATATTACTAAAGATCACTCAATAGTGACTGCAGCAGTAAATATATGGACAGGGAACTGCTGAAAAATGAAGCCAGATTCAGAAAAGGGTGTGGAACCAGGGACATCACTGCTGATGTCAGATGGATGTTAGCCAAAAGCAGAGAATACTAGAAAGATGTCTATGTTTTCTTGACTATGCAAAGGCATTTAACTGTGTGGATCATAACAAATTATGCATACCATTGCAAAGAATAGAACACCAGAACACTTAATTGTATTCAGGAGGAATGTGTACATGGATCAGGAGGTAGTCATTCAAACAGATTGTGTGCCTGGCACAGAATAAGGGAATGTTTCTTTCTGTTGTACATAGGATGGCTATGAGTCAGACTCAACTTGATGGTACCTAATAACAAGCAACTATACGCTAAAACTAATGTATAAATGTGAAACTTTTAAGAAGTAGAAAAATGTCTTCAGAATTAATCTTACCAGTTGGGCATGGTATCTCACACCTGTAATCCCAGCACTCAGGAAATTGAGGCAGGAGGCTCATGGATTTGAGGCCAGCTTGGACTATATAAAAATGAAATCTTGTCTCAAAAAAAAAAAAAAAAAAAGGAAAGTTTGGCAAGGAGGAATTATTAGTTCTGCAATTTCCACTGAAACTGCTATGAAGCGTAGCTCAGTTTCTTATCAAAAAATTCTAAGTGTAACTATCCACAGAGCAGATATTTTATAAGATAAACATTTGAAATAATAAAAAATTAAGTCCCCATTTTAAGCAACATTCAGATTTCAGTAGTACTTAGTGTTTACCTGCATTTGTTTACTTTGCATAAAACATGCAATAGATCAGTAAAATGGACTGACTCACCCATTCTTTAAATGTGGACCTTAATATGTTAATGTTTCATTACTTCCTTTTTCACTGAGAATTTTCATTTACTCCTAATAATGACATAGTTATGTAATAGTGTTGATTAGGTCATTAATATAAGCATATAAGACAAGTTTTTAGTAAGAAGAGTTTTTTTATGTGTTGCTTTATTTATTTATTAAGACAGGGTCTCACTGTGTAGCCCAGACTGGCCTCGAACTTGCCATCCTCTTGCCTCTGCCTTTCCAGTGCTGGGATTACAGTGTGCACCACAATGCCTGACCAGGAAGAATCTTTTAGAAATACTAGTTAGATGACCAAGAACTGCAATAATTCCCTTACTGGTGTAGCTGTCTCTTTATGAGAAACTGGAAATCAAGCCTAATAGGGATTCATTCATTGACAACATTAATGTCCACCACCTGACTGAAAGGAAAAATATATTTTAACTGGAGACTATGGCATTTAAAACAAAGCAAAGGAAAGTCACGGAGCATCCCTCTGGGCTTCAAGGGGTACAGTTTTCAAAAACTTGATGACTATTAAGAGAAACACAGTGGGGTCATCTTCAATTCCCCTGTGCTGAGTACAAAATAAGGCAGCAGATTAAAAACTTCAGGACATAATGACAGCAAGTGAAAGATATGGTCAAAAACAGACTGCGAACTACAAAAAGAAGCAGCCAAAAGTCACCTGGTTTAGATACAACATTTTTTAGTCATCCCTAAGCCTTAAATTACTATAGTACAGTAAAATACAACCATGGGCCACATAATGCTTCCGACAACGACAGATCGCATATACAATGCTGGTCCCAGAAGATTCTATCTCTTAGTGATATCATGGCTCTACAATCAACACCCATGGAAATAGCAGTCAAGAGACCAAAAAACACATAGCATTGGGAAAAACTGTTCCAAAAGACCTCTTTAAATTGCTGAAAATCAAAGATCTCTTATTGAAGACAATGGTGCACTTGACTTATGCCATGATATTTTCAGTTGCATCATATGCTTGTGAAAGCTGGCTGGTGACTAAGGGAGACGGGAAGGATTGATGCTTTTGAATTATGGTGCTGGACATAAATATTGAATATGCCATGAACTGCCAAAAGATCCTATAGATCTGTCCTAGAAGAAGTGCAACCAGGGTGCTCCTTGGAAGCAAGGATAGTTAGACTGTGTCTTACGTATTTTGGACATTTTGTCAAGGCGGGACCAATCCCTGAAGGAGGACATCAAGTTTGGGAGAGTGGCAGGTCAATGAATAAAAGGAAGACCCTCAACTAGATGGATTGATACAGTGACTGTGACAATGGGCTTAAACATAACAAAGACCATGTGTTTGGCACAGTGTTTTGTTCTGTTGCACATAGGGTCACTATGAGGCGGACTCGACTCGATGGCACCACTAACAACAAAGTGACATGATACCCATTTTAGTTTGTGTGATTAACACTCTATGATGTCTGCAAATGAAATCACCTACCAGTGCATTTCTCAGAATGTGGCCCCATCATTAAGTCATGCATGACTATATATGAAAGGTTACTTGTAATTAAAAGGCTAAGCTGTTCAAAATTCTGCAACTAGTGGCCAAAGAGTTTATTATGCTTTCTTTTCCCCATTGAGCTACAATGTTTGGGGGTATGCTTTTGTGCAAAGTGCTGGGCTAAGCAATGGGAATGTCATGCCAACAAGACAGATGTGGTCCCTGCCCTCCTGAGGGCTCCACCTGGACTCTGACAAGTCAACACAATGTGACGGTGTTTCAATGGGTGAAGAATGTAAGCGGGCTGCCTCACCTAGAAGGTTTCCGAAAAGTGACTTCAAGGTTGATGATGGAAAGATAAAGAGTTTCCTGGCATAAAGGGAAGGAGGAGAAGGGTGTGTGTTTGAAATAGAGAGAAGGGTGAGTACAAAAGCTGCAGGGTGAGAGAGTGCTCCGGTCACTCTCCACCTAAAGATAAAATCTCTCAAAGGGTAAACAGGGACAAAAATACATCTTCTTAAAAACTCATTGATACATGACCACATTTTTCTCTCCATCTTTTTTTTCAGTACTGGAGGGTTGAACCCAAGGCCTCACACATGCCAGGCAGGTATTCCAATACCGATCTCCACTCAAAGCCCCTTTTTAAAAAAAAATTTTTTTTTTGACAGGGTCTTGCTAAGTCACGTGCAGGGCTGACTCTGGCCTTGAGCTCATGATCCTACCTCAGCCTCCCAAAAGTCACTGGGATTACAGGTGTGTGCCAGTGCCCAGCTTCTCTTCATTCTTAACCTCCACGCTATTTCCCTGTCTTATTTGATATGTTGTTTCAAAAGTTATTAATAAAATTGCATCTACATAGTACATGTTAGAAAGGATTTTCAAAATAAATAGTTGAGCAAAAACATATCATCAGTATTTACAGAAAAAATCTTGAAACATTCTTTAATATGCACTTCTCTTAAGGGCTTCATTGCTTAATTTTAATAAAAGAAATGCTACCTTGCTTTGCTTTAAACTGGAAAGCAAGCCCTTGATAATACTCCGAAGTGGTAATTATGTACCGCGAGTCTACCATGCAGACTGAGAAGCAATCCTCAGGTGTCCTGGAGCGCTTCAGATAGCGCCCCTACACAACATGCCCGGAGAGCTGCTTGGACCTGTGGTGTTTAAGAGGAACCTCGGGGTGGGGTGGGTAAAGAGGCAGGGGGAGAAATGGCAATCCTAAGTATGCATTTCAACAAACTAGGTCAGCAGAAAGTCCCAGGGCTCCCACTTGAGAGGAACTAAGGCTCTACTTTATGTGAAATGCAAAGCAAGGTGGTTTGCTGAGAGTGAAGAAAGGCTACCAGAGAGAGGACTGAATGGGCTGTCCAGGGAAGAAAAGTGTTTCTTAAAGTACGTTACGAGAACCGTCTATATCAGGAGCATTGGTTAATGCAGATTCCTAGGTCCCAATTTAGGCCTGGTGTGAAGGGATTTAGGAAGGAGATGCCCAGAAGTCTTCATTCTGACAAGCACCCCAAGGATCTCTGAAGGCATATGGAGTGGGGTAACTACTAGAAAAAGAGAAGGTCTCTAGGATGACAGAGGAATTGGGGGTGAAAAAGAAAACTGAGGGGCTGGGCATAGAGTGCTTGCCTAGCATGTGTTTGATCTCTAGTACCGCCAAAAAAAAACAAAACAAAAAAACCCAAAAAGCCAAAAACTATAAACAAACTGAGGGCCAGCTGTGACTGCACACCTGCTAACATCAGAGAGGCAGAGGGAGGAGCAGAGCAAGTTTACAGCCAGCCTGGGCTATGTAGCAAGACCCTATCTCAAAAGAAGAAGGATGGAAGAAAGGAAGGGAGGGAAGGAAGGAAGGAAACAAAAGGAACAAAGACTAAGCAAGATACCATAGCCCTCAATGACACGGAATGCAACAAAGAAATGAGAAAGCTGGGCGCAGTGGCGCACACCTGTCATCCCAGCAACTGGAGAAGCAGAGGCAGGAGGATCCCAAGTTTGAGACCAGAGACCCTGTCTCAAAAAAGTAAAAAAAGAAGGGCTGGGGGCACAGCTCAGTAGTACAGCACCTGCAAAGCATGCAAGTTTGTGGCCCTGGGTTCAACCTCCAGTACCACCACAAAAATGAAAGAAAGAAAGAAAAGAAAGAAAGAGAGAAAGAAAGGAAGGAAGGAAGGAAGGAAGGGAGAGAAAGAGAGAGAGAGAGAGAAAGAGAGAGAGAAGGAAATGAGAGAAAGGAAAGGTCACAGTGCTGTCCACCACTCACTGTGGGCTTTGTCACCAGTTCCACCATATAGGGAGCTCAGTGAGGGTGTACACTTGGGCTAGTTGGCTCTCCTCCATTCCACAGGCTGTGCTGACTATACACTCCAGCACACAAACGGGAGTCTCGAAATGAGTACGTGATTGTCAAGATGATGGGAAAACTGCCGACAGATGAGTACACATCCACAACCTCTACTGGAAAAGCCACAGTCACGTGGGTGAATCGGCCTTCATTCAAATACACTACATAGGAAGTACACAGGACAGACGAAAGGATGATGTTCTAACACTGGGGAGTGGAGAAGTAGACGATGTATTGCAGAATGAGACAGTCCGCTGGAAACTGAGGACACAGAGAACTTGGCCACTGTCAGAGTCGACTGGTTGGATGTTAGAGGATTTGGCTTTTCAAATGATGGCTGTAAGAACTATGGCCCACTTTACAACCTCCTCTGCAGCTGCAGGTAACCTTGTGGTACAGACCCAGCCAACGAGAAGTACGGAGAAACTGCCAGCCAGAGCTGTGCTTCCCTTTATTATAAGATGGTTTCAGCCTCTCCACCTTTGTCCTTTTCTTTCTTTCTTCCTAGAACTCAACAGGATGATGGAGAAATGAAGGCTATCTCAGGGGTCTTAAGGTCAAACACCACAAGCAACTGAGAGAGAAAAAAGAAGTACCAAGCATTCTGACAACACCCTCAAGTGCTAGCTCTAGATTCCTAACTTCAGAATCCTCGATGCTTGAGAAAAACAAATTTTTTACATGTTTAAGTCATTGTTTTTCAAATTTTCATTTATAAGCAGCTAATAATAGTCCTAATTTTTACCTCTTCCTAGCATCTACCTCAGCATCTGTGTTAAATACAGTACAGATGAGAACTGAAGACAGGTACTGAGAGCTGACTTGTTACTTCCATTCTTTGAAAGGTAATTGTGTGTGTGTGTGTGTGTGTGTGTGTGTGTTGCTGGGGATTGAACCCAGGGCTTTGTGCCTGCTACACAAGTGCTCTACCAATGAGCTACACTTCCAGCTTTCACTATTTGAATAGTAAAAAATGTGTTGTGTTGGGTATCAGCAAGTCAGATCAAACTCATAGTGACCCTACGTATGACGTATGACAGAATGAAACACTACCCACCACTGTGCCATGTACGCGATCTTTTTATGTTGAGTCCAATGTTGCAGCCACTGTGCCTCTTCTCATTTTGAGTTATGCCACATTAGCAAAAGAAGGTCCCATGGGCTTTACTCCATTCCCATCACTAAGGCCAACTCTACTTGAGGAGGCAATTCTTCTCTAGTTGTTTCTCAAATGGCTTCCTGGGTGGAGGCTCATTTTCTAGCACTATATTTGACAGTGCTTCTCTACTATTCCTAAGGCTTTCAATAACTAATAGTTTTGGAAGTAAGCTGCCGGGTCCTTCACATTCATCTGTCTTACTCTGGAAGCTCAGCTAAAATCTGTCCACCAAAGGTGGCCCTGCTGGTATCTGAAATACTGGTGGCATAACTTTCAGCATCACAGCATCACAAAAACCCCTATAGTATGACAGGCATGTACAGGAGTCAAAAATGAGACTATTTAAATAGCCACTGATCAAGAAATGGATAGGTATGGGAAACAAAAGCTATCTTGACAGTACCCATTATTCCCTCCTGTTGAAGAACAAGGCCAGAGGCCAGGGAGGACCATGGGTGAGGTGCTCACTCCTCAAAAAGTCCCTTTTCCAACACAGTCCAGGAGAGAGTGCTCAGATGCAGGTGCCTCACAGCCAGAGGGCCTGACGAAAAAGCAAGCAAGGCCTCCCTTCCACATAATTGTCATGGAGACAGGGCAGGAAAGTTTGCTAAGTGCTTCATTCAGAGCAGCGAGTGGGCCACCCACTCCCACATCTTGGGACATGGGGTCCTCTTCCAACTCAGCAGGGAGAGGCATCAAAGAAAGGGCTGAACTCAAGACTCTCCACATGCCCAGAGCACAGGTAGATAAAACTGAAAAACAGAACTGGAAGGCAGGACACTGGCACTACGGTTTTAGAAACATGCTGAAAAAAAAACTTGTTGAGTTCTCTCTCTGATGGCTCCCTCCTCATCTCCTCTGGGCCACGGCACTGTCAGAGCAGTAAGGCACACTCATTTATATGAATCAGATGCATAGAAAAATAATTCTGTTCTTATAATTTTATAAGCTAATACACCAAAATGATTATTATTTTAATATGGGAATATTATTTTAATATGGGAAACCATAAGAGGATTTCAATCTTCTCATTTTTGTTTACCTATATTTTCTATTTTTCTAAAGATACTTAATAGTTATATAATTTTAAATACTATAATAAGATTTAGTAAGCATATCACTGTGAAAGTAATTATTTCAAAATATAATGTAAGCTTCAAGAAACTGCCATAATTTTACAATTAGTATCTTTTATGGAAACATAGGAAACCCTTTAATATGGCTAGCTAATAACTGGAGATTGAAAAACTGAACAAGCAATTTAAAACGAGTTTGCATCCTCTAGTCCTGCCTTTTATCTCTTAATAAAAAGCAGCATTCTAGAGACTAGGGGGGAAAAAAATCTATACATTGACAGACTGTAGTTTATACCAACCCTATCAACAGCGCAATCTATTGGTTTCAATAAACAACCTATTTTAGTGTTCTGGTCTCAGGAAATGTGTTGTAACTTTTCAGCACAGATGTTTTTCAGGAAAAACGTTCTGCTTTTTATTGACCTCTATTAAGTATAAACTCAGCTGAGTCACTAAAGCTTCTTATGATCCTAATCCAAATAAAATTTCCTCACCCTAGTGTGGTCCACGCAACAAACTCGAAAAACATATTGTAAATAGCTCAGTTGGCAAGAGAAACTCAAGGGAGACATATTATTCCTTCTTTATAAACTCGGTCTTACTTCCCTTTACAGAAAAAAATCTTTAAATGACATTTCCACAAGCAAATGTCTGGCTCATAGCCTGGCATAAGTGCCAAGGCTTCAGACTACAGTGACACTGCCATCCTACAAGGTAAACGTAAATTTGATCACTATATACTCTTTCACTTATCCCATAGTTAATTATCCTTGGCATATTACGGCTATAAACAAAGGGAAGCAAAGAAAGGCTAGTTCTATAAAAGTGATCGCTGACTCCCAGATATTTCTGTCTTAGCTATCATTAGCTATAAACGAATTACCCAAGATGTTTAAGAGTCCCAAAGAAATCAATTGATAGATATTAGGCATTTTCTTAAAAAAAAAAAATCCTGCTGACTCCAAGATGTGTGAATTTCAGTAATAAACTAAACAGGGAGGTAAAAGGTCAGATATGAGGGTAGGGGTCACCCAAAGGGTGCAGCTTCTTTAAATGAAATAAGCAGAAGGAAATGACTTCAATTCAATTAGTTCATCGAGAAACCTGGGACATGGGTAAATAAAATCACACACACGGAAATTTACTGCCCTGGGACTTTCCCATCTGTGGCGGTGGATGAGGCTGTAGTGGTCCATGCAACAAACACTAGGTGCGTCTTGTGTTCGCATAGCTCCCTGTGTGGTCCAGGTTCTGCCTGGCTGGCTTGCCTGCAGCCAGCTGCTCTGCGCTGCTCTCACTAGGTGAGTCCTCACCACATCCAGCCAGACCACTAGGTCTGGAACTGGCTTTGCATGCCTAGGTACCACCTCTGGGTTCCGTCCCAGTCCTAGGGGATCAGAGTTGCTGGGGACAGTGGCGACTATGAACTGCTGGTTTAACAAGCATGCCACGAATGCTCTTTACCACACTGACACTTGGGAACCAGTGAGTTTATGCACACTACACAACATGGTACGGAATATTTAATGATTCATTTAATAATTGTGTAAGATTTCAGGTATTGTTGTAGTTGTTAGGTGCCGTCGAGTCAGTGTCTGACTCACAGTGACCCTACGTACAACAGGAAAACACTAATGTTAGTGTTTCTCTGCTATTCAAAGGGTTTTCAATGGCAGTGTTTTTTGGGGAGTGGGTTGCTGGGTCCTTCTCCCAAGCCTACAGCACCTGGTGTTCCCAAGTGGTCTCCCATACAAGTACTAACCAGGCCCAACCCTGCTTAACTTCCAAGATCTGACAGGAACAGACGCCACAGTGGTTCTGCTGCAGGCAAGGTTTCAGACACCATGTATTAAATATTAAACTGTCTGGAATGCCAATTCAGACATACAACCATACAAGCCACATAAAAGGAAAAACAAAAAAAAAAAAAAATAGCCATGATAAAGAGAAAAATTATGTAGAAAAAAATGACCTTTAAATCAATTATACTTTGCTCCTAACAAACATGAGAATAAACTTTAAATAATTAAATGAATTATTTACAGCTACTCATATAAGACTATAAGAAGAGAAGCACTGATTGTCATTTCTTGATTTAGTAACAAGTCAACACTGATTCTAGTATCAGTCAACACTGATTCCTACTTGCAAATAAAATACACTAACTCTAGCCAGGCTTCTTAGTAGCCCTTTAGCATTTGACAATATGTGGATGAATTACTTTTTGAACTGGTTCTACTCTTCTGCCTTTCTCTTTTCTGTTTTTTCTTCCTCTGACCATTTATTTCTTCTGAAGGCTCTAATATAAACCTTGGTGTCTAACTCATAGCAACCCTATGTACAACAGGTGAAACACTATTGGCAGTGCTTCTCTGCTATTCATAGGGTTTTCAATAGCTGATTGTCTTTCGACAGTGGTCTGGCAGGTCCTTCTCCCAAAGCTACAGCACCTGGTGTTCCCAGGCAGGCAGTCTCCCATCCAAGTACTAGCCAGGTCCAACCCTGCTTAACTTCCAAGATCTGACAGGATTGGACGGGACTGGACGCCACAGTGGTATGGCTGCAGGCAATGTAAACCTTAATTCAGTACTTAAAGGGAATACGCCCCAGTGTCCTGTCCTTAGCCCTCTGCTCCGCTTGCTCTACATACTGACCCTTGCTAACTCTGTCCTCCATCATGGCTTCCTGACAACTCCAGGCTGAAATCCCCTGATTCTTCCATACCAGTTGTATTCTGCCTGAGCGCCTGTTCTTGCAGCCACTTGCCCACTGGATGGATATGCCAGTGCCAACTCAAACTCCAGCTGCCCAAAAATGAACTCATTGTCTTTTCCGAAAACCTGTTTCTTCTGTATTTATATTCTGACACCTCAACACCACCATTTACCCAGTTTCCCATATCATAAGCCTGAAATTTTCTACAGCAGAGACACCAAATTCAAATGCCCATGGGGGTAACTAGGTGTCACATTTATATGTTAAGAAATGGTGCATATTGCTCTTACCATGTGCCAGGCATGTAATTTGCCAGTGTTCTCTCATTTAACACTCAAAACAACCCTACAAAGTAAGTACTACTATTATGTCCAGCTTACAGATTGGCAAAACGAGGCACACAAAGATTGTGGAACTTGCTTAAGGTGACCCACCTAGCAACAGCCAGGATTCAAATGCAGAGATTGTAGCTCAGTAGACTGTCATATCACTCTCACTCAGAGAGTTGGGATGTTGTTGTTAGGTGCAATGAGACAGATCTAAGTCAAAGTGACCCTAGGTAAATTACCTGACACTGTGCCAGTCCAAGCACTATTGTCAGTGTTTCTCTGCTATTCATAGGGCTTTCAATGGCTGGCTGTTTCAGGAGTGGGTTGGTGGGTCTTTCTCCAAAGCCTACAGCACCTGGTGTTCCCAGGCAGTCTCCCATCCAAGTACTAACCAAGCCTGACCCTGCTTAGCTTCTGAGATCTGACAAGATCAGATGGCTGTAGACAGTGAGTTGGGTAGGGTTTAGTAAAATAAATACAGAAAACAGGGACTTGCTTCACCTAAAGGTATTTGGCCTTTTTGCAACTCCATGCCCTCAACCTTTTTTTATGCCTCCCTAGCAGCCCACTATATCTATCTAGAGTTCTGTTCATTCTATTTCCTTACTATTTCTTCCCTCCCCACCCCCACGATCTCAGCTCAGCCCAAGTCATTAGTCAATCAGTGACCACTGTCATCATTTATCTGTCACCATTCTTGCCTCTCACTAGCCCATGCTCTTTAAAAGGCCAAATGAAAAATATTTCAGGTTTCCCAGGCCATAAAATTTGTTGTAACCACTCAATTCTGTCACTGTAGCAAGGTATCAGAATAGAACAAGTATACATAGCTGAGTTCCAATAAAACTTTATTTACAAAAAGCAGGTGATCCTTTCTCAATAGTATGACAACAGTAGTTTTCTTAATCAATCCGACTCCTTCTACTGAAATATATTCGAGATGGTCCCTAAACCTTAGAGACTCACCCAAAATATAAAAGTATCACAAGAAAACATGAATAAAGGCTTATACAGCATAAAGAAGAGAAACTTTTCTAAGCATGAAAGCAAATACATAAAATTTAAAAGATTTCAGTTGAGCAAAGAAAACAAAAGAGAAAGACAAAATGTAGAAGAAATATTTGTACTGAATATGATGGATAAATGGTAATTTTATTTATCTGAATTATTTAGAAATTTAGTTTTCAAAATTTCCCATGTATCAGGCACGTGGTTGGGTGTGTTAAATGTATTATGCAATTTAATTATTAGATATCATTAAGTAATGACCAAGAAGAGGCAAATAAAAGAAAAATAAAAATGATCAAAATTAAGAAAAAGATGCAAAATCCTACCAAAATCTAAACAATGAAGAGTGATACAAAATCTTCCTCAATGATCAAACTGGCAAAACTTGTAAAGACAGCATACGCAGGAGCACTGATCACAGCCATTTTGTACAGTGGTCACATGTGCTATTGGAGGGAGTTTAAATTATACCTTTTTTAAGGAACAAATTGGTTGACTTGTCAAAAATTAAAATGTTTAAAGTTAACCATTACGTTCCTAAAAACTCATTCTACTGACAGAGTCACATAAGGAGGCAAAGACTGAAAGATATAAAAGTTAATCACAGAATTGCCTTTAGTAGCGAAAATCTGGAAACATTCTATAAATATTCACCTATAGAAGATTCAATAAGTAAGTAATGGCAGGTCCGTATAATGGAATAGTATGCAATGAAGTAGATATCATCAGCAAAAGCTAACTATTATAGAAAGATAGCAAGTTGTAGACTACACACACACACACACACACACACACACACACACAGACATATGCAGACATATACACAGCATGATCCTAGTTCTGTTAAATATAACCATAGCTATAGCTGTGTATGTGTACAAAGAAGTCTACATTTCAAGCAAGCATTTTATGGAAAGCAGTAAGGAAGTGCCTCAAAAATGTAAAAATAGAAGCACCATATGTTCCAGCTGCATTGCTCCTGGATATATCCCTGAAGGAATCATAGTTAGCATACAATCGCGGTACACGTTTATCACAGCATGACTCACAATAGCCAAGTTATGAAATCAGCCTAGGTGTCCATTAACACATGAATAGATAAAGAAAATGTGGTATATATGGAACATAAAGAAGAACAAAATTATATCGTTTGCAGGAAAATGGATGGAACTAGAGGTCATCACATTAAGCAGAATAAGCCAGACTCAGAAAGACAAATATCCCATGTTTTCCTTTCATATGTGAAATACAGATTTAAAAAAAAAAAAAAAAAGGGGGCATGAAAATAGAAGGGAACTGTTTGGGAAGAGAAAAGTGACCAGTGGGATGGGAGAGGGAGAAAAAAGGGTAATGGGGGAGGGTGCATATCATCAGAGTACATTATATGTGCGTGAAAATGTCATAATGAAACTTATTATTTTATACAATTAATACATGCTAAATTAAATTTTTTTAAGAGTATTTCTTCATTTGAAGATATATGCCTCTATATTATTTGAGTTTATTTTTACCTATACTAATTTAATAGCAATTAAGACACTTAGAAGGTAAATAAGACAAAACACAAAGTGAATCTATCCGTCCAAAAAGGCTTGCAGGACTTTCCACCACTGTGATATAATGGCTCCACTCTTCATCCTTATATGCTGCCCATATGACCACATGGTCCCTGCCAACTCTGCAAGCACACCTCCTATACGACATTCAGATCATACTGTGTTACTCACAGGCACACTTTTCTGAACGTACCAGGATATACCTGGCTTTTTTGCCTTTGCAAAGGCTTTTTCTGCTTATAATTCTCTCCTCATCCTCCCTGACTAGTAAATATTCATTACCACCTGCACAGGCAGAAACAATCCCGGGGAAATAAAACACACATTAAATAGACAATTAATACTTACCTGTAATTATTTGGAAACTAACTTCTCAGTGCCTCCCGTATGTCAGGCATGCTGTTAGGTGCTTCTGAAACATTATGTGACTTAATTCTTAAATGATTTACTGTTTTTCCCCACTTTACAGATGCAGAAATTGTCTCAGGCAGGTTAAGGAATGGTCTAAAGTCTCATTGGCCAGTCACACCCAGGATCTGAACTCAAGACTGGGGCCAAGAGGTGGCTCACTGGAGAGGCCCTGAGAGGATCTGACTGGATATGAGTCAGACAGACCAGTCTCCCATGGAGGGAAGGGGAACAAGTATGGCGAGGCAGAACGACTGGCCTTCACGGCAGGGTGGGGGAAGAGAAAGGAAAAAGGTGTGTTTCTGGGGAAGAGTTTGATCATTCCAGATTACAATGTTCCTTTAGAATCAGGCAGAGTTGCCGGCCACGGTGGTGCATGCCTGTAATTCCAGCAGCTCAGGGGGCAGAGGCAGGAGGATTGCAAGTTCGAGGTCAGAGTGTAACCTAGTGAAACCCTGTCTAAAAGTCAAAAATAAAAAACGGGCTGGAGGTGCAGCCCACGGGCAGAGCAAAGTATGTGGGAGGCCCTGGGTTTAACCCCCAAGAACTACCAAAAAAAAAAAAAGAGAGAGAGAGAAAGAGAGAGAGAGAGAGAGAGAGAGAGAGAGAGAGAGAACCGCAAGAGCGAGAGAGAAAAAATCAGGCAGAATTGAGGCAGGAGGCAATATGCAGAAATGACAGCCTCTTATGCAGGTAAAGATAAGCAATGAGAGGCAGTATCTGGAGGTTCATCTAGCAGCTCTGCGCAGTATAAACTGCAGTGGGGGATGAAGGCAGAGGGAACAGTTAGGAACCGCTGCACAAACCAAGGGCCCTAGGTGTCTGGAACCTGAACTAGAAGAGTGGTTTCAGAAATGAGGATGAGAAAGCAAGTCTTACAGGCATTTCAAAAGGTTCTCTTGGTAGCTCGTACAAGTTTAACTAGAGATGAAGAGGAGAATGGAGAGCAAAGAGTTAAGACTGATTCTGAGGTTTCCTATCTGAGGAGAGTGAAAAACACATGGACTACTGGCAGAAATGGGGCAATAAGCGAGGAGAACTAATCTGCACACCAGACATGTTAAATAACGGTACGCACAAAGAAGAGCCTGCCGTTGACAGGGGCTATTTCTGACACCTACAGACCGAGAGGTCTCATTTCTTGGGTGACATCCTGATGACCATAACTTATCTATAGTCCCTCTTAACATGTCAGCAACATGACACTCAGACCACTTGGGCAAATGACAAAAGATTAACTTTAGCAACGTGATGATTCCTTGCTTAGCTAGCACAAAGCACGAAGACATGTATGTTAGAGTTACAGACGCCATGCAAGTCTTACTAAGATTCTTCTGCGTTTTCATCAACCCCCCTACCTCATTCCCCACAAAAAGCACTTTCTTTAAGTGAATTTGGTCACTGGGAAAAGCAGTCATTGGGAGTACCTCCTTTTACCCTGTATTTTGAGGTTCAACTCTTTAAAGACAAACAACATTCTTTCCATGATCCTTCTCCACTATCAAAAGCCTCTGGGTCTCAACTGCTCATCTAACACCTTCTGTCTTTAAAAGAGTACCTGGTTTAACCTGATCATTCACTCATCCTAACCTGTCTCTTTATTCTCATCCAAGAAGAAAAGATGGTAGGTTCTCTTCTTGAGTTTGCAGAATGATCCAGAACATACTTTTTGAACAGAGTTTGCACAGAGTAAATGATGTCTAAGTTTAGCAATAAGATGACATAATGCTTTGCCTGACTCACAGTGGCTGTGACATCCAAATGACATAATTATGGGTTAATATCTAACTGTATGGCACTGGGATTTAGCTCAGTTGGTAGAGCGCTGCGCTGCAGTCTCTGAGGTCCTGAGTTCAATTCCCAGCACTGCAAAAATGGGAGAAGGGCCTGGCAATCCACTCCCAAGGCAATCCGGAAAACAGTCAGCCATTGAAAACCCTATGAGGGTCTCTATGAGTTGGATACCAACTCGACGGCACCTAACAACAACACCACCAACAATCCAACTGTAGGCAATAAAATTTTATATACACTAGAACTAGCAAAGAAGAAAAAATTGGTTCCAAACTTCCTTTCAGTAAAGTGTTCTATATTCCTTGCAAACCCAGAACAACCCCAGAGGTCCCCAAGGGGCAAAACACAGAAGTGAGCTGGAAGTCCTAGTGGCCGGCATGGGTTCACACCATGCCCAGCAATCCAATTATTCTTGTTTCAGAACTAAAGTACTACATTTTTAAAGTACAATAGGTGTAAAGACACTAAAGACAAATAAATAAGTAGGGTAAACATTCTACTTTAATTGCAAGTGAAAGATTAATTTTAGTACAACACAGTAGGATACTATTTGTAATTCTGTGTAAACAGAATCGAGAAAATGTGATTATGAATTCCAATTAAAGAGAGACAAATTACTGAGGGGACCTGGAATTTCAGATTATTCTTTGGGGGACAGAAAATAAAATGAGCTTTTTGTTTAATTAAAAGTAAATTTGCAAGTAAGTAACTGTGTCAGAAAAACAAAGTACCTGTGAGTTTGATTTTGGATAGTTGGGCCAAAATTCCAGGCAAATCGTCCATATGCAGCTTCATCTCTTTCCACTGCTTTTCTTCTTCTCTCTCTTTTCCCACATCTAGGGAGCTTTCAACTACGGAGGCCGACTCTAGTTCTATTAACTCCTTTGCGTTAGGCGTTTGGGACAAAGGCAGGCTGAGAGGCGAGCGAATCTCATCCACTTCTGCTTTGGCTTGACCTGAGGGTATGTTTTCAGGGAAAGGAGAAGCCACTGGTTCTGGCTTTGGTTTTACTTGCTGGCTCAGGCTCCTGTTTAATTGGGTGGCATACTAAACAAACAAACAAAAAACACATGTTACTAAAAAACGGAGGTCTGAAATACTCTAAAATGGTTGTTGATTAACATCTTCCATCAGCCTAATTTTTATGGTACTTGAAAGTTTTTCCTATAACTTTGTTGTTGTTAGGTGCCATCGAGTTGGTATCTGACTCATAGCGACCCTCTGTACAACAGGGGAAACACTATTGTCAGTGCTTGTCTGCTGTTCATAGGGTTTTCAATGGCAGATTGATTTTTGGGAGGGGGTTGCCAGGTCCTTCTCCCAAGCCTACAGCTTCTGGTGTTCTCAGGTGGTCTCCCATCCACGTTCTAACCAGGCCCGACCCTGCTTAGTTTCTGAGATCTGACAAGATCAGATACCACAAGGCCACAGCCGCAGGCTCCTATAACTTTAATATTAGTTAATTCAGCATGTAATTATAGAGTGTTTGTGACAGAAATCACTATACTGAGAGATATAGAGAGTAAAATTAATGCTTTGGCAATGATTTTTAAATATTCTCGTTTAGAAAACCCTACAAATATAAGTTTCTTGGGAAAAAAAGACATCTGTTTTCTGTTCATCATTCTGGAGGTTTAGCTTTCCAAAAACATTGAAAAACTTTTCTGTAATCAAGAGCTGAGATCAATTTATAGACCATCCATGTTCTTAGACAAACAGTGCTAATAGGAGCTGGGTGGTAGGGCATAATCCAGGGCTAAATGACATTAGACCAGTGTGGTATGAGCAAATGACATGGGGTTCAGAGCCAGTCTCTACCACTTACCAGCAAAAACTAATAATTACGATTACCATTTGTGAGGTACTTTATGTATCTCATTATTGGTATCTCTCACTTTAATTTACAGGTCAGGAAACTAAGCCTCTGAAATTGACTAGGAATTAATAAGCAGTTATAGGTAGCCTGGAGTAAGGAGCCATTTATGCTGGCAACTAGCCAAGTGCCTTTTTCATGATATCACAGACTTGCCATTGCATGTAGTACCCTTAGATACGAACGACGAAGGGATGAATGAATTCAGAGTTCTGTTTAAATAAAAAAGGTATTACACATATTTGATTTCCTCTTTTAAATTATCCAGTATTCTTTGATGCCAAACTTTAAAACTGTGAACATTTCTACAAATTTAAATCTCTTATCAACACCAAATTTTAGCAAGATTAGGTTAATTTTAAAGTTTAAGTGGGCATTTTAAATTTTAAAAAAAGAGAGACTGTCAAGTACGACATTAGACTACGAATCTGCTGTCTTTCACGCTAGTACTTTGAGTTTTCAGTTATATCAACATTCTATGACCTTTTACTATTTGAAAAATTGGCAATGGTCCTCACTGTCAATTAAGAGTAAGTTATCATGTTGCTCACACTGTCATGGAGTCAGCATAGACAAAGGCCCACAGGAGGACGGAAATATATTACCAAGGCCATCATAAAATGCCTAGCAAATTACAAAAACACAATTTTAGTTTACTTAGAAGTGCTTGTAAAGACTTTTATATGCACTGCTCACTTAAAAAACAAGAAGGTCACACCATTAAACAATTATTTCTGTATTACTGATATATTTATAGAACTTCAAAGAATTTAAGAAGATGTATCATAAAAGTTCAGCTTTTCCTAATTTTAGCCCAGTTGAAATATGCCAGAAGTTTTTAATCTTTCTCCAAACCTGATCAATAAGTTCAAGATCATACTTTTAACCTCAAATGCCAGAATTATTCTGGTTTCAGTTAAGAATAATCAAAACAAGAGATTAAAGTTTTGGATGAATTTAAGAGGACACTAAATAAAACTCTTTTTTCAAACAGCATTTCTTAAAACTTTCCTATGATAGGAATTTCTCAAATTCCCTCATACCGAGAAAAGTAAAAGCAGAAAGCAGCACAGTTAGGAAGGTCTTTTAAACATACCATGCGTTTAAGAAAGCTAAAGTGCTGAAATGTAATCCATTGCTTATTGACATTCCTGAAAAGGTGCATAAAGTTGTGAGGGGCTTCCTGAATTGCTCTTCTTTCTAGATACCAGACGCATCCTCCTACCCAACCTGTAACAAGGCAGAGAAGAGTAAGAAATGTTATAACGATTAACACGTCTCACCAAATTATGTCTATACCTATCCAAAAGCAAAGCCAGCCAAGTAAGGTGAAGGAGAGCTCTGAAATTATGTGATCCACATGGGTGAATAACTGCCATTTATAACTACTACTCTTTGTTTTATGTCAGTGTAGCTGTTCAGGAGGGCTCAGGACAATCTTCCTTCCATATAATTATCTTTGTATTATAGTAAATACCAAATGACCACACTGTAGATCTTTTTAAGAAGAAAATCTAAACCATCCAGTTCAGTCACTTTTTAAAAAGTTTTTCTCGCCAGGCGCGGTGGTGCATGCCTGTAATCCCAGTGGCTTGGGAGGCGGAGGCAGGAGGATCACAAGTTCAAGACCAGAGGCGCTACATAACTTAGTGAGACCCTGTCTCAAAAAGTAAAAAAAATGAGCTGAGGGTGCAGCTCAGTCGTCCAGCACTTGCAGAGCATGCAGGCGAGAGGCCCTGGGTTCCACCCCTAGTACCACACACACACAAAAAGTTTTTCTTAATAAATGCCAGTAAACTGGTCATTACTGAATAAAGCAACAGGAAGGAAGAGGAAATACTTCTCAGTAAAGTATGAGTCTGTCAGTGTAGGTTGTTGTTGTTGTTAGGTGCCGTGGAGTTGGTATCCGACTCATAGTGACCCCTCATAGGGTTTTCAATGGCTGTTTTGGGATTGCCTTCGGAGTGGATTGCCTGGCCCTTCTCCCATTTTGGGGGTGCTGGGAATTGAACTCGGGACCTCAGAGACTGCAGTGCAGTGCTCTACCAACTGAGCTAAATCCCAGCCCGTCAATGTAGGTAGGAATAAGCTATTTTTCTTGTATTCAAATTTGGCTTTTAATCATTTTACTAAACCATTTTACTAAACCAATCAACAAATTTAATGCTTCTGTCTCAGGCCTCATCCTATTCAAATACCTGACAATCTCTACAGCATGATAGTTTCTCCTTTTCTTTTTTAAAGTCTCTCCTCCACGGCTTCCATGACACTAATGGTTCTCAGATCTCTGCTTTCTGCTTCACGGTTTCCTATGGTGTCTCCTCTTTCTGTGTCTGCCACTATAAGGCAGTTGTGTTCTCAACTATTCTGAACAGTAAATACAGGCCAAGAGCAAGTGAGTAATTGCTAATCTTCAACCCATTTCTAGAGTTATGAAGCCTACATCCAACTTGCTTGCTATCTCCACATGAATGGATACCAATATGTCTTTAAGACCACTTCATTCTCACCCTTATCCCTATTTTTTTATTCCAGAGGAAACCATTATCTATTTCATACTTCATGATCACCTTGAACTCTTTCTCTACCACCTAACAACCATCAAATCCAGTCAAGTCTGAAATAAAGGTCCAACCTGCCCACTTCTTTCCCTTCCTAGTGATATAGGCTCATATGATCTTACATTCAACTATGGTAACATTTGTTGTAGTGGCTGTTAGGTGCCGTTGAGTTGAGTCTGACTCATAGCGACCTTCATAGGGTTTTCAATGGCTGTTTCAGGATTGCCTTGGGAGTGGGTTGCCATGTCCTTCTCCCATTTTGCGGTGCTGGGAATTGAACTTGGGACCTCAGAGACTGCAGTGCAGCACTCTACCAACTAAGCTAAATCCCAGCCCCTATGGTAACATTAGAAGGAGACAAGTCAAGCATCTTGCCTTCAGTAATTTCTTTTCCTCTACAATCCATGTCCCACAGAGGCAAGAATTTTCTGCCCGAGCCCAAGAATATGTATTACTCACTGAAAACTGTACACACAACTCACCAAAGCAATGTTGTCTCATGACCTCCTTAAGCACATCGCACACTTCACAATTTGTTCAACATTTTAAATGTTATTTCCCTGCTTGCAATTCCACTCGCCGCCTATAAAATTTTCAAAATCTCTTTCAACTATTCTCACTCTATACCATGTTTTATGGCCCTTCTTCGTGCAAATTGTTTCCATTAGTTCCTACCATCATATATTTTAGTTCCTTGATAGATGGGTCTTTCCTTTCCTCATCTTTGCTACAACAACTAGCAGAATGCTCTCTAAATACTAAAATGAAATAATGTTCGATAACTGGATGGCCCACATTGCCTTCCTGGACTGTGAGACGAACTATCACTGCCCCTTGAAATACACAGCAATTATCTTAGACTGGAGATAAGTCACATCTTCACCAAAATTATATTTTCAAACTGCAGTAAATTCTGATACACCTACTTCCCAAATATATGAATAAACGTTTGCCTTAGAACAACCTTGGAAAATCTTTCAAAGACTAAGCTGGTCAAACTAAGATTTTTATAGAATGATAGTAAGAAGAAAAAACAGCTTGGAAATTACAAATGATTAAAACACTTCCTGTAGTCAAAACATGTCATGTATCTATGAATCAGGCCTAGAAAATGAAAGCTATTTCAGCCCTTGTTGTTGTCGTTAGGTGCCATCAAGTCGCGTCTGATTCATTGCGGCCCTCAGGGTTTTCAATGGTTGTTTCGGGATTGCCTCGGGAGTGGATTGCTACATCCTTCTCCCATATTTCAGCCCTAGGCAGGCAAATATAAATTTTCAGATATGCAGGGCTTAGAAGAGATACATTAAAAATCTAGAAACATGTGACCATAGCATTATTCACCATCCACACTGGATCATTTATATACGGCTTTTAAAATCAGATAAGGTAACAAGTTGCTGGAAAGGTCTTGAGCTTTATTTAATGAAAATAAAATACTCTGAACTTTTACACACAAAATCAGACACAATTACTAGATTCCTAACACAGTCCTAATTTACCTTCTCTGCCACCTCTTTCCCTCAAGTTCTCTTAGTAGATCTTCCACGTGAATAGTAATAAGACATACAGACTACTTACAAGCAAATTTGTCTGTGTCTGTGAGTATGTTCTTAGTTTCAGAAAGTAAGGTGTAAATTCCTTCTATTTCACCATTGCAAAGACTAATCCAGCAACCCGTGGATCATATGCAGCGCATCTACTGGAACTGTGAAATTCAGAGCAGTTAAGTGGAATTGTCCTATAGGAAGCCGAAAATAAAGAATGGAAAGGCGGAACAACAACTAGTTTGAGGGATGTACCCTGGAGAAACCTCCATATAAAGGGGATAATCCAAGGAAATACGAGCTCCGATTTTCAGAAAGCTGAGGATCAAAGAACATTCACAATCAGGGATGGCAGAAAGTAACAGAAAAGTGACTCAAAAATGAATCGTAATCCTATAAAAAATTTTTCATTATGGAAAATTGGTACGTAAAAACAGAAGCATGTAATGAGTACCCTATTACTTATCCCCTAGTTTCAACATTTAGCTCAGTTGGTAGAGCACTGCGCTGCAGTCTCTGAGGTCCCGAGTTCAATTCCCAGCACCACAAAAATGGGAGAAGGACCTGGCAATCCACTCCCAAGGCAATCCCTAAACAGTCAGCCATTGAAAACCCTATGAGGGTCTCTATGAGTCGGACACTGACTCAATGGCACCTAACAACAACAACAGTTTCAACAAATACCAAACCCTGTCCAACCTTGTTTACTCTACACTCCCTTCCACTCTCTGCCCTACTTTATGAACCAGAAAAGACCTTTGAGATCATCTAGTTCAATTGCTTTATTTTATAGACAAGTAAACTCAATTCCAGAAGAGTCAAATGATTTGCCTTGAGATCATATGGACCAGAACAGGTCCATATGTAGCATTACGAAAAAGAAAGAAGAAGGGAATTTCATGGAGTCATAGTGATCAACATTGCCAGACACTGCAGGGACTTTGTATGTGTTAGCTGGTCTGAAAAAATTTCTGGGATGTGACCAAAGGCAGTCTCCGGCTTCTTCTATCTGTAGAATCACCAGTGACACATTCCCCACCTAGCTATTATTCATCATCCTAAAATACTGGAGGGAAAACAATTTCCAACCTCCTCTTTCATATAGCTACCAGGTCAAGTTTCATTTATTCACAAATGGTAACTGAGAGCCAACAATGTACACAAGGTACTATTCTGGGCACTGGGAAACACAGAAGTGAACCAAAGTGACAGACAATGCCCCTACCTTCACTGAATGTACATCCTAGTTGGAAGAAACAGATAATAAATCAGTGTACACACACACACACACACACACACACACACACACCCCGCACACTGACATACAGATAATTACAGATTGTGCTAACCATGATGAAAGAAAGAAATACGGTGATGTGAGAAGAGGGGCCTATTTCAGATAGGGTGCTCAGGGCAGGCCTCTCTGAAAAGCTGACAATTGATATGAGACCTTGCCAAGAGCTAGGAAAGAGCATTCAAGCTTTAACATACATTTCTCACATGGCATTCAAATGGGAGGATTATAAGAAGGACCACACTGATCGTACAAAGTCACAACTCTGGAGTGGAATTGTCTGCAGCTGTCACCATCATCGTTATCATCATGACCCTTTCTATTGCAACAGGCTGCTGCGCGGGGAAACAAGGTTCTTCCCTTGTCACTGGTTAGGATCTGAGGCTCTGATAAACCAAGAGGCTCACGGAGTCCCAAGGTTCTACTCTGCCCTCTCCACCTTCCACTATCTGAACACCGAAAGAAGCACCAGACACCAAAGTTCCGAGGTAACGGGATGATGGAGCGGACCACCTGGGCCACAGTGCAAGACTGGTCCACAGTGGCCTCTTCACTCCAGGTTACCCCAAAAGTCACTTCTCCCCACAGATGACCATCTGACCTCCCCAAGGGCTACCAAGGTTGCAGCCAGCCGGAACCACGCACTCGCACGTGGCAAAAAGGGAGGCCGTCCCCAAGGTCGTGCGCGAGGCGGGTACACTACCTGTCAGGAGGCGTGAGGACAGCGTGTGCGGGGACGTGGCCATAGCGCACGAGTGTGGCCGCTCCCCGGGCTGACTGCGTTCTCTCCCCTCACCGGCTGCTGGGCGCCGCCATCTTGCAGGGCTGTGGGCGGGACTTTCGTTTCGTCACTTCCGGAAGCGCCCCTCTCGCGGGCAGGGGAAGGAAAGCGTCGGGGCTGGAGGGGATCTGAGCTGGGCTGGAGGGTGCGGAGCCTGCTTCTCGGTCGGGAACGGCGCCGAGCGCGGTGTGGCTCAAGTTCTCCAGACCGCAATGCCGCGCCGAGGGTGGCGGCGCCCCGCCTCCGAGCCCCAGAAGTTGGCCGGAGCCCTGTGACAGGTCGGATCCTCCGGCGATGGGTAGAGCTTGGCGGCCGCCTCTTCGCGGGCAGTTTGAAGTCACCGATCGGGCACTTCCGGGTGGCCCGAGCTCCTGGAAGCGATATGTCTGTGGGCGAGACCTCCACCTTCCCGTCTGACGGGTCCCAATTACCGCTTTACCGTGTTGTTAGGTGCCGTCGAGTCGGAGTCCGACTCATAGCGACCCTCATAGGGCTTTCAATGGCTGTTTCGGGATTGCCTTGGAAGTGGGTTGCCACGTCCTTTTCCCATTTTGCGGTGCTGGGAATCGAACTCAGAACCTCAGAGACTGCAGAGTAGCGTCCTACCAACTGAGCCAAACCCCAGCCCGCCCGCTTTACCGTACCCGCTGGCAAATGCGCGCCTGGAGGAACTCGAGGTTCACACCGAGGGAACTGAGTCCACCGCAGGATCTCCCGGTGAAGAAGGTGCGTGTCGTGGGTAAGAGTTCGGTCATTCCAGTCGGGTCTGCTGCCCTTGTGGTCTTGTTTGAGGAAGTTACGTGAGTTCTCTGAACCTCGGTTGTTTAGCTGTACCATGTAGATAATTACAGTATCTATTTTATAAGGTGATAGAGAAAATTAAATAACGTCTTGCAGGCAGGTAGCCACATGTAGGCACTAATAAACTATTATGATCATTAGTATCGTGATGGCTAGAGCAGATCTTGCACAGCCCTCCCTTTATCGGTTTCTTATGTTGGGGTTCCATAAGTAAAAGTACAGGGAAGGAAAGAGCTTGTGGAAAAGAAGAGAGAAATAGGTATGACTGGGTCTGTTAAGGACAGTTTCTGTCTGTGTTCAGTGATGAGATGATAGCCGTTTTGGTTCAGGACAGGTGACATTGCTAGGCACAGGGACACTAGAAAAGTAACACCTGTTGATTCTGTAGGAGCCTACACTACAGCTGTAGGGGAGGACAGGTGGTTGTTTGAGAGTCAGTGAGATGGGGGGATCTAGACAGTGCTGCTGAAACCACATGAGGTAACATTTCTGCATAGTTGTATTAGGGAGGGCTTCAGAGATTTAAATTTGCTGCTCAGTGGAAGGAACAGGAAGATTTTTCCAGCATACATGGACAGTTCAGAAAGCAGAGAATAGGAGCACAGTGATTAGCCTAGGCCTGTCACAATTCATGACTGTGGACTTAGGCTTATTGCTATCCCCAGTCAAATTAATGTTAAACTAAGAAAGAAGTACAAGAAAGAAGTGGAAAATGGATTTTGCATAAGTAACTGAAAGAGTCTACCTCATCTCTGTTCAAGTGTTTCCCAAACATTTTGAACACAACCTGTTTTGTGAAATGTCATTAAATGCTAGCCTGTATATACACACAAAACTAAATGCACAAACAATTGTGAGGATTGGAATATATTCATGTGGGCAATTTTTCCTTTTTCTTAGATGAACCACACCTTCTGGTTTGCAACTATCACTTAATTAGACCTATCTTTCCTGGACAAATTTCCTTATAAAATGCCAGAGACAAGTTTGTCCTTTAGCCATCAGAGTTTGGCAGGACTTGTAGAGATAGGCCTCAGCCATCCACATAGTTTGACTTTCTCAGAGATGTGGAAACTGAGGTCTAGGGAGTTAAGCGATTCACTGCGAGCAATTGAACTTTGATTCTAGATATACAAGTCAGCATTTTTTAATCTCATTATATTTGTTTCTTAAAATTCAAGTTATAATACTTAAGAGCCTACTAGGATGTCTGTCCCTCTCGTGTCTGTTAGCGGGTTCTGCTGTGGGGGTTACATGTTGCTGTGATGCTGAAAACTGTATCACTAGTCTTTCAGAGGGGCTGGGATTTGGCTCAGTGGGTAGAGCGCTGCGCTGCAGTCTCGGAGGACCCGAGTTCAATTCCCAGCACCGCAAAAACGGGAGAAGGACCTGGCAATCCACTCCCAAGGCAATCCCGAAATAGTCAGCCATTGAAAACCCTATGAGGGTCGCTATGAGTCGGATACCGACTCGACAGCACCTAACAACAACAACAACAGTCTTTCAGATACCAACAGGGCCACCCATCGTGGACAGATTTCAGCTGAGCTCCTAGACTAAGCCCACTCCCCAAACAATTAGCCACTGAAAACCCTATAAATAGCAGAGAAACACCATAATATATAGTGCTGGAAAATGAGCCTCCCTGGCTAGAAGGCAAACAACTGGGGAAGAAGAGTTGCCTCCTCAAAGGAGAGTCAACCTTAATGATAGGAAGGGAGGAAAGCCCCTGGGACCACCTTTTGCTGATGTGGCATGATTCAAAATGGCTGCAACAATGGGCTCCAAAATAAAAAGATTGCAAGCATGGCACAGCGTTCGGTAGTGTTTCGTTTTGCCGTACTTAGCCTCGCTGTGAATTGGATCTGACTCTATGACATGCAACAAGAACAAGAAGGACGGCTGTAATCAAAAAGTCAAATAATAACAAGTATTGGAGAAGATGTGATGAAATTGGAACCCTCATATATTGCTGATGGGAATTTAAAATGATGTGGGCACTTTTGAAACAATTTAGTTGTTCCCAAATAAGTTAAAGCCTACAGCCGTATCACTGTGGCACCAGATCCTGTCAGATCTCAGAAGCTAAGCAGGGTCAGAACTGGTTAGTACTTGGATGGGAGACCGCCTGGGAACACCAGTGCTGTAGGCTTGGGAGAAGGACCCGGCAACCCACTTCCTAAAAACAATCTGCCATTGAAAACTATATGAATAGCAGAGAAGCAGTAACAATACTGTTTCTCCTTTTGTACATAGGGTCACTATGAGTCAGACACCAACTCAACACACCTAATAGTAACAACAGCAAGTAAGTTAAACACAGAGCTACCATATGACGTAGCAGTTCCTCCCCCCCCCACCCCGGGATATACCCAAGAGAAATGAAGACACATATACACACAAAATTTTGTGTACAAAATTCATAGTAGCATTATTCATAAGATCTGAAAGTAGACCTCAATGTCCATCAGCTGGTTAATGTGTACATAAGATACTGTATGTCTGTATTAAAAAAAATACTAACGCATACTACAAAGTTGAAGGACCACAAAAACATCATACTAAGTGAAAGAAGCCAGTCACAAAAGACAACGTAGTGGATGGTTCCTCTTTATATGAAACTTCCAGAATAGTCAAATCCTTAAATCCAAAAGTAGATAAGTGATTGTCTAGGGCTGGAAGAAGGGGTAGAGAGAAAAGAGGAGTGATTGCTAATGTATACAGGGTTTATTGTAGTGGAGGGGAGGATGAAAATGCTCCTACATTGATTGTGACAAGTTTGCACAATTCTGGATATAACTAAAATCTTGAATTATATACTTTAAGAGCTGGGTGTGGTGGCACACGCCTGTAATTCCAGCGGCTTGGGAGGTGGAGGCAGGAGGATCGCAAGTTTGAGACCAGAGGCAGTCTGTGTTAACTTAGCGAGACCCTGTCTCAAAAAGTAAAATTAAAAAAAAATGGGCTGAGGGTGCAGGTCAGTGGTCCAGCACTTGCAGAGCATGTAGGCATGAGGCCCTGGGTTCAACCGCCAAAAAAAAAAAAAAAAAAAAAAAAAAAAAAAAAAAAAAAAAAAAAAAAAAAAAAAAAAAAAAAAATATATATATATATATATATATATATATATATACACACACACACACTTTAAATAGGTGAATTGTATAGAATGTGAATTATCTTTCATTAGATCTGTCATTAAGTTACAAAAGGAAAAGAAACGAAAAAAGAAAACAAAAAACTAAGGGTTAAAATCAGGAGGAGCTAATCAAGGAGACCAAGGTAACAGATTTCCTGTTGAGCAGACTGTTCGTCACGTACCCACAGCTATTATTCTTTCTTTATATACAGGTGGACTAGAAGACGTGACTGCCTAAAATTGAAGACATCACTCAGCCTCCTCTGCCCAGTGGTTTGATTATGTGACTAATTCTGGACATTGGGATACAGCTAGAAGTGATGTGTTTAACTTCTAAGTATCCTTAATTGGCAAGGACAAGTCTTTGCTTGCTGTCTGGAATGCAGATGAGGTGGCTAGAAATGGAAGAACTCTTGGACCACAGAGAGGTCCAGTAGAGCAACAAGACAGGTGAAACCTGGATGCCAGCTGTTTATGGAACCGCTATATCAGCCCTGGATTGGTTTGAGGAAAGAGAAATGAACTTCTGACTTACTGCATTGCTCCTCTGGGTTTCCTGTCACTTGTACTACTACATAACCAAGCCAATAATCCATTAATGTGAACAGAGGTTATAGTAAAGTTAAATGAGTTACTGTACTTGACTCATAGCTCAAAACATGCCTTTGTATGTGCCTCCAATGCTATTTAGGAACAAGGGCACCATGAGTCTAGATAATTGGTCCCAATTTGTGAGGCATAATCTTTTATGTAGTAATCCGAATTCTTTTACTTGATAGAAATATTCCCAAAGACCAGCCAATTCCCCTTGTCCTCATTATTCATCATACTAGTTTCTCACTCCCAATTTGTTCCTCAAACTCTACTTAATACTTCTGGGACAAGGGTACCCCCTGGCCCAAAGCAAAGTGATAATAGGTATGTTAAGAATAAGGATATTGCAGCCAGGCGTGGTGGTGCACGCCTATAATCCCAGCGGCTCAGGAGGCGGAGGCAGGAGGATCACAAGTTCGAGACCAGAGACAGGCTGTGTAACTTAGTGAGACCCTGTCTCAAAAAGTGAAAAAAGTGGGCTGAAGGTGCAGCTCAGTGGTCCAGCACTTGCAGAGCATGCAGGCGCGAGGCCCTGGGTTCAACCCCCAGTACCAAAAAAAAAAAAAAAGAATAAGGATATTAATGGGGGCTAATCAAGCTGAGTTTTAAATGCTGAGAAAGCTGTAAGTAGGGCTCAGCGACTGCTAGCCAAGGAAGACGGGTTGGAGTGCTGCTCACAGGAAGTACAAGCACATGTGATGCAGAAAGGAGGAGCAAGTCCCTTCTCCCAGTCTTGCAGCATCACCGTCCTTATTGGCAGATCCAAGTAGTGAGCCTATGTCAACGTGCTCTGCGCATTTCCAGTTCTAGGCACAGCACAGAAGGTAGATTTGCAGCCAGGCCGGACAGCTGACATGAATTCTTCATACAGGCATACCAACCTAAGTGCGCAAGTCAGAATTCACAGTCAGCCTCTTGTGAGCTTGAGGGACTCAAATCAGTTCCTCAGATCATTGCTGCATTGTTTAAGCAAGGGTCCTAGTGTGCGATCACCCCAAACAGAAGCCACAGCTGTGGCCTGATAGCCCCCTTTTCCAGCCTTGCTCTCTAGGGCTCCACTCCACACAAGTTTGTTGTTGTTAGGGGCCATCAAGTCGGTATCTGACTCATAACGACCCTCATAGGGTTTTCAGTGGCTGACTGTTTTTTGGGGATTGCCTTGGGAGTGGATTGCCAGGTCCTTCTCCCATTTATGCGGTGCTGGGAATTGAACTCAGGACCTCAGACACTGCAACACAGCCCTCTACCAACTGAGCTAAGTCCCAGCCCCGACACAGTTTAGGGATACCAAAAGTGAAAGGTGCAGTTAGTTCAGAATACAAAAAAAAAAACACAAAGACAGCAGGGAAATAATTTTATGTTGATGATGTTGGTGTTGGTGTTGGGTGCCATCAAGTCAGGGCTGACTCATAGTGACCCTATGTATAGCAGAACAGAACAATCCCCAATTCTGTGCCAGGCACACGATCTAATTTATGTTTAAGCCTATTGTTGCAGACACTGTGTTAATCCATCAAGGGGAGGCTTTTCCTTTTTCTCATTGACCTTTTTCCCGTTGACACTATATAATAAATTCTATTCATAGGCATTGTCGTCTGTCTTTTTAATAAACAGAACCTGGTTCTCTTAAGAGAAGCCAAATACCCAGCCCCAGAGATGAATCAGGATTACTTGAAGTCAGTGTCCGCTCATTCACATTTGCCTAATACTTTGGTAGAGTTTCTTACAGTGGGGATGGCTGTGTTACCCAGTCTGCTTAGAGAAAAGCACAGGCCTGCTGGTGAGGTTTATGGAGGTAATTTTATTTACTTTTGAAAGAACTGGACAGGTAAAGGGAAGTGCTGTCTCTGCCTTACCTCTTTTTTTATTCTCCGGAAGCAGGGCTGAAAATGTAATTCCAGGAGCTGAGGCAGCCATCTTGCAGCTCTCAGGTAACAAGCACAAAGGTAAAAACAACACACTAGGAAGGCAGAGTGGAAGAACCTGCCCAGTTTCATGAGGACGTTGTTGAACCACTGCAGCAGCTCAGGAACATCTCTCAGCAGACTTAGTGATACAGACTGTGGTGTTTACGTTACCATTTGGAGTCCAGTGTGTCACATCTGGATGAGGCGTTCCATGACTGGCACAAGGAGCTGAGCAGCCTGGCATCAGAGCTTGCTGAGGACAAGTGATGAGGAGAAACAACGGAATCATGTCAGCTGTCCACAAAGGGTATCCTGCTTTACAAGAATAAATCAAATGCAGATATGGTGGCTGTTTCTGATACAATGTAAATCCATATTTCTTTGTTGTTGTTGTGAGGTGCCTTCGAGTTGGTTTCGGACTCATAGGGACTCTAGGTAGGACAGATGAAACACTATTGTCAATGCTTCTGACAGGGTCTGACACCACAGTGCTATGGCTGCAGACACACAATGCTTTAGATAATCGAAAAATAAAGAATTCCATTTTAGACAAATTCATTTAGTACCTTGTTTCTTTCAATTTACTGTGTGTGCAACCCCTTTGATGATGTCAGAATGTCTGGTTTCCCACAAGAAAGCAGTCCTTATTCTGTCCTTCGCAGCATCTTGGAGCTGAGTGAAGACTATGGTGCAGTATTCCAAGCAGAGCAGAAAACAAGTCCTGCTGATTGAGATCATGACCTGAAAGAACAGCCTTAAAGACACAGTTTCTGTTAGCTATGAGGAAATCTTAGAATATAGTGATTATGTACGCTGGTGAATGCTCTTTTGATATTGAAAACTAGAAAATTCCAAAGTACAAGGAGACTTATGAAAGACAAAATCCTAGATAAGTTATTTTCAGGGCAATAATCATTAACAGCCTGCAGCTGTAGCCCTGTGGCATCCAATCCCGTCAGATCTTGGAAGCTAAGCAGGGTCAGGCCTGGTCAGTACCTGGATGGGAGACCGCCTGGGAACACCAGAAGCTGTAGGCTTGGGAGAAGGACCTGGCAACCCCCTCCCAAAAATCAATCTGCTGTTGAAAACCCTATGCACAGCAGAGAAGCACTGACAATAGTGTTTCCCCTGTTGTACAGAGGGTCACTATGAGTTGGATACCGACTCAATGGCACCTAACAATCATTAACAAGCTACTATGAAAGCAAGGGGCTGGGATTTAGCTCAGTTGGCAGAGCACTGCTCTGCAGTCTCTGAGGTCCCAAGTTCTATTTCCAGCACCGCAAAAATGGGAGAAGGACATGGCAATCTACTCCTGAGGCAATCCCGAAATAGCCATTGAAAACCCTATGAGGGTCACTGTGAGTCGGATACGACTCGATGGCACCTAACAACAACAACAGGAAAGCAAGGAGACATCCTCACATCTTTTCTAAAATCAGTTACTAGGTCTCCTCAATAGGCCTTCTCTCTGCCTTTATACCTTTAACACAGTCAGCAGCAGAAGATGGTTTCTTTTTAAAAAAATAATCATCATGGCATGTTTGCAAAAAATATACCATTTATTTGCACTCTGCTGTAAATTATAATGTTTTATTGTGACTTCTTACTCACTTTTCACAAGAACCCAGATATATACCATTTTCATTTTCAGGTGAACCTAAGACCTTAAAACTTTCAATAGTTTTCCCAAGTTGACATAGCTAGACGATGCCACACCCTGAATTTAAATATGCCTGATTCTAAATAGCATATGTTCTTAATCCTCCTTCTGGGCTGTGTTCCATATTTTATGTATTAGAGTCCACATTATCTGGAATTTTTTCATACCAATCTAGTATTTCCCATCCCATCAAATCAATGAAGTTATTGGATTTTAGCCTCAAAAAAAATTACTTAATTTTACATTTTCTGACTTGAGTTCCATTTCCTTTCACCTCAGTTCCCATGTTTATAGGACAAGGTACTAATACCAGGTCTGCAACTTAAATTCCTTTACACTTTCAGTACAATGAGTCCACATCTGGACACGTTCAAACAATCCCCATTCCAGAGGTTTACCCAAGAGTTACTTACCAAAATCTTTGGTGGTGGGTCTGGCAATCCACAGTCAAGAAAAAATGGTTATCATTTTTTAAAAGTATACAAGCTTTGTATAAAATTAGAAGAGTACAGAAACAAAGTATTTCTAGGAAAGAGGGCTATTGGTGGTGGTTATGATGGTAGGAAGGATGATGTTAACAAGAGAATCATTCTTTTTATCAGACAGAATGTGTCAAATTTGCATATCTTGTTCTATTTAATCACATTCAATTTCCGCAATCATATAAATTTAAATAGATTAAGTAATTGAAGCCCAAGGTGTTTGATAAACCTGCCTTGATTTCCTAGGGCTGCTGTAATGGAGGACCACAAACTGTGTGACTTAAAACAGCAGACGTGTAGTGTTTTATCATTATGGAGGCCAGAAATATCAGGAGACCATGCTCCTTCGATGGCCTCTAAGGGAGTATTCTTCATTTTCAGTTCCATCTCCTGGAAGCCCCCAGGCATTCCTTGGCAGGAGGCAATAGAACTCCAATCTCTGCCACTCCTAAGCATGGCCTTCTTCCCTCTGTGTCTGTGTCTTCACATTCTCCCTACTTGTGTGTGTCCTGTCCAGATTGAACCTCTTCTAATGACACAAGTCACACTGGTTTAGAATCCATCATAACCATCTTAATTTGATTACATCTGCAGACCCTGTTTTCACCAGGGGCTGTAGCTCATGCTTTTAATCCTACCTACATGGGTGGGTGAGGCAGGAGGCTCACAGGTTCATAGGCCAGAGGCAGCCTCCCCAACTTAGCAAGACTCAGTCTCAAAATAAGAACAAAAAGGGACTGAGAGTATGTGACTCAGTGGTGGAGCAGTTGCCTAGCATGCTCAAGGCCTTGAGTTCAACCCCCCAGTACTACAAAACAGAAAAGAAAAACCCCTATTTAATATACAGATCACATTCACAGGTATTAGGTGTTAAAACTTCGACATATCTTTTGGGGAGGTACAAGTCAGCCCATAACTCTGCCCAGAGGTGCAGTGGGTGGTAAAGTGTAGAAACTGGACTTGAATTTAAGAGGTGCTAGTATCTAGCCCTCAGCTAGGATTTAGCTCAGTTGGTAGAGTGCTGCGCTGCAGTCTCTGAGGTCCCAAGTTCAATTCCCAGCACCGCAAAAATGGGAGAAAGACCTGGCAATCCACTCCCAAGGCAATCCCGAAACAGTCAGCCATTGAAAACCCTGTGAGGGTCGCTATGAGTCTATCGATTTGGCGGCACCTAACAACAACAACAACAACCATATCTAACCCTTAGCCATCAGCCACCACATGTTCTGTGTCAGTGGCATGCCCTTGGGGGAAATGTATACAATGCCTTTGGAAAGGGGAAGTATAATAAGTGGAGGGAAAAAACCATTCAACAATCCAGTGAAAATTTAGTTATAAGAGGAAAAAACTTTGGGTTGGTCTCAGACATTTCCTCTGCCACAGTTAGGTGCCAAATGACTCCCCAGGGTTATTTTTTTGGGCAGGGGGTAGTGATGAGCTAAGATCATTATTACCAGTAATTTGTCTTTCACCAGGACAGGGAGACATTCTCAGAAATGCCAGTGCTCAGAAACTTTTCCACTAATTGAAAAACTCTTTAAAGATATATTCTGGTGGTTCATAGGGTTGGAGATTATACAGAGCAGGAGAAATTTCAAAAATAATTTTGAAACCAACATAGGTTTGCCGACTTTGAACGTTATAAGGGTGTTTTAAAACAAACCAAACTGCCATCTAATGTTGTAATCATTTTGAAAAAAGATCATTTTGATGCCAAAATTTATTGGAAGGTTATAATCTGATAGCTATTTAAATTGGATAATTTAGCTTGAAAAAAAGAATCTTATTTGGTATCAATTTGCCCCAGAGTAATAAAGAACTTTGTCCACAGACAGAATCTCATTCATGAATGGGTGTTTGAAATCCAGGACCTGAAGGGAATACCGAGGACATCAACTGAAAAGGAGATCTGGCTAGCACTCCATGATTTATGCAATAGAAGGAAAAATATTATTTGAAACCAACTGTAATCATTTCCATTTTCTAAGGCAAATTTCAGTGGGGAAATAAATCTTAGCAGTACTACTCCCTTCCACATACAGAGGATGGTGGAAGGGCGAGAGAAGATAACTTGTTCCTTCAACTCACATCTGGGTTTCCACTTAGTGTTTTCCAGAAACTTATGAAAATATCTATGGAAGGACTCCATGTTTAAAGCCTCCACATTTAATTAATCTTCTCTCCCAAATTTTCCATGAAAAAAAAACCACATCTGCATTTGAAACTGAGTAATGTCTGTTTGACTCTAATTTCTAAGAATTCCTGCCAATAAGAATATTGTTGTTAGGTGCCACGGAGTCGGGTCATAGTGACCCTCACAGGGTTTTCAACTCATAGGGTTTTCAATGGCTGATTGTTTCAGGATTGCTTCAGGAGTGGATTGCCACGTCCTTCTCCCATTTTTGCGGTGCCGGGGGTCAAACCCAGGTCCTCAGAGAGTGCAGAGTCGCACTCTACCAACTGAGATAAACCCCAGCCCGATAAGAATATTTGTCATTGTTGTTAGGTGCCATTGAGTCCAAATCATAGCAACCCTCAGAGGGTTTTCAATGGCTGATAGTTTCAGGATTGTTTTCAAGAGTGGATTGCCACATTCTGCTTCCATTTTTGTGGTGCTGGGGATGGAATCTGGGTCCTCAGAGAGTGCAGAGCAAGCACTTTACCAACTGAGCTAAACCCCAGTCTGAATAAGAGTATAGGTGGGATCAAATCAAAGGGGCTGCTCAGTCTGTGATTCATGGCATAAAAAGGGTGAGATTTGCCTGTGGAGAAAGAGGAAAGTCCACTAAGTAAAATCTAACCAGTACCACTCTCCTCAATCTCCCCCACCACCAATCTTAGTGCAAGAGAGATCAGGAGCTAAGAGAAGCAGAAGCTAGAGTTGAATGTTCAGAGGCTACAGGAAGCATTCCTTCACAGCTTGCACCATGAAAGAGTTCCTCTGCTGAGAAAAGCAGGGCCCTGGGGAAGCTGCCTTAAAACGAAGGAAATGGATGGAGGTGGGGACTCTGTCCTGAAACACTGCCCTGGAGCTCTGTGAACTGAAATGGCCAATGGGAATAGAAGTTGTTAGGCATATCGATAAAGTTCTTACCCCAAATCTGCTCCATCCCTCGCCTCTTAAGTAAGTAAGCTTCCTATCTAGTATAATGTAATGCTATGGTAAATCAGAATGTGATAGCCTCCATTTAAGAGCATAGACTCTCAATTCTGCCTAGATTTAAGTCCAAGCTCCTCTGTTTACTACCTCATAACTAGTACTGGCAAGATATTTAACCCCTACTCTGCCTCAACTCACTCGTCTTTTAATAGAGGCAGTTGTTGTGGCTGTTCTTGTTAGGTGCTATTGGGTTGGTATCCAACTCATAGCAACCCTATGTTCAAGAGTCAAAATACTATTATCAGTGCTATTATCTGATACAGTGCTATTATCTAATACTATTATCTGCTATTCATAGGGTTTTCAATGGCTGATTGTTTCTTGGGAATAGGTTCCGGGGTCCTTCTCCCAAGCCTGGTGTTCTCCCCAATGTCTAGTGCTCCTAGGCAGTCTTTCACCCAAGTACTAACCAGGTCCAGCCTTGCTTAGCTTCTGAGATCTGATAGGATCGGACACCACAGTGATATGGCTGCAGGCAATAGAGGCCATAATAATACCTATATCAAGGTTGGTTTTTTTGTGTGTATGGAAGGGGGTTGTTGTTGTTGTTGTTAGGTGCCATGGAGTCGATATCTGACTCATAGCGACCCTCATAGGGTTTTCAATGGCTGACTGTTTCGGGATTGCCTTGGGAGTGGATTGTCAGGTCCTTCTCCATTTTTCCGGTGCTGGGAATTGAACTTGGGACCTCAGAGACTGCAGTGCAGCGCTCTACCAACTGAGCTAAATCCCAGCTTTTTTTTTTTTTTTGAGGATTAGTGAGTTAATGGATAAGTTAGGAGTCAAGTACATTATACTCAGCATCCCAATCACTTAGCTCTGTAACCAAAAATGTAGTGCTCATGCAATGCCTAATAATTCAGTCATCATTATTGTTGGTGTTATTATCAATATTACTACCAATATCTACTCCGAAATATATATTATTATATGTATTTTATATCCAGTGAAACCAATGTTCAATATAGTTCTTTAAAAGTTTTTAATTTCAAATACTTTCTCAGCTGTTTCATGATTGTTTCTGACCAGAACTGGCAAATAGCCTCTATACTCATAGCCCATTGGTCAGAACTAGTCACATGACCCCAATATAATTGCAATTCAGTGGCATCTGGGAAATGGCAATGAGAAGTGGAATAAACAGAGAATACTACTTTGCCCCAGGGACATAAAACATTTGAATGAAATGAAAGGCATACCAATTTTCTGGTTTGTAGAGGTAATGTTGCAATGATTTTAATTCTCTCTAATATAATTTACAACTGTAACATAATCCCAGATACAGTACCAATGATTCTAAAGGACTTTTTTTTTAGGAAGAATAAGTCAGCAAGAAACAGTCAACAAAAGTGAGAAAATAAAGTGAGATAAGGCAGTGTACTATCAATCTTCAACTGTTGAAACAACTTGGTGGTACTTGCCCAAGAATAGGTACAAGATCATTGGAACAGAAGGCAAAGTCTAAGAGGAGACAAAAGAATATACAGTCAGCCTCTGTATCCACAAATTCAACCAATATCAGATCAAAAATTTTGAAAACGAAATTACACGGAACACATATAGACTTTGTTTCATTGTCGGCACTCCTTAAGGCAATGGAATATAACACCTCTTTATGTAGCATTTATATCGTATTAGGCATTATAAGTCATGTAGAGATGATTTAAAATGTACAGAAGAATATGCACATATGTTCAAATACTCTGCCATTTACAGAAAAGACTTGAGCACCCTCAGATCATGGTACCCATGGGGTGTCCCAGAACCAATTCCCCCGTGGACGTGTGCATATGTGATATGATAAAGGCAACCTGTTAAATCAGTATTTAAAAAATGCTTCTCATGGACTATATGAACTGAATTATCACTCTGTATCCCATAAACATATATAATTAAAATACCAATAGAAGAGTTCGTTAGGAGGAAGAATGTTATGTGTGTACTTCATTCCATACTCCCAAATTTATTTCAGATGGATTAAAACTTTTAAATGAGTTAATAGAAGAAAATTTAGTCTTAGAAAGGATAGTTTAACATTGTGTATGCCAGGGAATCCCTGAAGATAAAGATGCACACGTTTTTTTAACTAAAATCTTTAAAACTTTTCTGTGTCCCAAACAACAAATCCAGTTAAAAGACAACCAAAAAATAGCAAAGAAATCTACCTTGTATAACAAGGAGTTACCACCGTTAAATGGAAACAGTCAGGAAGGTTTTTTGTTGTTGTTTGTTTGTTTGTTTGTTTGTTTGCAGTACTGGGGATTGAACCCAGGGCCTTGTGCTCACATGTTTTGCAAGTGCTGGACCACTGAGCTACACTTCCACCAGCCCATTTTTTAACTTTTTGAGACAGGGTCTCGCTAAATTATTCAGACTGCCGCCTCTGGTCTTGAACTTGCTTTCCTTCCCCTCTGCCTCCCGAGTCGCTGGGATTACAGACGTGCACCACTGTACCTGGCAAGAAAGGCAGTTATATGTTATTTCAAGAGGCATAATAAAAACTTCCATATTGCTATAGTTTGGGTCTGGAATGTCTCCCAAAGTCCCATGGGTTAAAGGATTGGCCCTTAGCTTGGTACTACTGGGAAGTGGTAGAAACGTTAAGAGGTGGGACCCGGTGGGAGGTTTTAGGTCATTGAGAGTATGCCATTGAAGGACATAGTGGAACAAGCCAGCCTCTTCCTCTTCCTCTCTCTCTTTCACTTCCCAGCATGAGGTGAATGGTTTTGCTCTGCCAAGTGCTCTTTCTATGATGTGGTGCCATGGACCCAAATCAATGGAGCTGACCAATGATAAACTGGAACCTCTGAAACCATGAGCAAAATAAACCTTTTCTCTTTGTAAGTTGATTGACTCAGGTATTTGTTATAGTGGCAGAAATCTAACACAATAAGTTAACACAAATATCATCAATAGTTTTAATAGTAGAAGTCCAGATCCAAACAAAATGACATAGTCTTCTGACTGTTGAGTTGCCAAGGACAAAAGGCAATGATAATCAGTACTGTTAGGGTGTTGGATGATGATAAGGGTAAAATTATAGACTCTTTCTGGGAGGCAATTTGTACAAAAAGTCACCAAAAGTTCATATCTGTGCATTCTAATTCTAAAAATTATACTAAAGAAATAATAATAGATTCATAGAAATAATTATGTATAAAATACTCACATGAGCTCAGTTTTAGCAGCACAAATTCAAAAATAAATGTCCAATAATAATTCTTCATAAATGTCAAATAACATAACCAAATAAATTATTTTATATCCACACGTGTAAATATTGTTGTGAAGGCTGTTTATAGGCATTAAAAGTGCATAGGCTATATTGTAATGACCCAAACAAGTTGCCTACAGTATTATCTTTTTTTAAATTTGAAGAGCCTCTCCATGCATTAAAAATTCTAGAAACATATATTCACAATGAATAGTAGTTGGTAGAATTAAGGCGGTTTAAAACGTTTTTTATTGTATTTTTATAAATATTATGCAATAAGCATGTCTTACTTTATTTTAACAAATGGAAAGAGTCAAGAGGAAAAAAGTATGGGACTCTTGGAATCCTCACTGCCAAGATCTGGAGCGTGGATCAACAGAAGAGAATGACTATTTTGCCCTTATGACTGCCTGAAAACACACAGATATTTCAGTGCTGGCTGCCTACTTTGTGGTAGCTTTGTATTCCAAGGGCTGAATTTTGCAAACAAGCTTAGCAAAGTACAGCATGTGCCCCTTCAGGTGGGATTTGGAGCTCCTCAGGTATAAGCAACACTAACTCATTCATCTTGAGGCGAATTTGTGTGGAGTGCTGAGGTGCTGACAGAACCTGAGCTGAGAACAATGTTTATTTATATCTGCGCACAATAATTCATGTCTTCCCAAATCTAGGGCTCTCTCCTAATTTGCTCGCCATTTGCAAACATTTGCAGTTCTCTCAACTGGTGATCTCTGGTTTGGTTTGGCTGCGTTTAAGCAAATGAAAAAGAACATAAGCCAGTGAATGGAGCTGAATGCTTTGATTTATACATGGAAAGAGAACGTTTGCTTATGCTGGTATGTGTTGAAAACACTAAGATTTCTAGACTTCTGTTTTGCACTTTCATGACTAATTAATACTGTATCTGCTTGGGTTATGCTAAAAGGTGTTTCAAACCACGAGCCCGTGTGTGGCTAGTTGGATTGAGGCAGGACTTTGTCATGCCCTGGCGAGATGCTGAGCCATTTATAACTACTGAATGCCTTTATGCAATATGAAAATTCTTATCAGCCTCTGTTTATTATGGAAATCTTCAAATATACAAAAACCAAAGAGATTAATGTCATGACTCCTGTCCATATGAATAGGCATAACTGCCTCAGAAATTATCAACTCATGACCAATCTTATTTTATTAGAATCTTATTCCAACCACTCTCTCACACCAACTATTACTAATGCCAGCATTTGTGAAGTTCCAGTTGCACCTTAAACCTTGATATGTAATAGTGAACTGCAAAGTGAGAAATAGAGAAAAAGATTGCAGAGGGAGATGGACCTACCCAGAATCAAGCTTGAGCATTACTATTTGCTAGTTGAATGATTTTAGGCTACTTAAACTGTCTGGGCCTTGTGGGTAAAATGGAATTGCAAAATATAACTTATAGAACAGTTAAACCCATGGTACTCTGAAAGCATGAAGTACCACTTTTTTTGTATCTTGTTGTTGGTAGGTGCTGTCGAGTCAGTATCCCACTCATAGCAACCCTACATACAACAGGTGAAACATTATTGTCAGTGCATCTCTGCTATTCATAGGGTTTTCATTGGAGGATTGAGTTTGGGAAGTGGGTTGCTAGGTGCTTCTCCCAAGCCTACAGCACCTGGTGTTCCCAAGCGGTCTCCCATCCAAGTACTAACCAGGCCCAACCCTGCTTAGTTTCCAAGATCTGATGGGATTAGATGCCGCAGTGGTACTGCTGTAGGCTTTTGTATCTGTTGTTGTTGTTAGGTGCCGTTGAGTCGAGTCCAACTCATAGCAACCCTCATAGGGTTTTCAATGGCTGACTGTTTCGGGATTGCCTTGAGAGTGGGTTGCCACATCCTTCTCCCATTTTTGCAGTGCTAGGAATCGAACTCAGGACCTCAGAGACTGCAGAGCGGCGATCTACCAACTGAGCTAAATCCCAGCCTGCCTTTTGTATCTAGCAGGAACTTGATTGTTGCTGTTATTTTAGTACAACTAATGGCTCCTCTATCCAGAGTTGAAAATCTAAAGCATAGATAGGCAGTCTCCAGAATATTTTAAAAAATAGGCTGATAAATATGAGTTACCCATTTGCTGAGATCATTAGTCAGGGGTGAGTGCCGACTGAGAGAAAAATCTGCAGCTGCACATTTGTTATCTGTAATGTGAGGTTGCTGCCTGACTGGCATAAAGGGTGAATACACATCCGTCTGCTCAAAATTTCACCAACATTGGCCTGCACAATTTGTTTAAAATATCCTTATTGGCTAACCATTCATTTAGATTAAATTCCATAGATGCAAATCAGGTGATCATTTAGTTCCTATCAATTGATGTTAATTAATTGTTCAGCCAAACTTGTCATCCATTTCCAAAGGAAATTGAAAACAGATGGGAAGCAAGGATGTCAGAGAAGATCAGAAGCCTGACGTTTGACTTATGGAGGGAAATGAGGTGAGCTGGGGGTGCCGGAAGGGTGGGATAGAGAGTAGTTCTTGGAAAATCTCAAAGCATTACTCTCCTGGCTTGTGTGTGCTGAGTAAGTGGCAGTCACTGAGCCTAGGTTGAGGAACACTGTGAAATAACATCAGTGTGTGTTCTTTTTTCTTTTCTTTTTATTTTTTCTGGCGGTACTGGGGGTTGAACCCAGGGCCTTGCACTTGCATGCTCTGCAAGTGCTGGACCACTGAGCTGCACCCCCAGCCCATTTTTTTTTTTTTTTTTTACTTTTGAGACAGGGTCTCACTAAGTTACACAGATTGCCTCTGGTCTGGAACTTGCGATCCTCCTGCCTCCACCTCCCGAGCCCCTAGGATTACAGGTGTCTGCCACCGCGCCCAGCCAGTGTGTGTTCTTAGGATCTATGTGAACTCAGAGATGCCTTCCAACTCAAAAACCAAAGAGTAATATATTCTTGACTAAGGCAATTCCTTTCCCTTTTTCTTATTATTTTTAAATTAACAAATAAAAACTATATTGTTTGTGGCATACAACATAATATTTTAAAATATGTATGCATTGTGGAATTGCTAAATCAAGCAATTAACGCGCATTACCTCATACATTTATTTAGGGGAAGAACACTTAAGATCTACTGTTAGCTATTTTCAGGTGTGCATCACATTGGTTTTTTTACAGTTAAAGAAATTGAATTTGTAATTCAAAAACTTCCTGCAAACAAAATTACAGTTACAGAAACTTTGCTGATATCACACCTTTGAAGGACAAAAATAGTCAAGCAATTACACATTCAGAAGCAAAATATTCCCACTCTATTCCATGAAGCAGCATATCTATGAAACATAAACCTGATAAAGACATGACAAGGAAGAAATTATAAATCTTCACAGTGATAAACATAGAAGCAAATTCGTGTGTGTGTGTGTGTGTGTGTGTGTAGTACTGGGGGCTGAACCCAGGGCCTCGCGCCTGCATGCTCTGCAAGTGCTGGACCACTGAGTGCACCCCCAGCCCATTTTTTTACTTTTTTGAGACAGGGTCTCACTAAGTTATGCAGACTATCTCTGGTCTTGAACTTGTGATCCTCCTGCCTCCGCCTTCTGATCCACTGGGATTACAGGCATACATCACCATGCCTGGCAGATGCAAATTCTTAAAAATACGGTGAAGTCAATATATTGTGTCTAACTATAGTCACTATATTGTACAACAGATCTCTTGAACTTTTTCCTCTTGTCTAACTGGAACTCTGTATCCTTTAATCAACATTTCCCCTATTCCTCTCTCAATTCCTTTTAAAATTGTGTCTCCTAATTAATTTATGACCTGGGGCAAGTCACTCTGCCCTAATAAGAATTCTTGTCAGCTTTGGGAAATGGGTTTGTGTATCACGTTGAAAGATCACACGTCTTATTTACTGTGCTCACACCCATCACAGGAGAGATGCTCCTCTCCTCTAAGAGAAAACCTGATGTTCACCTGCAAAGAGTGCAGTTCGCAGAAAGCCTCCAGCTCCAGCGCCTTGGAATCCCACTCATCTTTTGAGCTGAGGCCAAGTTCTCCCCAGAAATATCCTAGCCACTGGCTAAGCATGACTTGAATGCTGGGGGCTGGCAATTTCCTCCCATTCTGAGGTTCCTCTCAGGAGCCATCTTGGCTCTGGGGCTCCCCACGGATTAGCTTCAACTCTGTCAGACCTCTGTGAGGAACTGAGGCTTTCCTCTCGGACTCTTGCTTCACCACCTGCCCCACGCTTTTTTCTATGAGTGTCGGTCAGATCAGCCTCCTGGTCTGAAAGCTTTCTCTGCCCAACTCTGTTTTCTTTCTTATTGTTCCGCAAACATCCCACCCCCTTCCAATAACCTGCTCACAATCCTAACTCTGTCCCATAGGACCCACTTGATGTATATGGCATTGACCCCTGCTTATGGCAATAATTCAGAAATTACAAGGAATGACTAGAAATAAGATAGAGGAATATTGAAAGCATGTTGTTGTTGTTGTTAGGTGCCGTGGAGTCGGTGTCTGACTCATAGCGACCCTCACAGAGTTTTCAATGGCTGACTATTTCGGGATTGCCTTGGGAGTGGATTGCCAGGCCCTTCTCTCATTTTTGCGGTGCTGGGAATTGAACTTGGGACCTCAGAGACTGCAGCACAGCGCTCTACCAACTGAGCTAAATCCCAGCCCATTTAAAGCATAGATGTTTAAATTGCAAAAGTTTATGCCACGTAAAAATAACCATATTTTAAAAATAGCTCTTGACATCATGATACTACTCTTTTATACCAAAGCTAGCATTTCAGAATTTTATCTACAGCCTCACATTTCCCTTAGCCATGCCTTTCATGACCTAATGGACAATTATTATGTCTCTTCCTAGTCCTCTTTCCTCCCATATCCAAAAAGAAGACTGGGAAGAGACGTCATAATGCCACAATTGTGTAATTAATTTCTTGACCTTTTACATTTTCATACTTATTCTTTTCTTGAAAGTTCTCAAAAAAGGTTTTTAAAAATGCATATATTTTCTATTAACAAGACGAGAAAAGACTGTACTCAAGTTATCTGGAACCATGGAGTATATCCATTATCTAATTTAGCAATGAATCAACATTTGTCTATAGGAGCCTGGGATCTGTTAGGAATTACCTTTGGTTGCTAATATGAAATACTTTAAGCACGAGCAAATGTGAAGAAATCTCCATAGTGGTGGCTTGGTAATGTTAAGCTACATGTTCTAGAAGTCCTGTTCCTGTATACTTGTGGCCTCAGTGGGTCACAGAGACATTCTCTGAGAGCCTAGGAAGGTAGATGTTCAGCAGCAGCCACCGTAGAGGCCACATGTGTGGTCACTCATGTGCTAGCTTGTCCCACTGGTGTGAGGCAGCACCTAGGCCTGCGACTGCTCCACCTTTTCTTGGATCGTTCTTTAGCTTCTCTGGCTCCTGAGCCAGGTGTGCGGTCAGCTCTGTCATGAAGGTCCCCAACTTCTATAGGATATTTCTACCACTAAGCTCAGACTCAGCCTGCAGTGGTAGCCCAGTGACATCTGATCCCGTCAGATCTCGGAAGCTAAGCAGGGTCAGGCCTGGTTAGTACTTGGATGGGAGACCGCCTGGGAACACCAGGTACTGTAGGCTTGGGAGAAGGACCCGGCAACCCACTCCCAAAAATCAATCTGCCATTGAAAACCCTATGAACAGCTGAGAAGCACTGACAATAGTGTTTTGCCTATTGTACGTAGGGTTGCTATGAGTTGGGTACCGACTTGATGGCACCTAACAACAACAAGAAGCTCAGACTCAACAGGGCCTGGCTCAGCTTTCAGGATCATGGAGTCCAGGTTGTGCTGTGGGCTCCGGCTTGCTCTTCTCTCTTACTTCATATCCTCCTCTCCTTTCCAACTGCCTGCAGCCTCTGGCATCAGACACATAAACACAATCTTGCAGATAATGCTTTATCAGTTTCCACCATTGCTTCAGGCCCAGACCCTGTAGTAGAATATACTCACCTAGAAGCACAGGCACACCCACACACACACTCATATCCCCTGTTGATTCTGCGTCTCTGATCAATTCTTAACTGATGCACAGAAATAGACAGACCAACTTTGGGATGGTTGTTCTATCCAGGTATGAGGGACTCAGCCCCTGTCTATGTTCAACTATTCCTGTGGGAGGGGCTTCCTTCCTCCAGGTCATAAAGTACAGCCATCATACTCCAATCATCACTTTGTCTTCCCAGCAAAAAGGAGCGAAAGGCCAAAACTGGGCTTTCTCAAAAGACCCTGCAAATTCTATTTACCTCCCTCCTTGTCTCCCTTACCTTTAAAAGAAGCTAGTCACTTCCCACGGTTCTGTTACCAAGAAGAGCAGAGATTAGTGTTGGAAGCTAACAGCTCTTCCAGAGTAGGGAAGGGTTTATAGCCCCAGATCCAGGAACATAAAATCCCGATATCCAGACTGCACCTCTATCCTTAAGGAGCATTAACTGAATATGATAGAACAGCAGGCCTAACATGGATCCGGTCCAGCTGAAATTAAATGTCTAAGAGTGATGTGGATGACTAGAAAAGAAGTACAGTGATATTCTGTGAAGATGATGATACACGGTAGTCTCCCTTATTCTCAGGGAATACATCCCAGGATCCTCAATGGGTGCCTGAAACCATGGATAGTACCAAATCCTATATAGACTATGATTTTTTTTTCTACATGCCACATAATGCAAGAGTTTCACACCCTGGTATCTCTTTTCCATCACTATTCTTGAACTTTAGGGCCATTACTTAGCAAAATTAGAGTTATATGGACACAAGCACTGCGATACTGTAACAGCCAATCTGATAACCAACTAATACAGAGTGATTAACAGGCTGGCGGTGTATACAGTATGGATACCCTGGACAAAATGATGATTCATGTCCCAAGCTAGATGGAGCAGACCAGCACCAGATTTCAACATGCTCTTCAGAATGGCATGTAATTTAACAATTCGAAGTGTTTACTTCTGGAATTTTCCATTTAGTATTTTCAGACCCTGGTTTACTGTGGGTAAGTGAAACAGTGAAAAGCAAAACCGTAGATAATTTGAGAACACGGTATTCAATACCTGAGGAAAGTTTTCCAGAAGGGGTCACCTTACACTCTGATTTCAGTGGAAAGAGGGTGGCAGAGTGGAAAAGAAAAAGGGACAATAAGAATATGGTGGGTAGCAGAGAAATTAAGAAAATAAAATCAAAAATAAAATATTTCTAACTTGAAGTTACAGATTGGTGCTAATGATGACAGTGATGACAGTGGCTAGGGACTACCATATGATTCACATACTTTAGATTTTGGGGTATGCGTCTGAGTCTGTGTGCACATGAGATATGTATTTTTGTGAAGGAGAAAACAAGTAAAGTGTATTTTCTTTATTTTTTACTTGGAAACAAGAAAAAAATGTTCCCTTTTTTTTGTATAAATAACATCTATAAATAACATCAATGTAGCCAGAAGCTTCTAAGCACAGAAAACATCAGAAAAAATTTATATTAGAAAAACAAGAGGATATCTCAATTAGGAAACAAACTGTGTAGCATATCTTTATGATCATCTCCTTTAAATATAACTAGGGAAAATTTGATATAAATACTGGAGAGCTAAAAAAGAGCTTGGGAGAAGGACCTGGCAACCCACTCCCAAAAATCAATCTGCCATTGAAAACCCTATGCACAGCAGAGAAGCACTGACAATAGTGTTTCCCCTGTTGTACAGAGGATCCCTATGAGTCAGATACCGACTTGACAGCACCTAACAACAACAACAACAACAACAAAAAAGAGCTTAGAAAGAGAGCCAAATGGGAAAAGTACTGTCTTAAAAATACTTTTTTTCATTAATTTCTTCCCTCCATTGCTTCATAGAGAAGATAGCCAGAGATTTTTATTTAGCAAGTCTGTATTTGTTTATCAGGTTGCTGCTTTCAAAATGGGTCAAAATGTACTACTTTATTTTAAACATTTTTAATACAACTTCAACATACTTTTTCATTTGGACCAAAAATAACTTGTCACTTAAAAATGGAAAAACAAATCCACAGAGCTTAGATAATTTAATGTATTTTAAACATTGACAGAATAATCAGTACTCAATACCAAGAAAGTATGAAATATTTGTCCTATTAGAAAGCTGTATCTATTCAGAATGCAAGACTCCAGGGTATTTCCATTTTTTAATATCAGGAAAGGTGAATTTTCTTAAGAGGTATGCCATTAAAAAAGAAAAAAACAAGAAAATAGCATCAACAAAAAATCAATTTTTTCTAATGATCTACATCATTTGCAAAGTTAAAAACAAAAAATAAGAACTTAGTGCTGTTTAAAAGTGTGATGTTAGGGCTGGAGATATAGCTCAGGGGTAGAGTGCCTGCTTAGAAAGTGTAAGGCTCTGGGTTTGATCCCCAGAACCACCACTCAAAAATAAATAAAAAATATAAAGAAACAAAGTAAAAAGCAACATATTACATGGTGCTAGAAATTTCTGTCTCAAATCTAAACTGTGGTGTAGTTTGGGAAGAAGACGTGACTCTCAAGCCAGAAATGCCAAGAAGCAAGAAGATTGTAATTTTCCCCCTTGTTCAGCTCATACGTATTCCCAGCTTCTCTTCTACCATAGCGGAGGAAACTTCAACTCAATCAGTTTGAAGTCCACTCCCTTTACATGGTGGTCCTGCCCCCTCCCTAAATTCTGGTGATCATTTTCCAGGGGTGAGGGAACAGGTCAGGGAGGAATATCCATTGGCTTTGGGTTATCACGTTCTTCCCCAGCTACTCCTCTCTGCTCACACCCACTCCTTGCTCCATTTTTATTTATTTTTTTATTTGTCTGTGAAGGTCACAGCTGAGTTGTCCTTCTTTCCTTCCAGGTGTAACAGTTTCCCTGCTGGAGCACAGGAAACCACACAAGGCGGAAACCCTCTCTGCCTGGACTTGCCCCATAACCATTTCTTCTCTGGATTCTTCATGTCTTCTTGGGAATCTGTGGGGGCAGTGCAGCCCATATCATACAAATCTGCCTCCTTTCCTCACTTCCCTTGGCCTGATTGGCGACTCTGAGGAATCTCCCTCTCACACGTGTCTCTGTGCACATTAGACAAGTGCAGACAGCTAGCAAACCATGACCCTGTGGATGAACAGAGCCTGGTGGGCTAACCGGCTGGCAAGAAGTACCCTAGTGTGAAGGAAAAGGCCTCCTTGTCTTGGTTGTGGTAGCCCATCTGGCATTGCAGAATGGAATTGGCATTTCCACCTAAAATCTCACTGTTTCCCTAGGCACAGGGAAGAAGAACTTCTCCCAAATTGGTTTTGGGAATGAACATAGGCATATGAAGCTCAATACGTAGGAGGAGGTTCCTTTGTCTTCCCTTTTTGTTAATCCTTCATTTCTCTAAGGCAATCCACCTAGAGTCACCTGACCGCCCGTCTTAGTTGTGCGCATGCAGTAAGGGAAGGAGGAACACACAGGATACCATTATGAATGTCTTAGTCCTTAGAGGTGTTTGGAATTCTAGTCCAGGAAACACAAAAAGCATAGATCTAAACTTTTCCTTTCTCCTTTGATCTGGGACTGAAAAGTTTGAACGGAAAAGCAAACAATCCTGGCAGAACCCAGCTCAACTTTCAATACAAGATGAACACAGACTCTCCCTGTGACTAGAGGAACAAGTAAAAAGTCAGCACATACACAGTCACTAGTTCAAAGTGAAGGAACCAAATTAAGCTGTCATCCTAGAAGTTTCCTCATAGAAATGAGTAACTGTGAGCAAGGAGATAAACCTGGAAACCTAACTCATCCCAACAGCTTGTAGTAGTTTTGTAAAATTATTAACACATTTCATTTATTTTTCATGTATTTTATTGTAAACATCATTTAAAATCTTGCCCTCTCGGAAATTGCAATTAATACATGCAGCAAGAGAAGACTTAGTACTTGGTTGTGATTCTATCAGATTTTAAGGGGAGTAGGCAGATTCTGGTAAAGGTGCCTCCCTTTTAACAGAAGCAGAAGCAGACATGATTTTTCTGAATCAGTTTGACACTGGCTGATGTTCAAAGGAGCATGTAAATATCGTAAGGTTATTTTTCAAAAGGTTACAAAAACAAAACTTTCAAGACACTTATTCTTGTACCTATCCACTATCGTCACTATCCACTTGATGGATGCACGTGGTTTCACGTGCACTAAAGCGCTTTGCCTCTTTTTTGACTAGCATGATCCTGGAGAAACCATGCCCAGCTTATACTTTCAGAAGCATATTTAAGTGTTTGGCTCAATGATCCTCACTCTTTAAAATACATATGTTTCGCCTGGGAAATTTACTAATGACAGATTTTGATTCAGTAGGTCGAAGATGGCTGGAATTTAGCTCAGTTGGTAGAGCGCTGTGCTGCAGTCTCTGAGGTCCCGAGTTCAATTCCCAGCACTGCAAAAATGGAGCAGGACCTGGCAATCCACTCCCAAGACAATCTCAAAACAGTCAGCCATTGAAAACCCTATGAGGGTCACTATGAGTTGGATACTGACTCGAGGGCACCTAACAACAACAACAGGTCGAGGATGGGGCCTGAGCTCCCGCATTTTTAACAAACTTACAGGTGATGCCAAGGCTTCTGGTCTGACCACACTTGAAGTGGCAGAGTTTTATATGTGTAGGTGAAGAACAACCTTCAGGTCATTTCAGGTTGGCCTCCTTCTCCATCTTCTCCAACCCAGTTCTGTTGGGTCCATAGCCTGCGACTGGACCTTGATACCCGGAGAAGGGTAAGTGCGAGGACATGCAAGAAACACACAGCAGTCTCCAGTGGAGGGGGAAGAAAAGGAACTAACTTTATTAAGGAAGCTTAACTACATTTTGTTGTTGTTGTTAGGTGCTGTCGAGTTGGTATCTGACTCATAGCAACCCTCATAGGGTTTTCAATGGCTGATTGTTTCGGGATTGCCTTGGGAGTGGATTGCCAGGTCCTTCTCCCATTTTTGGGGTGCTGGGAATTGAACTCAGGACCTCAGAGACTGCAGTGCAGTGCTCTACCAACTGAGCTAAATCCCAGCCCTTAACTACATTGATAGTAATCAAAAAGGGAAATAAGAGTCAATCATCCTGGTTGCAGTAATCAGGGAAAAGGTCACCCTGAGCATGCATTGACCCATGATATATTTCTTATAGTGATCACGCCCTGATCTTGAGTATGGAAGCAGCAGTAGCCAATCACATTTTTTTCAAAATAACTTAGGTATCCGCCATAAGCAGTTCTGTTAGGCGCCATCTTGACTGTGCCTGATACCCCCAAGGTACAATGCGCTACAAGTTCCAGTGGCCAGGCTTCCCATAGAGCCGGAGGTGACTTGCAGGTCTCAGGCTGTCAACATACACTGGATGGCTCATGGATCTAGGATGGTATGTTACTACTGTGCTCCTATGACAGGCTGAACTCCCAGGAGACAACATTAACCCATTCAGGAAGGTGGAGCCCCCATGGCCTAATTAAAGGTGCCACTACTTTCTGACACTGCCACATTGAGGAATGATGTCTAATATGAATCTTGCTGGGGACAAACCACATTCAAACCATAGCAGTGTTTTTCAAGTGCTGACTGGCCAGTGCACCTTGAGGGCCTCGCGTATCCCTGGATAGAAGTCCTCTTTCATATACCATTCAGAGCTGCAGCTTCATTGGGGAACTTACATGTTTGCTTCTAGTTGTCCTAGTAGTAATTTATGGATCATACATTTTAGGTAGGGCTGGGGTTTAGCTCAGTTGGTAGTGTGCTGAATTGCATTCTCTGAGGATCCCCAGAATTGCAAAAACAGAAGGATGTGGCAATTCACTCCCAAAGCAAACCAGGAGCAATCAGGCATTGAAAACCCTGTGAAGGTTGCTATGAGTTGGACCTGACTCCACAGCACCTAACAACAACAACAACAACAACATTTTAGGTGAGGGAAACAGGATGAGCTAGGCGGGAGCTGCAGAAGGACCTCCTCCTCCTCCTCCTCCTCTTCTTCTTCTTTTTCTTCTTCTTCTCCTCTCTCCTCCCTTCTCCCTCCTCCCTCCTCCTCCCCTTCCTCCTCCTCCCCTTCTCCTTCTCCTTCTCCTTCTCCTTCTCCTTCTCCTTCTCCTTCTCCTTCTCCTTCTTCTTCTTCTTCTTCTTCTTCTTCTTCTTTCTCTTCTTCTTCTCTGCAGATTTGAATCCAAAACCTTGTACATACCAGACAACTGTTCTACTGTGCAGCTATAGACCCACCAGGATGTTCCTTCTTGATGGGACTTTATAACCCTTGTAAATCTTTGATGTAATGATAATGTGTCAATATCATTTTGTAAGCTTTACAGGCCAGGCTGGTCTCTGAGCTTCAGAGAGTCCACATGGAGGGTGGCTGGGAGAACTCTCACTTCAGGACAGTCAAGGAAGACAACCAGAATTTCATAATTACATCGTTACCAAATGAAAGAGAGGCCAAGCCTATCCTTAACATTAGCAGTATGGATTTCTTTTATGAAACAGCTTTTTAAATGTTTACTAATTACTACTTTCTAAAGCAGGCTGGGATTTAGCTCAGTTGGTAGAGCACCGCTCTGCAGTCTCTGAGGTCCCAAGTTCAATTCCCAGCACCGCAAAACGGGAGAAGGATATGGCAATACACTCCCAAGGCAATCCCGAAACAGTCAGCCATTGAAAACCCTGTGAAGGTCGCTGTGAGTCTGACTCGACTCAACGGCACCTAACAACAACAACAACAACAACTTTCTAAAGCAGTCATAGCAGGTTTTCTTTTATAAAAAGAAACGCACTATATATAGTCATGGAAACTTCATACTAGTAGGAATATTATGCAAATATGGAGGAATGTTGCATATTTTCAGTATTTTTGAAAGAAAAACTGTAACATTGTATCTGATTTTTCACAGAAATTATTTCCAGAATGTTCTCAGAAATTTGTAATCCCCTGTAGTCACAAGAGTTATCGGATATTAGGAACATATTAATCAACAGCTTTATCATAAAATTTTGTGTACTGTGTTAGAACTTCATTACTTGCTTGGGAAATACTTTGAACACAATTTTCCTTTCCAACATTTAAGAGGGCCCTGTCAAGCAAGATAAAGTGAATAATGGATGGGTTATTGGTAGAATCTGAGCAATTTCTGCTGAAGGACAAAAAAAGCTCTGTTGGTAGAAGTTTTTGAAGATCAGAATTATGTAGTTTGCCTTGGTCTGTGCAGACCTAGATTATATTTACATGAACATTTTTGCTTACTGGTGGAATCATTCATTTGTTCATTCATTTACTTCTTGTATTATTACAGGTTTTCTTTCTTTTTTTCCTTTTTTAGTAAAGGATGATGGGGTACAAAGCAATACAGCATTGGCTTTTTCCATTATGCATCCTTTACATCACTTCTAGCAACACTTTCATCAATCTAGAGTTTCTGGAGCCTATGGCTAGTATGTAGTTAAACTCTGATACTTATTTGGGTTATCTTCCCCTATTTTCCCAACATTATTACAGGTTTTCAAGAGAAATACAGCCAAAAGTATACATATATGCTACATGCATATCTCTATCTATCTATCTGTCTATTTAGTGTAAGACTAGAAAAAAAGGGAGAGATAGAGAGAGAGAGAGAGAGAGAGAGAGAGAGAGAAGGAGGGAAGGAGAGAGAAGAAAAGGGAGGAGGAGGAGAGGAGGGGGCAGGGAGGAAGAAATTTATTAGGGAAATTTGCTCACATGATTGTGGAAGACAAGGAGTCCCATAATATGTAATCTGCAAGTTGAAGAATCATGAAAGCCAGTGGCATAATTTAGTCTGAGTCTGAAGGCCTCAGAACAAGGGGAACTAATTCTGTAACTCTTAATCCTGGGCTAAAGGACTGAGCCCAGAGTGTTACTGGTTTAAGTTCCTGAGTCTGAGAGCCCAAGAACCTGGGGAGCTCTAACGCCCAAAGGCAGGAGAAGATGGGTGACTCGGTGTATTTGCTGTTCCATGCAGGCCCACAAGGGATTGGCTGATGGCTGCCCACACTGGTGAGGGCACAACTTCTTCTCTAGGTCTACTAATTTAAATGCTAATCCCTTCCAGGAACACCATAACGGACACAATGGGGAGTAATGATTTACCTGCTATTCAGGGATCCCTTGACCCAGTGAAACTGATGTATAAAATGAACCATCACCTGCCCGAACCAATTCAGCCAATTGATTAATCAACTACTTATTATGTAGTAGAAATTTGTAAAGTTTGATCACATTAAAATGTCCCCGTGCTCTTCAGGAGCTGACTGTGTAGGGAGCTATAAGCAGTAGGTAAGAGGGCTAAACACAGGGGCCACGAGAGCACACAGGACGACCAGCAACGCAGTCCTTGAGGAGTCAGTAAGGGAACTGGAAGGACCTACAAGAAATTTCAGCATAAGCAGGGTTTAAGCAGGTAAGGGGGAGTGGGGATGAGGACAATAAGGAGAGGCACAAGAGTCTGGAGTCATCTGTGGTGATTCACAGAGGCCCTGCAGGGTGGGAAATGAGGGGGAAAAAAGAGAAAAATGAGTTAGGAGAGATAAGGAGGGCCTGGATTCTCAAGGCCTTTCCAGGTTTAGCAGTGTATTTTATTCTCAGAGCAATGGAGAGCCACTGAACGGTTCTAAGTAGGAGTCTAATGTGATCACATTTGTTTTAATATAACCATTCGGCCAGGCATGGTGCCGAATGTCTGTAATCCCAGCCAGCGACCAGGGAGGTGGAGGCTGGAGGATAGCAGGTTCGAGGCCAGAGGCAGTCTGCATAATTTAGTGAGACCAGGTCTCAAGATAAAAAATTAAAAATGGGCTCAGGGTGCAGCCTCGTGGTACAGCGGGTGCAAAGTATGTGCAAGGCCCTGGGTTCAACCCTCCAAATACAATAAAACAAAATTAATTAATTAATTAATTAAAAAATAACCATTGTAAATGTGGAATAAAAAAGTAATTTAAAATAGAACAATAATTGTGCCAGGAAAACAAGTTATTGTTGTTGTTAGGTGCCTTCGAGTCAGTATCCGACTCATAGGGACCCTCATAGGGTTTTCAATGGCTGACTGTTTTGGGATTGCCCTGGGAGTGGATTGCCAGGCCCTTCTCCCATTTTTGTGGTGCTGGGAATTGAACTTGGGACCTCAGAGACTGCAGTGCAGCGCTCTACCAACTGAGCTAAATCCCAGCCCCAAAAGAGTTAGGAGGCTGTTAAAACAATCCAGGTGAGAGATACTACAGGCATTAGTGAGTATGTTGGCCCTCAAGCCAGAGAGAAGTGGGTGGATTAGGCGGTTCTGGTAGAACTGACAGAAGCTGGAAGAGATTGGATGTGCGGGATGTAGCAGAGGGATTTGTCAAAGACAGCGCCTGAGTCTCTAGCTTGGACCTCCTTGCAGATCGTGGTTCCACTCATGAGGAGAAGGGAAGGGTGGGCAGAGAAAGGGGGAGGACAGTGGCCCTGTGTCCGGACAGACCTGTGGAGGTTGGAGGCAGCAGTGGGTTGCCTGGTGGCAGTTTCCACTGAGTAGTGTAGCTGGGTGTACAGATGTAGAGTGGGCTGGAAAGAAAGCCATGGTAAGGAATGACGTCACTGCTGGGACCTGAACAGAGGCCAGCATGGAAGGCAATGTTTAAGGAAGGCTCTTCAGGAGAAAAGCCTAGGGACAGGAGAATGTGTTCAATGGCACCACAAGGTCATCGTCAGCAAAACCCAGCAAGTGGGAAACTATGCAGAATGAAAGACCCAACACAGAGGGACAATCCATCACCTTCAGATTGTATGACAAAAAGACACACATAGCCCTGTTTAAATAAACAGTAAAACACATAAATTATGACTAATTGGGGGGAGTTTCAACACAACCTGTATATTTGATGAGGCAGTATTGTTAAATTGTTAGATATAAGACGATTGTCATTTTTTTAGAAAAAATCTCTTAGAGATGCATACAGAAATATTTACAGATAAATGATGTAATGTCTAGGATTTACTGAAAAAATAATCTTGTGGGAGCAGATGTGGGGGAGTGATTATGGTATAGACTGAAAAAGAATGGTCATGAGTTGATCATTGTTGAAACGAGATCAATACATGGGGATTCATAGGACCATTCTATTTTTCAGATATTTCAAATTTGTATAAGAAATATTAAAAATAACTAAAGAGAGCCACTCCCTGCCCCATAGACAAATTCATGTAATAGAACATTTATTTTTATCAAATAAAACTTTATGCAGAAACACAGTGTACAAACACTGGGTTAAAGGACAGCTGTTCTAATGTACACAAAGCTGATCACCCAAGACCCATAGCTCTGACTTCTTAGTAACTTCCTTGCCTGCCTCTTGGATTCCCAAAACTCTGTTTAATAGGCTGATGTACTTAAAGTCTGTAATGTATTACTAGTATATATTTCAACTTTTCCCTTACGTCTATAGATATCACCTGAAAGACAGCAAGCTATGGAGAGTGAACATCGCATTTACTTAAAATAAAGTTAAATGTATTCCCTGGATTTCTCTAGAGTGGGTTCTGTAGCCAATAGTCATTCTGCAACCATTATTGGTTTCTCTGGAGAAAAACACACTGCAGTTTTTGTCACATGGAAAATGATTTCTCGAGCAGGGTGCGGTGGTGCACACCTATGATCCCAGCGGCTCGGGAGGCAGAGGCAGGAGGATCGCAAGTTCGAGATGAGAGGCAGTCTGTGTAATTTAGTGAGACCCTATTTCAAAAAGTAAAAAAATGGGCTAAGGGTGCAGCTCAGTGGTCCAGTACTTGCAGAGCATGCAAGTGCAGGGCCCTGGGTTCAACCCCCAGTACCACACACACACACGAAATAAATAATAATAATTTCTCAAAAGTTTTTTACTTTATAATTTAGTCTTTTGTAGTAAATTTTAATGCCCAGGAAAAAATACACTGTAATGATATAGAGAGTATTTCTGTGTGTTCTATGCCTTTCTGATCACCTCTTATAAAACCATGGAACATTAATCAAAATTTAGAAATTATCAAGCACCATACTGTTGCCGCCTGCAGCAGTAACCCTGTGGCATCCGATCCCGTCAGATCTCGGAAGCTAAGCAGGGTCAGGCCTGGTTAGTACCTGGATGGGAGACCGCCTGGGAACACCAGGTGCTGTAGGCTTGGGAGAAGGACCTGGCAACCCCCTCCCAAAAATCAATCTGCCATTGAAAACCCTATGAACAGCAGAGAAGCACTGACAATAATGTTTCCCCTGTTGTACAGAGGGTCACTATGAGGCGGATATGGACCAGACAGCACCTAACAACAACAACAACAACAACAACAACATACTCTTGCCAGAACTGGAATAGGAGTCATCAGATACTGGGCTCCTGGACTTGCTGCCCAGGAATAACATTCACAGTACACAAAGGCTAGGGAAGTGAGGTGGTTTATTATTTAAGAAAGAGCAAAAGAGAGAAAGAGACCTCCACAAAGGGTGGGGTCTCCCAAGGGAGTGTACCGAAGTGGGTCAGTTGTCCGGGGATTTTATAGTCTTTTTCCATGGGTTGTGTTACTTGAGTTGACTTGGTACCTGTGGGCTGGCCCAGTAAGATCGAAGGGGCCGTTACCCTAATGACTAATAGATCATCTATCGAAGAATGGTGTCCTTCTTGTGAAAGTAACCTTGGTGATCTCTTAGTGACTTAATTGAACTTCAGGTGTGCAACCGTTTCTTTGTTAAGGCTTCCCTTAGTGACCTCCCATCTCCAGGCCCTGCTTTTTTAAAATTGTTTTTATTTAACCTTTCAACTCTATTAGCTGACTACAGACTTTATTTGGGTTTCTTTCAGTCTTACCACTGGTGTCCTTTTTCTACTCTAGGGTTTAATCCCTATTACATTTAGTTATGACATGCATTGAATTGTCCTCAATCTTCTCCAGGATCTGACAACTTCTCCTTCTTTCCTTGTCTGTCATGACCTTGACACTAAAATGTGCTCATCTCAATATCACTGGAATAATACTATTCCCGAAGATCTCAGGATTCTGTGAAAAGTGAGGGTGGGAAGCAGATAGTCTGTAGGCAGTAATTGGCCTGATGAAAGGGAAGTTTGAGAAGCTGAAACACTCTTTTGTCCCTTACAGTTTCTTTCATCTTCCACCGGCCTTTCCCATCTTCATTCCAATCCAGTTAACGTCTTCCTGTTGGAATTCAGTTGAAATGATAGTTCTTTACAAATGAAACGTTTTCAATTACAGGCCCAGTGTGTTCTTCTGGAGAGGAAAGTGCACAGAGCCATACTAGAAAGCTTTTAAGTGAAGTAAGCCAGGCGCAGAGAGACAGGTACTGTGTGATCTCATTTATGTGTAGAACCTAAAGAAGTGAAAGTCAGAAGCAGAGAACAGTAGGTCCCAGGGGCTGGGTAGTGGGGAAATGGGGAGCTGTTGGTCCAAGGACACAGGCTTTCGGTTTTAAGATGAGTGAGTTTGGGGAATATAATGTGCACATTGTGATTACAGCTATGAATACTGTATTGTTGACTTGAAATTTGATATGAAAACAGGTCTTGAGCTGGGCATGGTGACATACACCTGTAATCCCAGCACTTGGGAGGCTGAGATGGGAGGATTGCTAGTTCAAGGCCAGTTATGTCTCAAAAAGTAAATAAATAAATAAAATAAAAAATAAATGAAAAGTAAGTAGATTTTGTGTGTGTGTGTGTGTGTGTGTGTGTGTGTGGCAATATTAGGGGGTTGCACCCAGGGCCTCAAGTATGCTAGGCACGTGCTCTACCACTGAGCAGCACCCCTAGCCCTAGCCTTTTTTATTTATTTATTTTTTACTTTAAAATCTTATTTTAATATTTTAAGACAGGGTCTCACTAAGTTGCACAAGCTGCTTCTGGCCTCAAACTCATGATCTTCTTGCCATAGCCTCAAGAGTTGCTGGTGTCACAGGCGGGTGCCATGATGCCTGGCAAGAAAGTAGATCTTAAGTATCACACAAACACAAATGGTAACTTGGTGATGATGGGTATGTTACTTTATTTGACTCTGATAATCAGTACACAATGTACATGTATATCAAATAATTATGTTATATAGCTAAATATATACATATTTATTCATCAATTAAATAATTTAAAGTAAAAAATAAAGATGTAGAAACCTAAGTGTCCATTAACAGGTAAACTGGTAAAGAAAATGTGTTTTATGGATGCACAATGGAATATTACTCAACCATTCACACTTTTATAAAAAATAAAGAGCTCTACAACAAAAGATAAAACAAACTTGACTTAGCTAGTGGGAGTTTTATTTGCAGCTTTATTGATGCATTTGCTTTCTGGTCTAAAAGGGAGTTTTAATAAACTTATGCTCTGGTAGACACATTCAGAACTGAAGTCATTCGTATCTGGGTTGCTGCCTTACTGCCATAGTGTAGCACTCTTCGTCTCCCTCGGGGTCCCTGAGAAGACAAAATGCATACTTATCAAGACTTAAAACCCTCCTAGCCTTGGGCACTTTCTCCGCAAATACCAGAATGTATCCATCAAGTCTGAGCAGGTCAACAAGCTCCATGCCACCGCTGTGTTAGCTTTATTTTCATCAATATACTTAAAGATAAATCATCCATTTGGAAATCACCAGATGCAAATGCCGTGAGGACTAATTAATTTAGCTTCTTCTAATTCTGAATCCGTGATGATTATTCATAAATGGTGAAATGCTTTAAGTAAAAAAGTGAACATCATGTCTTTTGCTATGAATTTTCAGTTTGCTCAGGGGGAAAGTAAATCTATTTAGATGTCAGTAGCTATTTCAAAAGAAGGATTGACCTCATGAAATTAAAGATTTGCCTAATATACTTCAGGATTGAGTGATTTTTGTGTGGTAAGGAATTCTGATATTTGATACATTATAGTAGGATAGCGCAATTTATTACTTGGTTGGTAATGGGTACTATCCTCGAGAATAATGGAACCATTTCCTTAGAACTGATGTAATGAATTAAAATTTTTACTGCCAACTGAATTTTAAACTCCTTGAATTTAAGGATCATGCATTTTTTATACATTTTGTGTTCCAATACTCTCAATCTCTGCCTTACCGTGGTATTCAGAAAAGTACCTTATACATGTGAAATGCTTAGTAAATGGTTTTCCTTAAGTATTGTTGGATTAGGTTATTCTGAACGTGTAAATTCGAACCGGTCTAAAGCAGCTAAATGTGCTCTTATTATCTCCTTCTCTGCCCTGATTTTTAAATCTCTCTTTAAATGATTTGCTGTGTATATTTCAGGGTGAATATAGTATCAGAATGAAGTGGCTGGAAAACAATAACAAAACATCAGTCAAAAATGCCCTATGCAAAGAAGAAAATTTATTGTTTATTATTTCATATAGTTGGGGGTAGGGTTGTTTAAATGACAATTAATTTAGAAGCTCAACAATATTGGACCCATTTTCACTATGGTAGCTGTGGAGCTACCTCTGCCAGGCTTGCAAGATAGTTGCATCAGTTGCAGCAAAGATGCTTTCTTCTTGCGGTAATCCAAGGCCACAGAGGCCAGCTGCTTCTCTGCCCTTTCCCACAGGCTCCACAGCAGTCAGCCCTTTAGGTCATCTTCCTATTTCTAAACTGGTCACTAGAAAGAAGAGTGGATTTACTGATGAGTAAAGTTTTTTTTTTTTCTTTCTTTTTTGCAGTACTGTGGGTTGAACCCAGGGCTCCGCGCTTGCATGCTCTGCAAGTGCTGGACCACTGAGCTGCACCCTCAGCCCATTTTTTTACTTTTTGAGACAGGGTCTCGCTAAGTTATGCAGACTGTCTCTGGTCTCAAACTTCTTCTGGGTCTGCCTCCTGAGCCACTGGGATTATAGGCGTGCACCACCGCGCCCTGCCTGATGAATAAAGATTAACTAAGATTTGCCCCCAGACTATAGAACCACTCCATTTCTGTAGAATACTTGGCTGCTCAAGATATGAACAAATCTAGTAGTCCTGGCAAGAAAGAGTTTGTGTCTTAGTCTGTTCTCTGCTGCTATAACAGAATTCTAGAGCCTGTATAATTTATAAAGAAAAGAAATTTGTTTCTGATGGTTCTGGAGGCTGGGAAATCCAAAATCAAGGGGCTAAATATGGCGAGGGTCTTCTTGCTGTGTGGTCCCATGGTGGAAGGTATCATATGGTAAGAGACAAGAGAAGGCTGAACTCATCTACTAAACTCACTCTTGTAATGACTAGCCAACTTGTGCGACAGCACATTATTCCATTCCTGAGGATGACCCCTCATGACCTAATCACCTCTTAAGAGTCCCACCTCTCAACACTGCTGCAATGGGGACTCACTTTCCAACACATGAACTTTGGAGAACATATTCAAACCAGAACGGGTAGGCAATGATCATTAGGGGTGGCCAACAGTGTCCTCCATAAGTCAAATGTTTTACTGGAGAAAACTGAGTAGATACTGGGTAGTTTTGTGGTTTCTCTGTTTTTTGCCTTTGTGTTTTCCATTTGGTGAGACTATCGCACATTCCTCTTTGTGGCACAAAAGATCCTCCTTGATAACACAACGCAGCCTTTGTTCAATTGTTTTCTGGCAGTAATCAGATATTATCACCATGTTGTCTGTATTTTCTTTTTAAATTTTGCTTTTTGCATGTAGGTGATTTTTGTGTATGCTATGAGATAAGAACCCAGCTTTACTCTCTTCCACATAGACAGTTGGACCTATCTTTTCCTAATGATGTCTCCACATTATTTATTGAATTCTTCTTTCTTGGCCCACAGATTTGTGTGGTCATTTCTATCATATTTCAAGTTTACAAATCTAAGTGGTTTTATTTCTACCCTCTGTATTTTCCCTGTGGCAAATCACACTAAATTAGAATAGCTTTATATGATCATGTAGTATTAAAATTCAGAAGTATAGTCTCCTTTTTCTTTTCCTTCTCTTCCTCTGCCTCTTCCCCCTCCATTGTAATTGTCTAGCCTATTTTTAAATTTTTGTTCTCTGGTAGGCATTTTTGAATCATGTCATCCGTTTCTTGGAAGATTCTTACTGGGATTGTTTTCTCAGAATTGGATTGAATTTATAGGTAAATTTAGGGGAAATTGTTGTCTTTAAAATATTGAACTCTCCTGCCCATAAACATAGTAAAATGCTTCTTTCTCTTTCCTTCCAATAAAGTTTTGTTGCTTTCCCCATAAAAATCTTACACATCATTTGTTAGATTTATTTATGGGCATCTAGAAGTTTTTATTGCCATGGTTAATAATGTCCTTTAAAAATTACATTTAAAGAATAACTATTGATTTTTGTGTATTGATTTCTAGTAACCTTACTGAACTTTCTTATTAGTACTAATATTTATTTGTAGAGTCTCTTGTATATTCTGTATAAACAGTTATATCATCTATTGCATTCCCCTCTTTTTCTCCATCTGTAGCTTTTTGTGTCCACTGTGCTTTTTAAAGTTGAGATATGATTACCATACAATAAAATGCAGAGATCTTAATTATATTCAGTTCTGTCAGCTTTGATAATTATATACACTAATGTAATTAACACCCTAATCAAGATATAGAGCGCTTCCATCACCTGTGCTCCCTTGCCGTCAATTCCCATCTCCCAACCCTGGCAACCAACAATCTTCTGTCACCATCAGTTTTTCCTGTACTTGAACTTTGTGTAAATGAGGTATAAAGTATATATTATTTTGAGACTGGCTGCTTTTGCATGGAATGCTGCCACTTTAAGATACATTCAGGTTGTCATCTGCATTAGGAACTCATTCTTCTTTCTTCTAAGGCTGAATAGTATTCTAGTGTGTGTGTGTGTGTGTGTGTGTGTGTGTGTGTGTGTGTGTGTGTGTGTGTGTGTGTGTGTGAGAGAGAGAGAGAGAGAGAGAGAGAGAGAGAGAGAGAGAGAGAGAGAGAGAGAGAGAGAGAGAGAGAGAGAGAGAGAGAGAGAGAGAGAGAGACTATCTGTAGATTCATCCTCCTGTTGTGAGATCTTTGAATTATTTTGAAGTTTTTGGTTATCATGAATAAGAATGTTATAAACATTTCGGTGGGGCTGGGATTTAGCTCAGTGGGTAGAGCGCTGTGCTTCAGTCTCTGCGGTCCCGAGTTCAATTCCCAGCACCGCAAAAATGGGAGAAGGGCGTGGCAATCCACTCCCAAGGCAATCCAGAAGCACTCAGCCATTGAAAACCCTCTGAGGGTCGCTATGAGTCGGATACCGACTTGACGGCACCTAACAACAACAACAACAATAAACATTTCGGTATCTTAAATCTCTTTTGTTTGCCTATTATGTTGTCTAGGACCCACAATGTAACATTGAAAGTGGAATAAACAATATTTTTATGTTTTTAACATTAGGTTTAGCTCAGTTGGTAGAATGTTGCTCTGCCTTCTCTGACAACCTGGGTTTGATCCCCAGCACTGAATAAATGGGAGAAGCACGTGGCAATCCACTCCCAAAGCAATCCTGAAACAACTGGCCATTGAAAACCCTGTGAGGGTTGCTATGAGTCGGACTCGAATCAATAGCACCCAACTACAACAGCAATTTTGATAGTTGCAATAGGTTTTGCAAGATATACTTTATTAAGTTATAGAAGTTGCCACTTATTGTTAGTTTGTTTAAAACAATGTATTGGAGGAGGTATATCTGTTTAATCAAGAATGGTATTGAATTGCATTATTCTTTCTACTGCTAGAGAAAAAAAATACAAACAATTTTTCTTCTTTAATGTGGTAATGATTTGTATTATTAGATCTTCTAAAACATTTTCGCATTCTTGGATAAATCTTAATTAACAATGATTTAAGAAATTTCTAAAATATATCATTTAGTATGCTGGTGTCTTTGTTCAGACATGAAATTGACTTACAGTTCTTCCCTATTTTGTTTCAAGGTTTAACAGCCTCATGAAACAAGCTGGATAGCTTTCTTCCTTTTTCTATTTTTCTGATGCAATTTTATGATGTTCAAATTATACATTTCTTGAAGGCAGAAGTTACCTGTAAAATCAACTAGGCTTGGAGATTGTGTTTGTATGTGGATTTAGGGAGGACAGCAGTGTGGGGGGATTGATTTAGTTCCTTCAATAGAAATACATAGGGTCATATTTTATATTCCTTTTGAATCGGTTTTGCAGAATTTCCGAAGAAATTGTCCTTTTATGACCTAAGTTTTCACATTTGTTGGCATTAAGTTGTTCGTAGTATGTGTCTTCTATTTCTCTACTACAATTTGGGGGTTGGGGTTTAGATCAGTTGGTAGATAAGCTGCTCTATGCACTCCTGAGTCTCTCTGTTCAATCCCCAGCACTGCAAAAATGGGAGACGGACTTGGCAGCTCACTACCAAAACAATCGGTCATTGAAAACCCTATAAGTAGCAAAGAATCACTGACATAGTGCCAGGCATGGCACAGTGTTGGGGAGTGTTTCATCTGTTGTATATAGGGTCGCTGTGAGTGGGACCCAACTCGATGGCACCTAACAAGAACAACAAAGCTACATTTCTATTATGTTCTTTCTATTCAAAATATTTACTTTTATTTTCATTTATCTTGATCAAGTTAACCAGATGTTTGCCTATGTAATTTGTCTTCTAAAAGAACCTTATTTTCCTTTTTTAAGTCATCTTGGCTAAGTCTTTGCTTTTAATGTTATTAATTTTTGCTCTTACCTTTATTTCCTTCCTTCTAATTTCTTTGGGTTTTTTCTGCGGTTGTTTTCCTAACCTTTGATTTAGATACTAAGTGCAATCAATTTTCAACCTTTCTTCTTTGTTTACTATATACATTTAATGATACATTTCAGAGCCAGGCATGATGGTGAACACCTGTAATCCCAGCAGCTTGGGAAATGGAGGCAGGAGGATCACAGGTTGGAGGCCAGAGGCAGCCTGTTTAATTTAGTGAGCCCCTGTCTCAAGATAAAAAAATAAAAAAATGGACTAGAGGTGCAGCTCAGTGGTAAAGCACTTGCAAAGTAGGTACAAGGCACTGGGTTTAGCTCTCAAGTACCGGGGGAAAAAGGAAAGAAAGAAAAGAAAAAGAAGAAAAAGAAAAGAGAGAAAGGATATATTTAAGCTGGTTACAATGGTGAGCTGGAACCAAATGTAGCTCACATTGGCTTGTGCCAATTGGTTGTATACATTTCTCCACATTTGTTGACAGTTTGAAATAGACTATGGCGGATTATTTACGCTATGGATATTGTCAATTGCTACAATCAGTTGATCCTGCTCTCTTGTATTCCAAACATATGGTACAACCTGGAGAGCCCATTGGAAAACATTTACCAACAAATCACTTCTTGTTTCCTAGATTCGGTATTTAGTGTTTGTACTACAATTTGGCTTTTTAATTCCACTATTTCTTCGCATGGATTGTTTAGAAGTATTTTTTTTTAATTTCAAAATGTTTTAAAGTTTTGTTGTTGATGTTTATGCTTTTTTCCTTTTCTATTTTTCCCAAGGTGCTCAGATTTGAACCCAGGGTTTCATCCATGCTAGGCAAGGGCTCTACCACTGAGCTACACCCCAAGCTCAATTTTAAATTTTATCATGAGTGTCATAGAATATCAATTCATTGGCATTTGTTGGGATTTGGTTGCTAGCATACTATATACTATATATATATACTATATGGTGAATTTATTTTTTAAAGTTTCATGTATGCTTGAAAATGTGTATTTAATTCTGAGAGTTTCTGATATGTCCCTTTGGTGGTTAAGCTTGTTAATTGGGTTGTTCAAATTGTCTATATCATTACTTTTAAAATCTATTTATCAACTACTGACCTATCAGTTCTGAAACAGGAATGTTAAAATCTCTAGTATACTGATTTGCACATTTCCTTTTTGTTTTCTATCAATTTTTGCTTTATATATTTTGAGGCTAAATTGTTAAGTACATATATGACTATGACCTATTTCTGGTAAATTTTTCCTTTAATTAATAAGTAGTAGCTACTTGGGATGCTAAGGCAGGAGGATGACAAGTTCAAGGCCAGAGGTAGCCTATGCAACTTAGTGAGAACCTGTCTCAAAGTAAAAAATTAAAAATGGGTTGAAGGCTCAAGTGGTTGTGTGCCTTGCATGTTCAAGGCCCTGGGTTCAATTACCCAGTACTGAAAAAAAATAGTAATGTCCTTTTTATTACTATTCTTTTGTCTGATATTATGTTGACACCAGTGGCCATTTTTGGGTAGTATTTGCTTGGTTAACATCTTTCAATCTTTCATCATTTACTTTTCTTTTGTGTTTTAAGTATGTTTCTTTCTTTTTTCTTTTTTTTTTCCAGTGCTGGAGATCCAAGCCAAGGTCTCACACATACTAGGCAAGCACTCCATTTCTCAGCTACACCCCCAGCTCCTAATGTTTCTTTTAAGCAACATATAACTCACTTTTTCTCCTGTTGAAAGAGTTTCCATTTTTTTTCCCTTTTTTGGGGGGTACTTGAGATCAAAACCAAGACCTTGTACATGCTAGGCAGGTGCTCTACCCCTGAGCTACAACCCCAGCCCTTGGATTTTTTTTTTTTTTTTTTTTTTTTTAGACAAGGTCTCTCTATGTAGCTCAGGCTGGCTTTGAACTCACAGTCCTCCGGCCTCCATCTCCTGAGTGCTAGGATTACAGGCTGTGCCATCTCCCCTGGGAACTATTCCATTCACACAGGTAAGAATAGAGACCAGTGTAGGAAAAATGAACTCTCCTACCCAGTACACGTTATCAGATTATTTTTTTATCTTTTCCTTGGAAGTTACAGATTCTGTTCCTTTTTTTATTTTTCCCCTTAGCATGTTTTCATTCCAATCTATCATCCATTCCACTTGCATGTAATGACAATGTAGTATTTCATTTTTAAATAACATCCTCCAAACTATTCATTATTTTTATTTTTGGTATTTTGAGTCAATGCTTTGAATCAATTATTTACATACATAGTTATCAACTATATTGTTTTCCCAATTTCAAATGTTTTTTAGTTTTGCTTTCTTTTATTAGTGGCCAACCCTCAGAGCCCCTTTCTGGGAATGTCTTTACTTCACTCCCTCTGCAGTAACAGTTCCGTTGAAAACAGAATTCTATTTTCCTTCCCCAGTATTTTCTAGCCTCCACTGTTACTGTTAGTGGGATGGGGTTTAGCTCAGTTGGTAGGGTGCTGCTCTGCTCTCTTTGAGGCCCTGGGTTTGATCCCCAGCACCATAAAAATGGCAGAAGGACCTGGTAGCCCATTCCTGAAGCAATCAGCCATCGAAAATCCTATAAATAGCAATGAAGCACTGACATAGTGCCGCACATGGCACAGTGTTGGGGAGTGTTTTGTTCTGTTGTACATAGGGTTGCTATGAGTCAGACCAACTTCATAGCATCTAAAAACAACAACTGTTACTGTTAGAAATTCTGTTGCTATTTGGGTTGTTGTTCTAGTATACATAATCTATGTTTTTCTTCCTAGACATTTTGGTTTCCTTAGGCTTCATTTAATTTCACAGCAAATTAGCCTCTCTCTCTCTCTCTCTCTCTCTCTCTCTCTCTCTCTCTCTCTCTCTATATATATATATATATATATATAGTTGTTAGGTGCCTTCAAGTTTTGTCCGACTCACAGTGACCCTCATAGGGTTTTCAATGGCTGATTGTTTCAGGATTGCCTCAAGAGTAGATTGCCACAGCCTTCTCCCATTTTTGAGGTGGTGTCGAGGTGCTGGGAATGAAACCCAGGACTTCAGAGACTGCAGAGCCATCACTCTACCAACTGAGGTATATCCCAGCCCATATGTATATAATGTTATTGTTATGGTTAGGTGCTGTGTAGTTGGGTCTGACTCATAGCAACCCTCATTAAGGTTTTCAATGGCTGTTTCGGGATTGTTTTCAGGAGTGGACTGCCACATCCTTCTCCAATTTTTGCAGTGCTGAGCATCAAATCCAGATCCTCAGAGTGCAGAGTAGGCATATATATATATATATTATATGCTTTTTTTTTTTTTTTGGTGGTACTTGAGGGTTGAACCCACGGCTTTGCACATACTTTGCAAGTGCTCTGCCACTGTGCTGTTCCCCTGGTCCACTTTTTATTTTTTATTTTATTTTGAGTCAGGGTTCTGGTAAATTATGTAGGGTGTCTCTGCCCTCAAATTTGCCATCCTCTTGACTCCACCTCTAGAGTCCCCGGGATTACCTGTCCCGGGCTGTAGATTTATTTTTATTTATCTTGATTTGACTTTTTGTGATTCTTTAATCAAAAGATGTTCTTTTTTATGAAGTCTGCATAAGTCTTAGTTATTATCACTTTGAATATTATTTCTTTCCTGTTATCTTTGTTTTTTCTTTCTGGAGTTCCAATTGGATATATGTTGGAATTTCTCAATCTATATTCCATGTCATTTAAGTTCTCTTTAAAATGTCTTATTTTTCACCTCTTTCATTCGGTATCCTAGGCACTGTACTCAGACTTAATTTCCAGTTCCTTTAACTCTTTTCCCACCTTATTATTTCTGTACCTTTTAATACTTTCAGCCATCTTAAACATGTTATGTTAGATTCCATCCTGTATTAATTTTCAATTCTTTTACATTTTGGAGCTCTGGGTTTTTATTTATTATTTCTGTTCACTTTCATTCGCAATGAATAATTTCCTTGTCCTTTTTATATCTTGGGATTATAAAGAGGGACGCTGTTTTCCTTTGGGAATCTGGGCAGCCTGAGTTGTTAAAGAATCCTGCCAGTATGTTTTTGTTTACTTAGTCTGAACAACCCCAGAGCCATCCTCAGCCCAAGACCAATTTCACATTGCTTTTCTGCTTGAGGACTTCTCACACCATGAATGTTGTGTAAAACAACCTGCAAACACGTAGGCCTGGGATGCTGAGTTCTCCTGGGAGAATTATTTATTGACGTAGGGTATTTTTCCAGATAGAGTCATGGCTGAGACAATTTCCTTATTGTCTCTTTGGGCTAGTGAGCAATTTACAAGTCCCAGGTTTCTCTGAGTTAGCAACCCATCCAGGGTCAAATTCCTAATTAACAAGGCTGGACAACTCCCCTAAAAGGCCAAGCAGTCACTCATGGACCCACCTCTGTGGCTCTCTGCTGTCTCTCAGCTTCTGACACGGCACGACTGTAGATTTTCTTTTTGTGAACACAGCCGTGGATTTCTTAAAAGCAGTAATACTTTATCCTGCATTTCTATATGTTATTGGTGTGAGGTTATTTATGGTAACCTAGTCTTCTGTCTGGGAGAAGGACCCAGGAACCCACTCCCAGAAAACAATCAGCCATGGAAAACCCCATGAACAGCAGAGAAGCACTAACAATAGTGTTTTGCCTGTTGTACGTAGGGTTGCTGAGTCGGACAACGACTTGACAGCACCTAACAACAAGAAGTCTGCTGGCTTATGAAGCCAGAAGCCATGCCTTCTTTATCCGATATAATTTTTTATATCACACCTTTCTCTCTCTCTCTCTCTCTCTCTCTCTCCCCTTCTCTCTTTCTCTCTCCCCCTCCTCTCTCTCCCTCTCTCCTTCTCTCTCTCCCCCTCCTCTCTCTCTCTCCTGATTCCTGTGACTCTTCCAGCTCCTGGGAGCCATTCCAGAACAGCTACGCTCCCACAGCCTGCCCCAGCACACGTGTGTCCTTGCTCTCTTACCTCTCTCTCCGTTAGGTCAAGATTGGGTATGGCAGGTGGGGCACCCCTGTTCCACCAGGCCGGGACATGCAGTGCCTGTTGGCAGGGCACACGGCTGGGAGTGGGCCTGCTTTCAGTAAAGGTTCCTGGGCTCTCAACACGTAAGAAAATATTTGACCACAAAACTCTGGGCTGCTTTTTCCACTTAAATTATGTGTCCATTCCAAGCATGTCTTGTAGCTGTGAGTTTGCTGAGCCTTTCTTATTAAGAAAATAACCAGAGTTCAATGTAGGTTGATAGTAAATAACTTCAAAGAAATGGCATTCCAGTTCTTTTTCTAGAAGTTTTTTTTTTAACTCTAATACCTTTCCTTGAATATGCTAAATTCTTTCTTAATATTTTTCCCTCCAATTTTTTCTTCATGAAATGTCATCTTGTCCTTAATTTTATTTATTTTTTTCTTTTTTTTTGCAGAAAAGGGTGTGTAAGTGGTTGAGAAGGACATTTCAGGCTAAAAAAGAAACTACTAGAGTATTATTCAATTGCTACTTATCAAACAAGAAAATTATCTTTTTTATAGTAGAGACTATGTTGTTGTTAGGTGTTGTCTGGTGGGCATCCGACTCATAGCGACCCTACGTGCAATAGGCGAAACACCTGCTATTCATGGGGTTTTCAATGGAGGATTGGTTTTTGGGAGTGGGTTGGCGGGTGCATCTCCCAAGCCTGCAGCACCTGGTGTTCCCAGGTGGTCTCCGATCCAATTACTAACCAGGTCCGACCCTGCTTAGCTTCCGAGATCTGACCAGATCAGACACCACAGGGCTATGGCTGCAGGCAATAGAGACTATATGATAGGTTTATTAAAGATACTACACCTTTAAGGAATAATCACAGGGAAAAGAGGCATCTAGAGAAGTTTAGGCAGCTCTGAAAAGGAACTTGGAAAAACCTGTGTTCCCAGGAAACATCCCATAAGGATGTTTCCACCCAGGGGAAGATAAAGAGGCCAGAGAACAGGAGAGTTAAACAGGCTTTTAGAAGGAAAAGTGCCTTGGGTAGACAGAGAAGGTGGAGGGCCCCAGAAAAAGGAGAGGCAAGGACACGGCTGCTAGAGAGAGAAGAGCTAGTAGAGGAAGACACAGGAGTGGAAGAAGAGAGAGCTGGTGGGAGAAGAGAGCCAATTTTATCTTTCTTAAAGAATGATTCATGAGGCCAGTGTGGCGGCATGCCCCTGTCATCACAGCCGTCAGGAGGTGGAGCAGATGATTTTGAGTTCAAGGCCAGCTCGGAGGACACAGTGAGATGCTGCCTCAAAACAACAGACAAACAAAAGGGTGCTTTTAGTACTCAAAGCCCTGTCCCCAAGGGTTCCTCTAAGTTCTAATGGGGTCACAACGTGCATCGGGGTAGGGGCTTCTTAGCCCTAGCAGTGTTAGTTCTCATTGACATCAATCCTCTCCACTTCTTTTTAGTTGTTGGTTAACTTGAGTAGCCAAAATTACCCTCCTCATTTCTATTTCCATGATTTCTGTGTGCCTAAGATGCTCTCCGGGGCTGGGATTTAGCTCAGCTGGTAGAGCACCGCTCTGCATTCTCTGAGGTCCCTGGTTCAATTCCCAGCACCACAAAAATGGGAGAAGGAAATGTCAGTCCACTCCCAAGGTGATCCCGAAACAGTCAGCCATTGAAAACCCTATGAGAGTTGCTATGAGTCACTATAAGGGTTGCTATGACTTAACAGCACCTAACAAAACAATATGCTCTCCACTGCTCGGTGCCCTTTGAGGGAAGGAACAAATTCATTCCCTGCTTGTATGATGTGTTAGTCCTTGAAAAATAGACATACTATGACGAAGACTAAAGCCTTTCTTCCTGAACATCCTAAACCCCGGTGTCTACTCTGATTGTTGTCCATTCCCACATTCCAGCTAAACAAGGACTATGTCTTCCCTAATCAAAGACACTACAGATTATTTTGGATTATTTTGCTTCTCCCCATTAGGAGCAGAGGGCTTCTCTCTGTCTATTCCTTCTGGAACAGCAAGGAGCCTCCATCCTTTCTATATGATGGCAATCTTCAAATATGAAAATAATTAACAGAGCAAGGAGTATTTTTGAGCACCAATTAGGCACTAGACACTTTGCGTGCATTTTCTCTTAACCTTCAGAGCTGGAGTTACCCTCTCCATTAGACAGGTGGGAAGGCTAAAGCCTGGAGAAATTAAGCAACTTAGTACTGGTTCTATAAATGATGGAGCTGGGATCAGAGTCAAGGTTTGTCTCAATCCATAGCCCACCTTCTAAACCTGCCTTGATCACTTAATCTCACTCTTCATTTTATAATCCATCATCCATCATCCATCTTCCTTAAACTAGACTTCTCTAGGCTCCTTAAGAGTGCTTCTACCATAGTTTGTGCATACTTTTATCCAAGCACTTGCCACAATGTATTAAAATTGCTTAAGTGCTTCCTCTGTGGCCATACCCTTGTGGCATCCTATCCAGTCAGATCTGGGAAGCTAAGCAGAGTTGGACCTGGTTAGTACTTGGATAGGAGACCACCTGGGAACACCAGGTGCTGTAGGCTTGGGAGACGGACCCAGCAACCCACTCCCAAAAATCAATCCTCCATTGAAAACCCTGCGAATAGCAGAGAAGCACTGACAAGTGTGTTTCTCCTGTTGTATGTAGAGTCACTATGAGTTGGATACCGACTCAATGGCACCTAACAACAAGTGCTTCCTAATTGGACCTCAGTACTTCCCGGACACAGCACAGTAGAGATGTTTGTTGAGCTGATAGAGTATTTCTTCTATTGCTATCTATTTGCTCTCTCATCATGGTGGGTGCTTTTCCTCAGTCCTATTGCTGGAGAAGCTTAGAGGCACCAGACCTGGGGGAGGAATGCTAGCCATCACAGACCACTCAGATCTTTAACTCTACCAGTAAGGGACACATCTTATTGATTCTGGTCTGATTTATTAGGATATGTTGAGGAAACAGTTCGTTTCTTAAGGCATTTTACCCCTGGAAATAAAAATAAATAAGAAAGAACTTCCTCACTCTTTGGCCAAATGCTATTAATTTGCATTGTTTTTCTAGTCTCATTAAGCAGTACTTGGTATATTACTGAGTCCAGATTAAACAGAAAATCAAAAAATTTCTGTCAAAATTCCAACATTTGTTTCAATTTTATTTATTTATTTATTATTATTACTTTTTGTAGTACTGGGGGTTGCACCTAGGGTCTCGCGCTTGCATTCTTTGCAAGTGCTGGACCACTGAGCTGCGACCTCTGGCCCATTTTCTTTACTTTTTGAGACAGAGTCTTGCTAAATTATGCAGACTGCCTCTGGTCTTGAATTTGGGATCTTTTTGCCTCTGCCTCCCGAGCTGCTGGATTACAGGTGTGCACCACCATGCCCGGCTCTCAATTTTAATTTTTATAATCAAATTAATATGGGTGAAATTGATTGAAAATTTTATAATGTACCTGTGATGAAAATTGCCTGGCCCCATCTCTGCACCCCATGAAATAGTATCTTTTTACTGTTCAGTATAGGCTCTTCTGTTCAATGTTATCTGTTGGCTTTTTCCTCTGGAAGAATGGGATTTGGCTTTCTTAAGCTGCCCCTGACATCCACCTCCTCCTCCTCTCTCACAGAATCGTGGTATCACACCTTTTGTTGGTATCAGTGTTTAGTGTTTGCGTTATTGAGGGTGTGCAAATGTTACTCACAGCTGAACCCTGTGAGCACTGAAGCTATTGTTCCTTTATCATACAGTTTTAGTTTTCCCTAGAGTTAATAATCATCTCCTCATGTTTGTGTAGGTTTTTTTTTTCTTTTTTCACATCTACCACTAATTCCTAATTCAGCCCCAGAGTTTTGAACTGGATTGAAAAACTTGATTTGATTTCACCTATGCAGCAGCTACATTTTATTTGACCCTCTTGGTCCTGGAAGTCCAGCTTATTTTCCTTATGTAAATTTGACTTTTTACTTTTATGAAGATGGGTGCATAGTATAGGCACAGCTTTATAAATGAGTATTCCACTAAGAAATGCGTCAGGAGCATCTTTCATGCCCACAGCAACCTATTTAATGTATGCATAGTGTCCTATTGCGTGAACATACCATAATCCATTAAACTAATTGCCCATTGTGACACATTTATGCAGGTTTCAATTTTTCACTTTTATAAACAGTCCGAGACTCGCACTCTTGAAGCTCGATTTTGCCTAATTATTTGCTAAGATAAATTCTAAGTGTAGCATTGCTAGGTCAAGTGATATATAGATTATTCAGGACAGGAACCATATTTTCCTCCAGAAATATTACTGAATTTGAGAAACAGTACCAGTTCTGAGCTTTAAATGTCCGTTTTAAATGTTGTCAGATTTAATGCTAATTGTTTCAGTTGTTGTTGTTAGGTGCCGTCGAGTCGGTATCCGACTCATAGCGACCCTCATAAGGTTTTCAATGGCTGACTGTTTCGGGATTGCCTTGGGAGTGGATTGCCAGATCCTTCTCCCATTTTTGCGGTGCTGGGAATTGAACTCGGGTCCTCAGAGACTGCAGTGCAGCGCTCTACCCACTGAGCTAAATCCCAGCCCAATTGTTTCAGTTAGCGTGTCTTTAATAACCCACGAGAGTGTGCATGTGTTCATATGCAAATATCACTCTATGTTTTGATATTTTAGTTCCGTAGTTTGTGAATTGCCTATTTATAGTCCTGTTCATTTTACTTCCCACAGCTTCTTTGTCTATACGGTTTGGAATTGTCTCCTTGTCAGACTTCTTGTTGTTGTTGTTAGGTGCCGTCGAGTCGGTATCCGACTCATAGCAACCCTCATAGGGTTTCCAATGGCTGACTGTTTCGGGATTGCCTTGGGAGTGGATTGCCACGTCCTTCTCTCATTTTTGCGGTGCTGGGAATTGAACACGGGACCGCGGTGCTCTACCAACTGGGCTAAATCCCAGCTTTGTTAGACTTGTTGTTGTTGTTGTTAGGTGCGTCAAGTCGGCATCCGACTCATAGCGACCTTCATAGGGTTTTCAATGGCTTACTGTTTCGGGATTGACTTGGGAGTGGATTGCCAGGCCCTTCTCCCATTTTTGCAGTGCTGGGAATTGAACTCGGGACCTCAGAGACTGCAGCACAGCGCTTTACCAACTGAGCTAAATCCCAGCCTTGTTAGACTTAGCCTTTCCTTTTTCCATCTTATAGGTCTTTTCTCATGCTGTTTCCATGAGTCACTCACCCATCCACCCCTGCGTGCTTCTAATATTTACCCAGAGCCTATTGCGATCTTTAAGAAACTGTGAGTGGTGTAGGACAGAAAATGCAACTGGTCTTATGGACTGTGCATTTTAGATGAATGAGACAGATAATGAAAAATTAATGAGAAACAATTAAAAATATCAACAGTAATTTCTTGAAAGGGGTTCACAATTAGATACCATACTCGGAAATAATTGGGTGACTCCTTTTGACTTTGTTGTTAGTTGTTGTTAGGTGCCGTCGAGTCGGTATCCGACTCATAGCGACCCTCATAGGGTTTTCAATGGCAGACAGTTTCGGGATTGCCTTGGGAGTGGATTGCCAGGTCCTTCTCCCATTTTTGCGGTGCTAGGAATTGAACTTGGGACCTCAGAGACTGCAGTGCAGTGCTCTACCCACTGAGCTAAATCCCAGCCCTCCTTTTGACTTAGCAGTTCAGAAAAGGGTCTCACAGGAGGTGACAGGAGAGACCCCACCATCTCAAGAACAAGGTTTCAGGAAGAGGAAACAGTGAGGGTAAAGCTTACCCTCCCAATATATACTTTTAACAATATACTTTTAACTATACTTTTTAAATATACTTTTAACTACATTAAAAGTAGATCCGATCCCATCAGATCTCAGAAGCTAAGCAGGGTCAGGCCTGGTTAGTACCTGGATGGGAGACTACCTGGGAACACAAGAAGTTGTAGGCTGGGAGGACCTGGCAACCCCCTCCCAAAAATCAATCTGCCATTGAAAACCCTATGAACAGCAGAGAAGCACTGACAATAGTGTTTCCCCTGTTGTACAGAGGGTCGCTATGAGTCGGATACCAACTCAACAGCACCTAACAACAACAACAACATTAAAAGTAAAGTTACAATTCCATGAAGCTTTTTTGGACCATTTTGACTCACAGAAAATACTCTTTTGATTTATATAAGGACACACTGCCTGGTTTAAAGTCGAGAAAGGTATGCATTAGGGCTGTATCCTTTTACCATGCCTCTTCAATCTCTATGCTGAACAAACAATATAAGAAGCTGGACTTTATGAGGAAGAATGAGCATCAGGACTGGAAGAAGACTCATTAACAACATGTGTTAGGCAGCTGACACAATTGTGCTTGCAGAAAGTGAGGAGGATTTGAAACATTTACTGATGAAGATCAAAGAACACAGCCTTCAGTATGGATTGCACCTCAACATCGACAAAACAAAAATCCTTACAACTGGGTCAGTAAGCAACTTCATGATAAATGGAGAAAGGATTCAGGTTGTCTTAGAGTTTGCTCTACTTGGTTCTACAATCAGCACCCATGGATGTAGCAGTCAAGAAATCAAAAGACACATTGCATTGGGAAAATCTATTGCAAAAGACCCCTTTAAAATGTTGAAAAGTAAAGATGTCACATTGAAGATGAAAGTGTGCCTGACTCATGCCATGGTATTTTCAGTCACATCATATGATTTTGAGAGTTGGACATTGAATAAAGGAGACAGGAAAAGAACTGATGCTTTTGAATTATGGTGCTGGAGACAAATATTGAATATATCATGGACTGCCAAAAGAACCAACATATCTGCCTAGAAGAAGTGCAACCAGAGTGCTCCTTGGAAGCAAGGGTGGCTATGCTGCATCTGATGTATTTTGGAGATGTTGTCAGGAGGGACCAATCACTGGGAAAGGACATCATGTTTGGGAGAGTGGCAGGTCAACGAGAAAAAGGAAGACCCTCAACTAGATGGACTGACAGTGCCTGCAACAATGGGTTTAAACATTAAAAAAAATCATGTAGCTGGCACAGAATCGGGCAGTGTTTTTTTCTGTTGTACAGACTCAACAACACCTAACAACAATCGTCTGAACTATTTATTTGCCAATTATAATTTATAGTGTTACATCATTAATTTATCTAAGGTGTCTTATAGATTTTTTTTAGGTAAGTCTAAGAGTTTCGTAGGATTAAGGGACTACATCTTATATTCATTTGTAGTTACCACATTATCTGACATGTACTAAATGCTCAATAGTTATATTATGATTAATGTATAACAATCTTCCTTGGTTGCCATAAGACTAATTCTGTTTCCTTGCTTGCTTCCTTCCTTCTTTCCTCCCTCGCTCCTTCCTTCTTCCTTCCTTCCTCCTTCCCTCCTCTTTCTTTCTTCTTTCTTTCCTTCATTCCTCTCTTCCTCTCTCTCTCTCTTTCTTTCTCACTTTCTCTCTCTCTCTCTCTCTCTCTCTCTCTCTCTTTTTTCATTTTTGGCAGGGTGTAGCCCAGGCTGACCTTGAACTCATGTTGATCCTCCTACCTCAGCCTCCTGAATACTGGGGTTACAGATGTGTACAATCACGTACAGCCTCTAATTCAGTTTTCAAAAGTCTTTGAAAGAGCCATGACCCATATGGATTTGGGTTCAAATAGGTTAGAAACAAGGAAATCTGCTTATTACAGAATGTAATAAGCTTATTAAATAGAAAGCTAAGAATTTTACTTTTTTCTTGGTGATATTTTATGAGAGTCAGCTAATAGGGGAAAAAAGTCTAGGGCCATAGTACAATATTGATAACCAGTGTTTGAAAGAAAGCAGGTCAATACCACGTATGCACAAGTGTGTGTGCATTCATCAGCGTGTGTGTGTTTGTGTGCGTGTATGCATGTTGCTGTTAGGAGCCGTTGAGTCAGGTCCAACTCATAGCGACACTCCTAGGATTTTCAATGCCTGATTGTTTCAGGATTGCTTTGGGAGTGGACTGCCACATCCTTCTCCCGGTTTTGTGGTGCTGGGGATTAAACCTAGGTCCTCAGAGAGTGCAGAGCAGCACCAACTGAGCTAAACTCCAGCCCATGTGTATGCATAGAGCATTTATTTTGCATCTCCTAAATGCTCTAGCCTGCAGCGGTAGCCCTGTGGAATCTGATCCAGTCAGATTTCAGAAGCTAAGCAGGGTCAGGCCTGGTTAGTACCTGGATGGGAGACCGCCTGGGAACACCAGAAGCTGTAGGCTTGGGAGGAGGACCTGGCAGCCCCCTGCCAACAATCAATCTGCCATTGAAAACCCTATGAACAGCAGAGAAGCACTGACAAAAGTGTTTCCCCTGTTGTACAGAGGGTCACTATGAGTCGGATACCAACTCGACGGCACCTAACAACAAACCTAACAACAAATGCTCTAGCATGCTGGCAGGTACAGGTGGAAGAGGAGTAGTAGTGCTTTTCAGCTTCAAGGATCATGTACTGTATTGGGGAAGAATAAATACCAAATATCTAGAACTCATAAAGTTGCTAGGAACCTCTAGGAACCTTCCAAGCTAATGCAATAATGTAATCAGTCTTATACATAAGGGCCTGAGAGTGCTAAACATACAGCCAGGGATAAGGAAACAGATGGTTTATCATACAGGTGATGGCAGGTGACTAATTACAGATAGAGGACTGCGTGTGTGTGTGTGTGTGTGTGTGTGTGTGAGAGAGAGAGAGAGAGAGAGAGAGAGAGAGAGAGAGTTTTCTGATGCATGTTGGACACACTGGAGTTGAAATTCTAACCAATTTCCTCTCACTTACCTTTTCATGATGCAATTCATCTGTTATTTGTGTGAGCAATTTTCTGGTTCTTAGAACTCCAAGTGTAATAACCCAGGAACGCAGAAACCATTTATGGGATAAAAGTCCAAAAAAAGGAGACATCATAATAAGGTAAAAGGGAGAGAGACATACCATAGATTAGAAGAAGGAGAATAACAACAGCTTTGAAGCAGATAAACAATTGAAGTGGACTGTGATCAGAATTCTCCTGTTTGGATTGGAAGCTCAGCTCCAGAAATTAATAATGGTGTGATCTTGAGCAATTTACTTAAGGACAACCATGCTCCTGTTTTCTTACACATACTATGGGTATTCACTCAACAAACAGGGCACCCACAATATACCATGCTTGGTTTTAGGTTCTGGAGCATCATTCTGGGCACTGTACAACAGTTGCCTTCCTGGGAGGGGTATTGTTAAGTCAGTCCATAAATGTTGAGAACTTAGAGCACTATTATCATCATTAGATACAGACATAATTTTTAGGTAGAAGAAAGGGTGGAAAGTAAGACAGGACAAAATAAACAGACTACTGACAGAGATAAGGAAATGGTAAGAGGAAACAATGCAATACAGATTGTTAACATTATCTGAAATGCTGGGGACCAGAAGTTTTCAGGTTCCAGATTGTTTTCAGTTTGGGGAATATTTGCACATACATAATAAGATATCTTGGGGATTGGTCCCAAGTCTCAATGTAACATTTATTTATGCTTCATATACACCGTATACACATAACCTAAAAGTAATTTTATATAATATTTTTAATAATTATGTGGTGTGGAATTTGCCACTTGGAGTGTATGTTAATATTCAAAGTATTTCAGAATTTGGAGCATTTTGGATCCTGAATTTTTAGATTGGGGATAGATGTACAACCTGAAATGGTATTGCAATGGAGTTGAAAACAATACAGACAATAGTACCTGGAACATACATATTAAAGCGCATGTCAAAAGTGTACTTGGTTTTCTTTCTTCCAATCTTCCCTCCTTTGATCTATCTACTTATCTATTTTGTTCCTGTATTACTTTCCAAATCATCACTTAGAGTTATTCTCATTTTCAAAAACTTAATGAGTTTCAATGTCTCCCATTCAAACTATACATTTCTAATTTGGGCATTCAAAATTCTCATAAAAGTACTTCTAACCATTTTTTCCATGTATGTCTCACTCAGCCTCCACATTTTGGGTTACAGACCATAGAAGGCTTTTGGATTGCCCTACAGTCTTTTAAGCCTGCAGCCCTAGCCCTGTGGCATCCTATCCGGTCAGATTTTGGTAGCTAAGCAGGGTCGAGCCTGGTTAGTACTTGGATGGGAGACCACCTGGGAGTACCAGGTGCTGTAGTCTTGGGAGATGGACCTGGCAACCCAGTCCCAAAAATCAATCCACCATTGAAAACCCTATGAACAGCAGAGAAGCACTGACAATAGTGTTTCCCCTGTTGTATGTAGGGTTACTATGAGTTGGATACTGACATGATGGCACCTAACAACAACACAGTCTTTTAAATGATTTTTTGATTGTAGCATAATCAGTAATCTCACTACTTCCTGCTCTGTGCAGCTGTTTGAATTTATGAATCTGGTTTTAGACAATCTAACAAATGGTTTGGCTCAAAGATGCTTTACTTTTTTTTTTTTTTTTTTTTTGCCTTTAGAGGTAGCAGTGTACCTTGTACACATTGGGGCATTAGGTGCTTAATAAGTACAATCACATGTCACCCAATCACAAGGATACCTTCTGAGAAATGCTTTTTTGGGTGTCATTGGGTGTTCTTATTGTGTGAACATCACATTTCATTCACAAAGACAAAGATGAGTCTAACATCAATGGGTTATATCATCTTAGGGATCACCATCGTATCCGTGGTCCATTGTTTTTGAAATGCTAGCACACACTGCATGACTGTATTAATTCAGTCTCCCTGGCTCCGTATCTGTACTCATGTTGATTGCTGTTGGAATGATCTCTAAGTCTTCTCTGTTTGCCATAATAATAAACATCCTTACAAAATTCATCTGCAAAGCCTTCTCCAGAATCTCTTCCCCTTCAAAACATTGGAAGAGGGTCATAGGCAGAAAGAAAGGGAATAAAGGGCTCCGCAGCCAGCCACCACCCAGCCTAGCCATGCGCTTCCCAGCCACCTGTAACATGAATATTGATGTAATCCCGTGGGACAAAGGCTTTGTTCTGGTGGTCAGTGCTTCCCTGATACATAACACCCTTACAAACAGCACACCTGCTTAAAAGAAACATAATTAAAATCACTCCTCACTTCATCCAGGAAAGATGATAAGACTGCACGAGACAGGCAACATTCCCAGCAATCGAAAATGACATTGTTTAGTGAATTCAGCTCCCTTATCAAGACGTTAGCTGCCTGAATTGCTATAACTTTTGAAATGACCACCTCAGAGCCCAGTCCTTTGAAGACATTGGGAATCTATTAACCCTTTTGGTATAAAATGTGTTGTTCCTTCCCCTGAAGGTTCAACCCCCACTATAAAGTTCACACCCCACTTAGCTCAAGGCAGCAGTAGCCTTTCTGTACTGCTTGCTTTCATATCTTGAAGGGGGACTCTTATAATCTATGTTGTTGTTGTTAGGTGCCGTCGAGTCGGTATCTGACTCATAGCGACTCTACATACAACAGGGGAAACACTATTGTCAGTGCTTCTCTGCCGTTCATAGGGTTTTCAATGGCAGATTGATTTTTTTGGGAGTGGGTTGCAGGGTCCATCTCCCAAGCCTACAGCACCTGGTGTTCCCCTGTGGTCTCCCATCCAAGGATTAACCAGGCCCGACCCTGCTTAGCTTCCGAGATCTGACGGGATCAGATGCCACAGGGCTATGGCTGCAGATCTTTATAATCTATACCTTAAACAAATTTAGCTTATATTGTATGCTTTTTGCATCTCATATAATTTCTTTTATATAGAGAAACACAGACAGACCAAGGTATCTGCTGCTGGGGAGGGGAAGGTCATTGTTGCTGCTGGGGCAAGGCCCTGCCTGCTGCTGGTGCCCCTGTCCTGTGCTTCCTTCTCTGCACCTGCTTCTGGTGTCTCTTCTCTCAATGGCTGTGCTTAAGTGTGTGCTCTCTCTTTCCATTACCTCATAAACTTCAAACTACTTCACTCTCTCACTGATTCGTTCTAAAATTCTTTTCTGTGATGGAGCCAAGGACTCTTCATCTCCCCTGAGTGGAGGTCCTGGGAAGGAGAACTCCTCAGGGCAGGTGGTAACGCTGGGATACAGCGCTCGTCAACCTGATGACAGTATGATTTGACCAAGACACCTAATACATCGGGGCTGGGATTTAGCTCAGTGGGTAGAGCGCTGCTCTGCAGTCTCTGAGGTCCCAAGTTCAATTCCCAGCACCACAAAAATGGGAGAAGGACCTGGCAATCCACTCCCAAGGCAATCCTGAAACAGTCAGCCATGGAAAACCCTATGAGGGTTGCTATGAGTCGGATACCGACTCGACGGCACCTAACAGCAACCACAACAACCTAATACATCATACTTCCCAAATGCTTCCACTGCCAGTGCTACTAGTGTGGGGTTTTATGGCTGCATGTGCAAAGTTCTTGAAGATAATGACTGTGTTCCATTAATTTCTGTACCTTTTCTGTATTTGCCCAGGGTCTAGTGAAGAGTTGATTAGAAAGAAATTAAAGGGCCCGGTGCAGTGGCGCACGCCTGTAATCCCAGCGGCTCAGGAGGCAGAGGTGGGAGGATCGCAAGTTGAGACCAGAGGCAGTCTGTGTAATTTAGGGAGACCCTGTCTCAAAAAGTAAAAAAAAAAAAAAATGGTCTGGGGGTGCAGCTCAGTAGTCCAGCACTTGCAGAGACTGTAAGTGCCAGACCCTGGGTTCAATCCCCAGTTGTTTGTTGTTGTTGTTAGGTGCCGTTGTGTCAGTGTCTGACTCATAGCTACCTTCATAGAGTTTTCAATGGCTGACTGTTTCGGGATTGCCTTGGGAGTGGATTGCCAGGCACTTCTCCCATTTTTGTGGTGCTGGGAATCGAACTTGGGACCTCAGAGACTGCCGAGCAGCGCTCTACCAACTGAGCCAAATCCTAGCCCCAGTACACCAAAAAAAAAAAAAAAAAAAAAAAAAAAAAAAAAAAAAAAAAAAAAAAAAAAAAAAAAAAAAAAGAAAGAAATTAAAAAGAGATTTGTTGAATAAATGGAGGAAATGGTGAAGTCTTGAGCAGAAATGGCCATGGAGGTTTGTTTAAGGTCTAAGTGGTTCAGGAGAGGCTGTGTTTAGGTCCTTCAAAAATTTTCTCTGGGCGTTCCCTCTTGCTTTTCTTCCCCCACCTCCCCCAGCCTGTACACAAAGTAAGTCTGTATTTAGAGTAATGTGATTTAAAGGTCACATTTATTAGCAAATAGCTGTGTTTATAAACATAGCTTGACAAAAAAGGGAGCCTTTGAAATTAATACTGTTTGCTGAAACTAGAACCAGGTTCAATCGGTAGTGCATACTTAGCCCGGTTAGGGAAATGCGTAGTTACTGTGGCTTTACAATCTTATACTCTTCACCCAGTCCTTTTTATTTTTATTCTATTTTAGTTTTTTGAAATATACTTCATTTTTTACAAAAAACTTGACTGGATCTGTAGGCTGGGGATTTACCTATTTGGTGTTAATTTATTTTGTCATGATGTTCTTTTAAGAGTTTACTGAGCAGAGGAGATGGAGTCTCAGGACCCAGTTTGGCTTTATTGTGTTCAAGCCAGCCACACGCCAGAGCTCTGGTCCTTGTTGTTAGGTGCCGTCAAGTTGGTATCTGACTCATAGTGACCCTACATACAACAGGTGAAACACTTATTGTCAGTGCTTCTCTGCTGTTCCTAGGGTTTCCAATGGTGGATTGATTGGGAGTGGGTTGCCGGGTCCTTCTCCCCTGGTCCCTTGTTAGAGTATCCCAAAGACTGTGGGACCAGGGCTATGCGGTCTTTTTCTGGTGTCCTCCTGTCTCCGCCTCAGAGCATCCTGCTGGAAAGGCTACCTGGAAATATTGGTGGCCTGGATCACAGGTCTAGAAAAAACCTGCTCAGAGTGCAAAGCTAAAAGGAGCCACCTTCTGACATGAATAATACCGGTTCTTCTGGACTCAGGCTCTAGCTCCAGTAGAAGAGGGCTCTAGGCAGAACATGACCCCTGGGATAGAAATTGGTGCTGGGAACAGATTCATCCAACCATGAGACCTTCTAGAAGTCTCACTTAGTTTTAGTTAAGAGAATGGGAAGCTATTGGAATAATTGCTGAAGAACCTGTCCAAGAGATCAGGACAACCATCCTCCAATTCAATGACAATGTTGGGAAGTTGACCATAGAAGATGATTGGACTCAAGTCTTTGGAGAAAAGACAGGGGACTTTTCACCCATCCTCTAGCGTGAGAGAAGACATGCAAAGTCAGAGGCCTCCTTGCAGAGAGATTAGTGGAACGTGTGGGGTTGGAGGCTGCTGTGTCCTCCTTTGCAAGAGAAATGGGCAGGAAAGGATAATGATAAATGAGTCTCCTATCAAAGTATTCACTTGGGAGCCTCTTCATTATCTTTGCTTCACAAAAGTTACACAAAACGCTTAAAGATTTCCACTTTGGAATGACTTCTGAGCTAGTTTATATTTTCTATCTCATCGCTCTCCAATTGCACCTCATTTTTAACCAAAAGTTTCCTGCTTGATCAACCACCTTATTCATCAGACTCGGCTTGGGATGGTTTTGGGTGTTTCCAAAAATGAAATTCATCCTTGAAGCTGAGAGATTTATGTTATTGAGGCTCCATAAAAAATGTGCCATCAACTCTGAAGAACTTAAGAGGAGTTCCAGATATATTTTGTATTGAAAAAAAATTAAGTCTTATTGTTTTGCAGTCCAATCTCACACAGTTTTATATCTTTTTCTCTTATTACTTTAGAGCTGAAACCTTAGGCTTGTATAAAGTATTTCAAGCACATGATTCAAAGAGTTGTGCTTATTCTAGGCATCTGTAACTATATTTCTGCCTGTATGATATGTCTTTTGGAGAAAAAAAGAAAGAAAAGTGGGAAAATGAATGTAAAAAAAATAGACATGTAGATAATTAAATCACAAGAGAGATACAGAATTTGTGTAACAATCTTGTGTATATTATATGTGTAATAGGTTACACGATAGCTTCATTTTCTTTATGTTACTAAAGTAATACATGCTTCCTGTAGAAAATTAAGGAAAAGTAAAGCAAAAGGAAAAGAATTGAGAGTCATCTGTAATTCTATCAGCCATAGAATTTTGATCTTTCATTTTTCTAGCTTCTTTTGATGCAATGTCTATTTTGTGGTAGATTTAAATCATTAATGTTTTTGTTTGTTCATTAAAAAATAAGATGCATGCATAAACTTCTATGAAGCAGATAGATAATGTGATTTATATCAGCTGGTAGTTAGCTCCCCCCTTTCCTTATCAATAACCACTATCTTGATTTTTATAATAGCTTTTTCTGTTTTTCTTCACAGTTTTATCATCTAAACCATAAGTCATTTTTCCTTTTCTTCTTTATTATTATCACTATAAAAACTTTTTTTTTATTTACTCAAGTGCACTTACTCTTTTTGATACTCAAATTGCCCTAAATATGGCCAGTGGGAACTTCCTTAAGCAATTCCTATGACCTTTGAATGAAATCCCATTAGCCCAAACATGCCTTTGCTTTCTGTCCAAGCAGGATTTCTCAGGCTCCTTTTGTAGGCTCCCTGCCCTGTTTCTCTGAGGACTCCTAGTTTGTGTCAGGGGAGAATTGTTGTTGTTAGGTGCCCTTGAGCTGACTCATAGCGACCGTATGTACAACAGATGAAACACTACTATCACACTTCTCTGCTATTCATAATGACTGATTGTGTTTTGGGAGTGGGGTTGTCTGGTCCTTCTCCCAAGCCTACAGCACCTGGTGTTCCCAGGTGGTCTCCCATCTAAACCAGGCCCGACCCTGTTTAGCTTCTGAGATCGTATGGGATCGGATACCACAGTGGTATGGTTGCCAGGCAGGCACTAATAGCTTTTAGAAATCTAGATCTGGGAGCTCTGTGCACTTTGCTTTTGAGATGTCAGTGCTTGGAGTTTCCTTCAGGGGAGTGAATTGGGAGCACACACACACAAGCCCATGAATTATGGGCCCACAGTGACATCTCAAATTCAAATAATCATTGTTCTTTTTCTTAAATTCTCTGACTTTATAGTTGGATCTCTTATTTCTCTTACATCCAGTCATTCTCTGCATGCATGTGTATGTGGATGAGTGGCTGTGCATGGAGGTATGTATATGTGTGTCAGCTATGCTTAACAGTTTACAAAGTAATCTCCATACACATGGAAAGTTCTAGGCAGGAAACAAGAAAATGCTTCCACAGAGATGTAGAAAAATGTTTGGGGTTCATGTAGAAGATTCAGATCAGCCCACCACAAATACATTGAGAGTCGAGAAGGTTCTATTTGTGATGGAGAGGGGCTGGGCTGGTGGGGGGTCTCCTCCTGGCATGGGCTTGTCATGCAGTTGCATAGAAGAATCCCATGGACTTAGTGGGCCCTGTTTCTGACTTCCAAAGACAATAATCTTTTTAAAGAACATTGTGATGAACATGGCCACAGAAAATCTTTTTCTGCATTTTTCTCATATATGTGGAAAGTCTTTGATTATGGAAATAGGAAAATCTCCTAAAAATTGTTGAGTAAATATGTACATCCTATTCTTAGTCTGGGGCTGGGATTTGGCTCAGTGGGTAGAGCGCTGCGCTGCAGTCTCTGAGGCCTCGAGTTCAATTCCCAGCACCGCAAAAATGGGAGAAGGGCCTGACAATCCACTCCCAAGGCAATCCCGAAGCACTCAGCCATTGAAAACCCTATGAGGGGTCGCTATGAGTCGGATACCGACTCCACGGCACCTAACAACAACAACAACATTCTTAGGCTATATACTAATGCCTATTGTTTAATTACGGGAGAAGGGCCTGACAATCTACTCCCAAGGCAATCCCGAAACAGTCAGCCATTGAAAACCCTATGAGGGTCGCTATGAGTCGGATACCGACTCGACGGCACCTAACAACAACAACAACAACAACAACAACAACAACATTGTTTAATTGCATAGTTAAAGGACTATATCAATTTGCACCCCTACATGTGGTGTATAGAATTCTTTTATACTCCTTTGTAGTGAGACCACTGCTTTCTTCCTGGTCATTCTTTGTATGTTATTTTACTTTGTTGTTGTTGTTAGGTGCTGTTGAGTCGGTATCCAACTCATAGGGTTTTCAATGGCTGACTGTTTCGGGATTGCTTTGGGAGTGGATTGCCGGGCCTTCTCCCATTTTTGTGGTGCTGGGAATTGAACTTGGGACCTCAGAGACTGCAGCGCAGCTCTCTACCAACTGAGCTAAATCCCAGCCCGTATTTTACTTTACTTTACTTTAATTTAATTTATCTTATTTTTTGAGACATGGTCTTGCTGTGTAGCTCAGGTTGGCCTAGAACTCCCAACCCTCCTCCTTCAGCCTCCCAGGTGCTGGGATTACAGGTATGTGCCACCATACCCTGCTAAAATCGTAACTTCTTTTGTGTGCCACTGTGACCTCTTTGTGTCTCTTTTAAGCAGCACATGATTGGGTCTTATTTTTTCAACCAACTCACATTTATGCTAATGATTGATATCTGACCTTCTAGTTGATATCTGCTTCATGGGCAAAATCCTTGTGCTTGTGGATCTGTTTCGTAGCAAATGGTAATTTTTCACCATTAGCTTGTATCTCTGTCTCTTACTCAGTAATGTGTGGATTTTCTTTTCTTTTTCCTTGTATTTTATCTAAAAATGGCGAGAGCCTAAATTGTGTGCTATTAACCTAATGGCATTTGAACCAGAAGTCACCTGTATTAAAAGCAAACTACATTACTAACAAGACATGCCTGTTTGAGAAATGAATTAACATGTGTATATGTGGTTTACACTTACTGTTTTTTGGAGGTTGTTATAACTTCATCACTCTATTACTCTCTTGGAGAGGAAGACAAAACATATTTTGGGAAGTATACCTGCTTAGGCTCCAAGTCTAATTCCATATGTCATTCTAGGATTACTGAAGTCATAATGAGTTAGAAATTTGTCAATAAAGATACAAGACATAATTTTTTCAAGGCCACAAATACATATTCCAAATCAACAGGAAAAGACTCAAAATACTCCATGGGACAGAAGTGCCTGTGTTATGACTTTGTATTTGTTTCAAGGCATTATTAGTTTATATAAGCTTTCCAAAGTTAAAAAGCTTTATACATTTTGATTTTTTTTTTTGGTACAGAATTTCAAACTAATCCTTATCTTTTGGATATTGGTATATGTGAGGGGATTATTTCCATCCCTTAATTTATCTTTATGGAGGAGAGCTTGAGAGGAAATGAAGCAATTTGCTTCAGATCCCCTGAGGAACCAGTTGTGAAATAAACTGGATTAATTTTCTTCAATTCCCTCGTGTGAGAGGAAGTTTCTTATGAAGACCAATTTTCGTTTCAACAAAACCTGAAGTTTATTGCAGAGAAAAGAGATTTGTTCTACCTCTAAGCTTCTTTTAGCATGTAGATGATGGTGCATATACTTACACAGGAAGCCTACAGATGAAGTAGGGAGAGTGGAATGAGAGTCTGGGAGGCTAAGGACGTCACCAGTGGCGGAAGCCTGGTGTCTCATTGAGGATCTTATAGACAGGATACAAAGTATCATATTCTTATAAGTAGCTCTCAGGATCCACTTATACTCTTAAAAATTATAGAGGACTCCTTAGAACATGTCATTATGTAGGTTAAATCTATTGACATTGGTTATATAGTAGATATTAAAATGGCAAGATTTATTGATTCATTTAAAAGTGACAATAATAAACCTACTGCCTGTTAACATGAATAGCTTTAAAAATAAGTGTATTCAACAAAGCAAACATTTTTTAGTACATAGAGTGGCACTGGTTTACAGTTTTGCAAATTTCTTTTGATATCCGAGTAGTAAAGGACAGCAGTTTGCTCCTATTTTTTCCAGTATCCAATCTGTTGTGATATCACATACCATGTAGCCACCAGAGAATTCTACCATGTACTCAAGAAAGAATGCAAATGAAAGCAGGCAAATAATGCCTTCCTATTATTATGAAGATAATTTTGATCTCACAGATCCCATGAAAAGGTCTGAGGGTCTCCAGGGAGGACCAGACCACAGTCTGAGAAACCTGGCATAGATGAAGGTGTAGTACAGACAACAGCATTGGGATTTACCAAATAAGGTTGTGTAGGAACTACAGGCAACAGCTTGATCTTTAAAATACTGAACTCAGAAACTGCTCCTCCAATGAATCATTACATATCAGCTAATTTTGTAAATATGTACAAAATTAACTAAAAACATCATTCTGGTTTATCTTCAGAAGTCCAATTTCTTATTTATAGCGGGCACTCAACATCTGCACTTGGATATCTGGTAGACATTTCACACTCAACTTGTCCAGAACTGACCTCCCGATCTTCTGTTCCCCAGACCTCTTCTGATAAGGTGGTTCCCATTTAGTTGACGGAAGTTGCTCTGCATAAAACACTGGAATCGTTTTTGACTCCTCTCTGGAATCACGGTGCTTGGAGCCACCAGCACCTCACCTGGGCCACTTCCGCTGTTATCCTTGCTCTTATCCTCTCCAACCCAACACCCTCAGTCCATTCTCAGTGTAACAGCCAGAGCAATCCTTTGAATGTCTAAGACTGTGCATTTTTCTGCTCAAAATGATGTGATGGCGTCTCCTATGACTCACAGTCGAAACCAGGGCTTCAAATGATGCCATCCGGATATTGTCTCTTTACTTTCTTCCTCCTATGCCAATCTCATTCCCAGGCAGCCTCTCTCTTTGTGAGGGTAAAGATGCCATAGGCATCTCTAGGCTTTTATGTTACCAGCCACCCCATGATAAAGAAAGGTGAACTTGTCTCTACTGGACGTCACTGCGCCTTGCCTCTGTCAATAGACACAGTATGGACTATGTATACATGTCTGTACTTGTTTCTGTCTCTATGATTGGAACTCTGTTCATTCTCATCCCTCCAGTTGCGATCTAGCAGCACAGGGTTTAGTTTAGATTTCTTGTATCTGTTCTCTTGCCATAAGAAAATAGGCTTCCGTTTCCTTCTTTGCTTATTTGATCCATCCTCTGAATGTCATCTCCCCCTGACCGTATTGTGTCCACGGCATTCTCTTCTCTATGTGGATGCCCTCCTTGCCCCATGTGGGCTGGGCAGCTCTCCCAGGCTGCTCTCCTGCATGGGAATCCGCTTCCCTCCTGTGCAGGTCCCCACAGTGTGTGGATGCCCTGCTAACCCACTACAGCCAGGGCGCCTCTGTCTTTTCCCAGTCGCGTTCCAAGTAAGGGCTTCACCTCAGAGCTGCACCCTGCAGCCCTGTATGTATGTATGTATGTATGTATGTATGTATGTATGTATGCATGCATGCATGCATGTATTTACTTTTGAGACTGGATCTCACTAAATTGTACAGGCTGCCTCTGGCCTCGAACTCAAGATCCACAAGTCGCTGAGATTCCAGGCGTGCGTCACAGCCCCCTGCGGTCCCCGAGGTGCTTCCTTCCCCAGCACTTCCTTGGAGGGATTGCGTTTGCTGGGCACATTCTCACTTCATCGCCAGCACTCAGTGCTTTGCCAGGCATGTGGAGACACCACAGACCATGTGCTTAATCCACGGGGCCTAGAAGAGAGTGCAGGGGGAGTGGAGATGTCCGACATGATGGCGGTGGCCCTGGGCTCCCGGAGGGTGGGCCGCGGTGCTGTGGCTTCCAAAAACCACACTCAACCTCCTTCCAGGCTGCTCAGGTTCCAGGCGTGGTGGGGTTCTCCTGCATATCCCCTGATCCTGCCCCAGGCTGACGCCCCAGCGCCTTTTGGTCCTGGCGCCCCATCAGGTGGCCCCTCTGGCTTGTGCAACACTGGTGACTTATGGGGAAGGACAGAGGAGGAAGTAGAGTTAGCATTCATCCATTGCTTATGTTGTACAGCCTGTCAAAACTAATGAAGTTTTATGACAGACGGGCAACGACCAGCTTCCTGGTGTTATTTATCTTTCTCGCTTCTGGCTCGGAGCGCTGGGCGATTTTTCATTTACATTTAAAAACGCCAAGATGACTAAGCGCAATTCGCCTACTCAGAAAACTAGCAAATTGTATCAATGCGCGAACGTAATTAATAATCATCAGGCATGAGCCATGAGGAGCACTTAGGCATGATAGTCTATCTTTCCAATCCCCCCTCTCTCCCCTGCTACCATTTCAACCAGTTGCCAAACTCCAGGGACATAGCTTGTGCCTCCCCACCTTTGCCCATCTCTGATAGCCAATATTTGCAATGACAAACAAAAGGTCCTTGTGACTAGTGTCATGGGCCCCTGCGGCTCAGTAGACTTATTTATGGCAGCCTTAGTGGGGATGATGCAAATAGAGAAAATGATGGGCAGGGGAGAGCAAGAAAATTTAGGTGTCAGAGAGGATGAAGGTCCCGGGACACAGTTTAATTCTAGAGTGACAAGACTCAAAGATTGTAAGACTGTTTATGTAACCGAGAGAAAGCCACACCACTGATTCATCACAGCCACCCAAACCTAGGAGCTTTCTGTGCTTTGGGAAATTCTTTTGTGTACATCACTTGGTTCTCTTATCTCCTTCCTCCCTCCGCGTGTTATCTGTGTTGCTTCTGCGCTTGTCTCCACCTGCTTTTGCAGGATCCCTGGGCGCTGCAATTCCTTCCCCCCCACAGATTACTTCTGGGGGGTCCCAGAGGGATCTCACTTGTGTCTGCTAATCAATTGTTAGGTGTGTATCCCATCTGCATGATTTTTCTTCATTTCCGCTGCTCTCATCAGGTTTTGCAAGCTACGTCCTTCAGGCACCAACGCTGCAGCTCCGTGTCCTCCGGAGCCCTTTGAGGGTCAAAAAACCATTTCACATTCGGTACCGTCAGGAGAAAGCGTCCTCTCCCTTCCCAGTGTTTTCACAGGGATTTTTAAATTGTGCTGTTTGTGTTGCAATGCCTTCTAGATTTTTTTAGTAAACAGCTCTTGGGAGGGCAGACAAAGCTGAAAGGCAAACATTATGTTCTCCTCCCAAACCCAAGCCCCCGCTGCCATGACTGAGGCTTTGTTATGGGGCCAAGCTTTGCTCCCTCACCTTCACTCCCTTCGGATGAGTTATTTTCCAGAGGGCTCCTGGATTCTTTATGCACACTGGCATTGGCCAGGCCAGGCATGTCCAGACATGCCTGCCTCACAGTCCTGGGCACTTGCTTGGGCTCAAAATGGCACACTTTGAAGACTGATGTGTATTCACTGAGGGTCTACTCCATGCTAGGTATCATGGGGCTGAAAAACAAATCGGACAAAGATTTGCTTCGAGAATTTTATTAATGAATATGCAGTAAATAAATCTATGGTTTGTTGTTGTTCTTAGGTGCCGTCAAGTCGGTATCCGACTCATAGCGACCCTCTGTACAACAGGGGAGACACTATTGTCAGTGCTTCTCTGCTGTTCATAGGGTTTTCAATGGCAGATTGATTTTTTTTGGGAGGGGGTTGCCAGGTCCTTCTCCCAAGCCTACAGCTTCTGGTGTTCCCAGGCGGTCTCCCATCCAGGTACTAACCAGGCCTGACCCTGCTTAGCTTCCGAGATCTGACGGGATCGGATGCCACAGGGCTACAGCTGCAGGCAAATCTATGGTAAGGGAATTAAAAAGAAGTGCAATGAGAGAGGTACACATTACGAGGTACACATAATAGGGTAAGGAGAAAAGCTACATCCTGCAAAACTGAAACACACATGGCTTCCTGGAAGAGGCATCTGAGATGAGCCTGGAGAGGAAGTGAACGTGTGGAATTGGTGAAGGGAGGAAGCATTCCAGGAAGAAGGAATAGTGGGAGCCAAGGGGATCAGCAAGGATCGCCCCACTGACTGAAGCGTGCATTGCTTGAAAGAGAATGTTTGGGGTGATTGGATTGGAAAGGCATAGCAAGTCTCCATACAGGAGATCCCAGACCAGCAGGCTGATATACGGGTATTGCATCTTATTCTGCTTGCATTGAAATATGCCAAACTGAGTTGGAGCCATCATAAGACATGGAGCAGAGGGTGTTTCTTCATCTGGGTCAGTGTGGCATGGAGGAAGAAGAGAAGAGACCCTGGCGGTGCTGACATCTGCAATAGGGGAAGGTGTGGGGAGGGAGAATGAAGCAGAGAAATTCAGAGCAGAGGGAAGAGGATGGGCTTGAGGGACAGTAGACAGATACTGGGAGCAAAGGGAAAGAAGGAGCTGAAAACGGTGCAACACAGCAGCTTGCACGGGAGAGTAAGATGTCCACCAGGAGGGAGCTACTGCTTGAGGGGGAACAAGATGAACATATTCAAAACAACTTAGCAATGGGGGCGGGATACAAGCAGTTTGCATTTTATAGGTAGGCACACTGTGCCAGCAGGTAAGCATGTGGTAGAACTGACTCCCGAGCCCTGGTTGTTGGATTTCAAAACCCGTGTTCTCTTCCTAATACACACACGCTTGTATTGTATAAACGTACAGAGAGGATGGTAGAAAAAAGAATCAACAAGATGAGTAACAAAGAATTGTACCACTGATTAATGAAACCCCCTGAATTCATGGTAGCAATTATTCTTGAGAGAACCATCAATCCAATCCAGGAAGGAATTTCCCGGACATGTGGATTCCTAACCCCATTTAACTCCTCCAAAAAGAGAGACCTATTTAAATATGTTGTTGTTGTTGCTGTTGTTGTTAGGTGCCATCCAGTTGGTGCCCGATTCATAGCGACCCTGCGTACGATAGGCGAAATACTATTGGCCATGCTTCTCTGCCATTCATAGGGTTTTCAATGGGGGATTGATTTTTGGGAGGGGGTTGCCAGGTTCTTCTCCCAAGCCTACAGCACCTGGTGTTCCCAGGCGGTGTCCCATCCAAGTACTAACCAGGCCCCACCCTGCTTAACCTCTGAGATCTGACGGGATTGGACACCACAGTGCTATGGCTGTAGGCTTAATTAGATATAAACTCCAATAATAAGCAAACTTGGAGGTAACAATTTTGGACAGAACCTAGGCATTGACCCTAATATACCAGGCTATCATATGATAAAAGCTGTAACAACCCTAAATCAACATGGAAATTGCTTTACCCAGCAGCCTCTGGAAGGCCCATTTGTTCATAACTGAGACATTAGTAATAGACCTATTGCCTTGGTTAACCTAGGTGATAACCTGTGGCTTATGAAGAAGGCCTGTTGTGAGAATGTGGGTTCCGTCACAGTCTATTTTACGTGGGGGAATGAAGTGGTGGTATGTTGTTTTTCTCTTCAGTTGGTGAGGAGGCGAGGTGGGAAAACCTAAGCTTGCCAATACCCTATTTGTCTCTCTGTTTGTTGTTGCAACTGGCCTCATTAGATCAGGCAAGAGCTGCCAACATCTATAACTTTGGCTTTCCTAATTAAAGTTCTATGGAAAGACTGCCCCTGTCCTCTGACTCCCTCACAGGAATGCAGTCTCATAACACAGGCATCTGCCCCCTGGACTAACCTTTCTTGAAGCAAGATAAACAAAGTAATACCAATAAAAATATCCATCTGTGCTTAAAGATAAATAGTGCGTTAATATACCAAACTGAGAGCTGGATTCTTTGGGAGCCAGCTTTAATGATATTAGACATCTGTTCCGGCTTGCTTTCCGCTCACTTTCCATTTGCACATTCTTAGAAGAAAACAATGTGACAGCAGTTTGTCTGGGGGAAACGGGGGTGCCACCTGACCCCTGCCCTTTCCTCAGGCGATTGCCCCAACAGAGGGTGTGAGACAAAAGTCTGAACTGAGGGTCTCCCTTAACATTTGACATCCCCTTGGGATTCATTATGGAGTTTCAAGCACAATGATTTTTTAAATTTATAATTTTTAGGTACTGAAATGTCAACTTATTTATTCGCAACAGTGATTTAGAACCTCCACCTGGACCAGACGTACAACTGTTGCCACGATCACCTCAGCCATTCTCTTCCTGAACTTAAGACGCACTTGTAGGTGTCCAAGAAGTAGCCAGAAGCTATTCATTTGCCAGAAGAGTGCACCATGCCAGGCCTGGAAATAAGGGAAGTCCCCATCATGATTGTTTTTTTTTTTTTTTTTTTTTTTTTGTGGTACTGGGGGTTGAACCCACGGCCTCGCGCTTGCATGCTCTGCAAATGCTGGACCACTGAGCTGCACCTCCAGTCCATTTTTTACTTTTTGAGACAGGGTCTCACTAAGTTACACAGACTGCCCCGGTCTCGAACTTGCGATCCTCCTGCCTCTGCCTCCCGAGCCACTGGGATTGCAGGCATGTGCCACCGTGCCCGGGTCATGACTGTTTTTTCAAGGTGACTAGTACCTGAATGGAGAGACCCAGCCTCTGAAGTGTTTGTTTCAACATTTTTAGCACTTGAGAAGAATTTCAGGCTATGGACTAGCTGTGTGGCTGAGTGGTAGAGTACTTGTCTGGCATACATGAGGTCCTGAGTCTCATCCCAAGCAGTGGGGAGAAAAAAGATGTTCAGGCAAGGTGCTATTATGGGGAAACTTGCTCCACTTAAGGGCACACCAGCTGACCTGTATTTGTCTGATTTGGTGCTAACTCCAAAGTGACTACAAGTAATCCATGGGGTTGGAGAACAAATTGAAGTAAGGGACCATTCACAATTGTGACAATGATGCAGGAGATGCCTGAAGACCAACAGGGATAAAATACAACAATGCTAGGGGCAGTCTTGGGCTGGGATTTAGCTCGGTAGAGCGCTGCTCTGCAGTCTCTGAGGTCCCGAGTTCGATTCCCAGCACCACAAAATGGGAGAAGGATGTGGCAACCCACTCCCAAGGCAATCCCGAAACAGTCAGCCATTGAAAACCCTATGAGGGTCTCTATGAGTCGGATTAGACTCGACGGCACCTAACAACAACAACAGGGGTAGTCTTGCCTGGTGAAGATCTGTCAGTCCCAAATGTTGAAGACCCAGTACTGAGAAGCAGCAACTTTCTTAAATAGTGGACATGTTTTATTTAAACAGATCTTACATAGAACCCCAATACATAAAATACATTTTACCTGATAGAAATTTACCTGATAGCTATTTTACCTGATAGAAAGGAAGTCTCTGCAACACTTCCGGGGAACACAGTTTGACAGTCACTGTTCTAGGTGCTAGGGACTTAGATTTAGCTCAGTTGGCAAAGTGCCACTCTGTGGACTCTAAGGCCCTGGGTGCGATCCCCAGCACCTCAAAAATGGGAGAAGGATGTGGCAATCCACTCTTGAAGCAATCCTGAAACAATTAGCCATTGTAAACTCTATGAGGGTTGCTATGAGTTGGACATGACTTCAGGGCACCTAACAACAATAATTGTAGGTGCTACCAAAGGACCATACAGCTTTAACCGTCTATGTGGTGGTGCTGCAATATTATAAGGACTGAGTATTTTAAACTTTTTTAAAAACTGTAATTCTATTTCTGTCAATATTTTATAGGAAAGCTTTAAATTTTAAATTTTCTTCCTAGTTCAAAAAAGTTTTTTTTTTTTTTTTTCCCCAGGACTTGGGGATTGAACCCAGGGCAGCACACATAGCAGACAAGTGCTCCCCAAGGTCCTTTTTTTGTTTTTTATTTTGGATCTCACTGCCTTGTCTTGAACTTGCCATTCTTCTGCCTGAGCCTCCTGAGTCACTGGGATTACAGGCGGGTGTCATGGCGCCTGGCTGGAAAGTTTTAAACATACAGGAAAGTTGAAAGAAGTAGAATGTTAATACTTGTATGCCTACCACCTATATTTCTACAATCTCCATATTAGGCTTTTTTTGTTGTTGCCTCCTCACATTTCTCCATCTGTATCAATTCACCTTATTCTTAGACTGGTTTCAGAATAAGTTGCGGACCTCAGTACGTCTCACCCCAATAGTTTAGCATACATTTCAAATGTTAACTGGAGTTCGATATTTGTTTGTTTTGTTCTTTTCAGTACTAGGGGTTGAACCCAGGGCTTCATGCTTGCCTTATAAACGCTCTACCACTGAGCTGCAACCACTGCCCATTTTTTGCTTTTTAAATTTTTAGATAGGGTCTTGCTAAGTTATGAAGGCTGCCTCTGGCCTCGACCTTGCGATCTTCTTGCTTTTTGCCTCTGGAGTCGCTGGAATTACAAGCATGTGCCACCCATGCCAGGCTTGGGTATTTGTTTATAGTTCTATTTTGAAAGTTGGATTTAAATACAGTGAAGTCAATAGACATGGTATACAGCAAGGGTGTCCAACTTTTTGGCTTCCCTGGGCCACATCAAGTAAAGAGGAATTTTCTTGGACTGTGCATATATTATATAATATATAATATATAATATGTTGCTGTTGTTGTTAAGTACTAAAGAGTCGGGTGTGACTCACAGCGACCCTCATGGGGTTTTCAATGGCTAAAGTTTCGGGATTGCTCCGGGATTGGGTTGCCATGCCCTTCTCCCACTATTGTGGTGCTGGGGATGGATCCAAGCCCTCAGAAAGCATAGAGCAGCAGCGTTCTACCAACTGAACTAAACCCCAGCCCCTCATTATATAATATAGTTAGTGTATATACATAGTAAGACTTCCTTTTTCTTTTATTACAAAGTTTTACAGCAATGAGAACAGCATAAAACTAGTGGGAAATTTGACCTTGTTTTCGTAAAACTATCAATATCTGGTTTGATGGAAATGGTTGCAATTCTTAGTGAGTTGTCAATTAAATTTTATGTTGGTCAATTTGCAGCATCTGGAAGTGGGTTTAATTAGATTTTTAAAAATATTTATCAGCAATTGGTGCCTTATACTTGCCAAGTTGCCGAAAACTCACATCATCTATGATGCATCCTGAAATGGCTTCCAACAACTTCGAATCACTTTGAATTCGACCTGTTATATTTGACTGACTTGGTGGCAGGCAGTGGGTATGAATATGAACATAACATATTTATGTTTATTTGAAGGCCAGCATTTGATATGGAGGCACCATCCCAGGGCATTGTAAAGACAGACTCTCTCTTCTTTAAAATTTGTGTCATTCTATACATATGCGCAGTATCACTTTGGGACTTCAAAACTGGAACTATGCACGGGGTCACTAAGGAAATACATGCTAAAAAGTTTTGATGTTAAAAGATTTTGTGGGGCTGAATTACTAGCTTTCCTGGGCACATTCAGTCCACAGGCTAGGGGTGGAACATGCCTAGTGTACAGTTTGAGTTTTTAAAACACAATCACATAGCTTACACTCTCATGAAGACATAAAAATATCTCCATTACCTCTGAATGTTCCCTGAGGGGCCTGCCCACTGGTCCCCACCACCCTGCTCCATTCTCTCACTTCCAACAATCACTGCTGCCATCTTTTTTCCCATCACAGATGAGCTTTACTGCTCCAGAGATTTCTATGAAAGAGTAAGAACTCTGGTGTCTGATTTCTTTCACATAGCATCGTGCTTTCAAGACTCATCTATGTTGTTGTTAGGTGCTGTTGAGTTGGTATCCAACTCATAGCAACCCTATGTACAAGTGAAACACTATTATCAGTGCTTCTCTGCTGTTCATAGGGTTTTCAATGGCGGATTGATTTTTTGGGGGTGGGTTGCTGGGTCCGTCTCCCAAGCCTACAGCACCTGGTATTCCCAGGTGGTCTCCCATCCAAGGACTAACCAGGCCTGACCCTGCTTAGCTTCCAAGATCTGACGTGATCAGATGCCACAGGGCTACAGCTGCAGGCACTCATCTATGGTATTGCCTTTCATCAGTAGTTTCTCCCTTTGAATCTAGTGGGTGGTGGTTTTGGCTGTGGACCAAAAAGCACTTTAATTTTAGTCACTCATGATTTGACATTTCCTGCCAAGCCATTCTCATTATTTCTAGTTCTATTTTTGTTGTTGTTAGGTGCTGTTGAGTCTGACTCATAGCGACTCTATGTACAACAGAATGAAACACTCCCTGACTCTTTTTCAGGCACATGATCTTTTTTTATGTTTAAGCCCATTGTTGTAGACACTATGTCAGTCCATCTAGTTGAGGGTCTTCCTTTTTTTCATTGACCTGCCACTTCCCAAACATGATGTTCTTCTCCAGAGATTGGTCCCTCTTGATAACATCTCCAGAATACATCAGATGTAGTCTAGCCATCCTTGCTTCCAAGGAGCACTCCTGTTGCACTTCTTCTAGGATAGATCTGTTGGTTCTTCTGGCAGTCCATGGTATACTCAATATTCATCTCCAGCATCATAATTCAAAAGCATCAGTTCTTCTCCTGTCTCCCTTATTCAATGTCCAGCTTTCACAATTATATGATGCAACTGAAAATACCATGACATGAATCAGACACACCTTCGTCTTCAGTGTGACATCTTTACTTTTTAACGCTTTAAAGAGGTCTTTTGCAGCAACTTTTCCCAATTGAATGAGTCTTTTGATTTTTTGACTGATGCTTCCACGGGTGTTGATTGTAGAACCAAGTAAAGCAAATTTGGGGACAACCTCAATCTTTTCTCCATTTACCATGAAGTTCAAGTTCTATTAGCTTTGTCTAGCTTTGTCTAAGTGCCAGGGAAGAATCTCAGTGGAGTTAATGTGGCCATACTACCTGACAGAAGTCAGAGAGTCATCATAACGGGTGTTTGACTACATAGAGCAGCTGACTATGTGGCTGCATCATGGTGCCACCTCTGCACAGCAGTAACATGGCACTCACAGACCCTCAGGAACAGGCTCTCTTCTTCTGGCCATGAGTCAGAAGCCTCGGCTGAATCCTTGACTTCTCTGTATTTTCTCTCTCTTTTTCAAAAATAAAGATCTTTTCATTTTTAATTGTAGTTACAAGATAGGTACAAAAGCTCACTAACTTACAAATACAGTCAGTTCCAGCTGAGAAAACAGAGCCTTAAAACAAAACACCCCCCCAACACACACACAACACAGTGCCTCTCTCTTTTTAAAAAAGTGTGGTAAAATATATATGACATAAAATATACCACTGACTCTGTTTAAGCTTTCAGTTCATTGACATTAAATATATTCATAATGGTGTGTGACAATCACCAACTTCCATCTCCAGAGCTCTTTCATCTTGTAAAACTGAAAATAGATCTATTAAATATTAACTCTTTATTCTTCCTTCCTCCCCTAGCCTCTGGAAACCACTATTCTTTTCTTCCTTCCCTCCCTCCCTCCCTCCCTCCCTCCCTTCCTTCCTTCCTTCCTTCCTTCTTTCCTCCCTGCCTTCCTTTCTTTTTGCAGTGTGAGAGGTGGGGTTCAACCCAGGGTCTTGCACATATTTTGCAGGTGCCCTACCACTGGGCTGCACCCCCAGCCTCCCTGTTTGTGAATTTTTTTATTTGATTTTATCTTTATTTATTTATTTAGCAGTATTAGGGTGTTGAACCCAGGCCCTCACACATACTTTTGCAAGCACCCTACCACTGAGCTGCACCCTGTCTTTTACTCTTTTAAGTCAGGGTCTCGCTAAGTTGTGTCGGCTGCCTCTGGCCTCAAACTTGCGATCCACCTGTCTCCACCTCCTGAGTTGCTGGGATGGCTGGTGTGTGCCACTGCACCCAGCACACCAATCTACTTTCTGCCTCTATGAATGTACTACTCTAGAGAGCTCACGTAAGTAGACTGTAAGTATGCAGTATTTGTCTTTGAGTGTCTGGATTATTTCATTTGGTACAAAGTCCTCAAGGTTCATCCATGCCAGAGCATGGGTCAGAATTTCTTCCCTTTTTAAGGCTGAATTACGCCATCGTGTGGGTACACCATGTTTTATTTATCCATCCTCCCATCTATAGACACTTGGGTTGCTTCACCTTTGGTAACTGTGACTAATCCCACTATGAATGTGGATGTACATACAGCTGTTCACATGTCTGTTTGCAATTCTTTTCGGTATCTACCCAAAAGTGAAATTGCTAGGTCATATGTTATTGTTGTTGTTAGGTGCGGTCAAGTCGTGTCCGACTCATAGTGACCCTCATAGGGTTTTCAATGGCTGATTGTTTCCGGATTGCCTCGGGAGTGGATTGTCATGGCCTTCTCCCATTTTTGTGGTGCTGGGAATTGAACTTGGGACCTCAGAGACTGCAGAGTGGCGCTCTACCAGCTGAGCTAAATCCCAGCACTAGACCATATAGTAATTCTATATCTAAGTGTTTGATGTACTATAGTACCATTTCCCACAGTGGTGACACCATTTTATCTTCCCACTGTTAAAAGACAAAATTACAACAAATCTAGAATGGGGTAGCAGCCTGGACCAAAAATGAGTTATAATGTCCCACTTCACTACATGGGCAGATTATATTCATGATCAGAGAAAAGAAACTGACTCACAGAAGCCAGAGGTGAGGTTCAGAGACTGCCTGATTGGTTATGGTTCATGTCTATCTTATTTGAAAATCGCTTGAACAGTTAGCTGCTTGTAGTTGGCTGAGAATTCACTACTTGTAAGTTTACCCATCCAATTATGTCACAGTTTACTATGCATGGAGAGACCGTCAAGTCAATCTTAAAATATATGGGACAGCTTTTGGCCCGCGGTGCAGAAGGCTTCTGAGGATGTAGGCTTCCCCTACATCCTTAGTGTCTCATTGTGGCTTTGATCTGTGTTCCCCTAACAGTTGGTGATGCTGAGTATCTTTATTTTTTTATTTTTATTTTTTTTGGTGTAGCCCATGTAGGTTTACATGAAGGATGATTTATGATGCAACTGTAAGACATCGTGATTGGGCTCAGCTGGAAGGCCACCATAGCGGTGACATAGAACAGCAAGAGTGGCAGGGCAAGGGCTGCAGAGGTGACCAGACCTGTCATGTTGGACGTGTGAGCTGTTGGGAGGCATTTGGATTTGACTCTGCGTGTGATGACAACCCCCGGAAAATTTCAACCAGGGACATAGCATGATCTGACTTATGGTTTTAAAAGGGCTTTGCTCCAGCTTTCTGACCACACAGTTGTTTTTTTTTTTTTTTTTTTTTTTTTTCCGGTAGGACATCATCTGGGACTAATTATCCATTGAATACACTTAGCAGCAATATTTATCATCATCATAAAAACACAGTGTGGGTAAAGAGATTTATGCACCTCCCACATATCATCACACTCAATTCTTGGGTTTTTGTAGCCTCTGGGCTCGTTGGCCAAGCCCCTCCTCCAAGCCATCTTCTTGTACTCACCACCCGTTAGGCACTTGGCACGTTAAGAGAGGAGCCTGGGTGTGCCCCTTATGATGACAAAGTGACTTGGACATCTTTGGCAGAGAACACAGCTCTGCAATAACCAAACTGGAGCAAGGGTTTTCTTGAAATTACCCTCTCTGTGTATAGCTAAGACTTGGTTGCTTCCATCAGAATCACCCAGGGGTAATCCCATGTTTCTCTCCCAGGGGCCTTTAAGCCCTACTCTTTGACACTATAACCTTTTCTTAGTGGAGTCATCATTGCCACTGTGCCTTTCTTCATAGAGGGCTCTTGAGGGCTCTGCTAAGTCTAGATGCACTTGCTTTTGAATTATGGTGCTGGAGATGTCTATTGAATATACCATGGACTGCCAAAAGAACCAACAAATCTGTCCTACAAGTGCAACCAGAGTGCTCCTTGGAAGCAAGGATGGCCAGACTGCAGCTTACATACTTCAGACATGTAGTCAGGAGAGATCAGTCCCTGGAGAAAGACATTATGTTTGGGAGAGTGGCAGGCCAACGAAAAAAAGGAAAACCCTCTACCAGATAGGTTGACACCATGTCTGCAACAATGGGCTTAAACATAAATAAGATTGTGTGCCTGGCACAGAATTGGGAAGGGTTTTGATGTGCTGTACATAGGGTTACTATGAGTCAGATTCGACTCGATGGCACCTAACAGCAGCAACAACAAAGAGTTTTAGTGGTGCTTCCTCTGGGAGATATCAAGCCCATGGATACATGTGTGAATTCTCCCACTGAGCATATATGGAGGGTCCACTGTGTATAGTAATTACGGTAAACACTGGGAACATGATGAGCAAATGGATACAGTGTCTGGTGCTGTGGATTCCAGGAAATTAAATGGATGGACCAGGCTTGGGGGTTCGAGTAAGGAGTAGGTGTGTGTGGCATAGAATATCACAGAAGCATTCCACACCCATGAGTGGCAGCACAGCCCCCCACCCCCACGTGCCAGGGCACACGCTATGTGATGCTCACACTTAGAACGTAAAGTTGTCTGGGAAGACTGGCTTCCTTCAAATGCCTTCCAGGGGTTGTCTACTCAGCCTCCTCATTCCTTGATTGAAGAAAAAGATCGAAGATCCATTTAATCACAGAGAAAATCCCGCAGGATGAAGGAGAGTCACTTGGGACAACATGCTTAACATTTGGCAGAAATAAACAAGCTACGTTTGGGGCAACAATCCAGAGTTCCAGCTGGGCACCATGGCACCTGCCTGTGATCCCAGTAACCCAGGGAACTGAGGCAGGAGAATCTGAGTTTGAGATCAGAGACAGCCTGTGCAACTTACTGAGACCCTATCTCAAAATTAAAAGCAAGAAAGAAGCTGGGGGGTGTGGCTTTTGCCTAACATGTGAGGCTCTGGGTTATTGAACACCTGCAGAAGTGAAGAAAACAAAACAAAACAACAACAAAAAAAGAGAGAGAGAGAAAGAGAAAGAAAGAAAAAAAAGAAAGAAAGAAAAGAAAAGAAAGAAACAAAGAAACTAAGAAAGAAAGAGAATGGCATTCCAGCAATTAGGTAGACCCAAGAATTCGAGGATCTATTCCCCATTCTTATGTTGCTAATACCCCTTGCTGTTCAGGGCTTCCCTGTAGGATTGGGAGCATTAGTCAACTGTAGTCACTGTAGTAGAAAAACTAACTCAAGCCAACTTATGGAGGAAAAGGTCTGTCGGAAGCTCACAGTCAGAGGTTCAGTCCGTAATGGTGACAAGACAGGCATGGCGACAGCCTGACCTATGGCAGAGGACCTGATGGCCTCGTGGGGCAGGAGGCACAGAGCTTCCCAGAATGCTGGGTCCAGGGAAGAGGCCTCCAGAGGCCCACCTCCAAGGAGACTTCCACAAAGCTCCGTCCTGCCTCCAAAGTTCCGTGACCTCCACAAACAGTGCCACCAAGCTGTGGAGCAAACATAAGAGCAAATGACCTTTGGGGGACTGTTTATTTTCAAACCATGACACTGGGCGACCAGGGATGGTGTTCTCTGAGTGCCTCTGTGATTGGACAGGATATCCAATGCATTGAAAGCCACTTTTCTTTTCTTCCTCCCCAGAGGCTTGAGATTCCTTTAGTGGGAGAAGGAGGTACCAGAGATATGGGGAAGCTCTGAAGACTACCCTGAGTCTTGGGAGTTCCATGAAAACACAAAAGAGCAGTGTACGATCTCATCTGTCAAGGAGTTTATTCACCTCTCAGCAAACATTCTGGAGCCCCTGGTATGTGCCAGGCACAGTTTGGGTACCGAGAAATGATTCCCTCCTCTCGTGGAGCTAAGCTCTCCAGGTAGAGAAGACAGCAGATAAATGACAGGCAAAGCATATTCAGAGGTTGTTAAAAGCCAGGAAGAAAATCGGAAAGGGCAATAGGAAGAGTTACTGGGAGTGGAGATTCACTTAGAGGCATGTCAGAGCCAGGCTCTGAGGCAGGGATTTGGGGTCAAGTCGCTTAGTGGAGAGATCGTGCCAGAAGATACCAGCTAAGGAGTGGGGACAGGAAAAGGCATTGGACAGGATGTGCTGCCAAATAAGCTACCGTGTGGGCAACTGAAACTACACATCATCCTAAGTGCAATGGGAAGCCCACAGGAGTCTCGGAAGGGAGACCTGCTTTATTTCTTGCCAATGCTCTTCATTGGATCAAGTGCTAAGAGTTTTGGGAAGGGATTGGCCACTTGGAGTTATGGGGTGGGGGTGGGGATGGGGGAGCTTCCCAGGGCACAGAAAGCAGAGTGGAAGACAAAGACAGGGAGCGCGCCCAGCCCAGCGCTGTGGGAAGGGCCTCTCTTTTGTAGTGCGTTCCCCTTGAAAATGGAAACAATCCAGGCAGGGACCCTGGACCATTCTGAGGATGGCCAAGCCTTGAAGAGGAAGGACAATCAGATGGTGAAAGGATTGGAAAACGGGGGGTTTCCAGCGGCCATTGCTTTGTGTCAGCCATGATGCAATCTGACAAAGTGTGAAGCTGGGGGAAAAAGCTGCTGGATCCCAGGGCTGCCTGGCTCTGCTGGGCAGAGAGGCTAACGGCCATCGCTTGCAGGCAACGGGGGCTGCTCCTCCAGTTATGAATTTGGAACTGAAGCATGCAAAAAGAGATTACAGTTTAGCATTCACCGCAAGCATTCTGTGAAAAATGAGACTGTCATGAAGGCTGGGACTCAATCTACGAGGGGAAGCCGGCGCACAGGGGCCGTGGCGACGGGCAGAAAATACCCAGGCTGGAGGTCTGGGTGTCAATAGCGTTGCGAGAGAATTTCTTCTTTTCAGCGATTAATTCCCTCCTTCCTTGTGTCTCTGACCCCATGAGGTTTCTTCTTTTTCTTTTCTTTTTCCTTTCTTTTCTTCCTAGCTAACTCTCCATTAGAAATAGGTCACCAATGTTTCAAAATCAGGCAGTTGAAATGAAGCCCCTTTCAAATCAGCAGTTGGCAAAAGAGGAAAGCATGACATAAATTCAAACCGCAGCGGTACCTTAGAATTATGTAAATTTTTGGAGACTTTAAAAATCATCCTATCCAAAGCCCTCCCTTTGGCATGAGAAAGAGGAGCCCAGAAGAGTGAAGGGACTTCCTTAGGTTCCCACGGTCTCCTGGCTGGCAGAGCCAAGGTTAGTGCCTAAATCTCCCAACTTTCATGCCAAGACTTTCTCGGTGACACCCCCAGACTTACTTTTCTCCTCTATTTGTAGGGAAACTTGAGTTATTGGCAGAGCTTATTCAGAGCCACAGACAACTGGAGTCTTTGGTCTGCTACTAAGCTTTGCTCCTCCCTAGATGCCAGGGCTGTGGAAAGAGCGCCTGGGACTCATTAGTCCCTGCTCCCTTCTTTGTGCTACACAGATGCTGTGCCACGGTCTTGGCAATGGGATCACAAGAGATTGGGTTTGATGCCTGTATTAGTTCATTTTCTGTTGCTATAACAACATACCTGAGGCTGGATACTTTATAAATAAAAAAGTGTTTAGGTCATGCATTTGGAGGTTCAAGAGCATGGCACCAGCATCTGCTTATCTTTAATGAGGGCTCCATGCCAGATAGCATCTGGTGACAGTGTGTGAGAGAGGTCGAGAGCACATGGTGAGACAAGATGCCAGAGAGATTTAGGGGTCAGGCTTACCCTTTATAACAACCCATTCTTGTGGAAACTAAGCATTAATCTCTTCCAAGGCTGATGCCTCCAACGGACTGATTAATTTGCATTAGATCCCATTTCTTAAAGATTCCACTAGCTCCCAGTTGCCACATTGGCCATAAGTCTTCCAGGGCTTGACCCTCTGCAGGAGGGACCATATCCAAAGCACAGCAGTGCCCTCACAGTAGGGGTATCCACCCTATAGACACAGGGAGTGGGACAATAGCAATGACTGGTGAGCTAGCAGGCAGGGAAAGGTACTTGTTAAAGTTAGTATCCCAGAACAAGATACCTGATTTCAATTCAGTTCCAGTCCTGCATTTTGCTGGCTGTGTGGACTGAACAGTTTAACTTTCTACCTGTAACATGGGCTGGGATTTAACTCAGTTGGTAGAGCTCTGCTCTGCAGTCTCAGAGGTCCCAAGTTTGATTCCCAGCACTGCAAAATGGGAGAAGGATGTGGCAACCCACTCCCAACATAATCCCGAAACAGTCAGCCATTGAAAATCCTATGAGGGTTGCTATGAGTCGGACTTGATGCAACGGCACCTAACAACAACAACCTGTAACATAGGTATAAAAGTATATATACCAGTATTAGTTATCTGTTACTACAAACCTAGAGGCTTAAAACACATGTTTAATTAAATAAATAATTAATTATTTTTGTAGTAGTGGGGAGTTGAACCCAGGATGCTTTTGCAAGCACCCTACCACTGAGCTGCATTCACAGCCCATTTTTACTTTTTTTATTTTGAGAGAGGATCTTGCTAAGTTATGCCAGCTGCCTCTGGCCTCGAACTTGTAATCCTCCTGTGTCAGCCTCCTGAATCACTAGGATTACAGGCATGTGCCACCATGCCTGACTAAAACACACAATTATTATATCACAGTTCCTCTGGAGCAAGAGTCTTGGCCTGGTTCAACTGGGTCCTTGGCACAGCTGAAGCCAAGAGGTCTACCAGGGTTGAGGTCCCATCTGAGACTTAAGTGGAGACAGACCCACTTCCAAGTGTACTCACTATGTTAGCAGGTTGTAGCAGTCCTTGAGGTTGTAGGACTGGTGCCCTCTTTTTCTTATTGGCTGTTGGCTAAAATCCACTCTATTTCTTGTTACATAGGACCGCAGTGTGACCACTTACTTTCTCAAAAGCAGTCAGGGTGCGCCGGGCGTGGTGGTGCACGCCTGTCATCCCAGCGGCTTGGGAGGCGGAGGCTGGAGGATCTCAAGTTCAAGACCAGAGGCAGTCTGCGTAACTTAGCGAGACCCTGTCTCAAAAAGTAAAAAAAATGGGCTGGGGGTGCAACTCAGTGGTCCAGCACTTGCAGAGCATGCAGGCGCGAGGCCCTGGAAAAAAAAAAAAAAGCAGCCAGAATGAAGAGCCATTCCAGCAAGTTGGACACCATACTCTTATGTAATACGATTACATAGCCACGTACATGTAATCATATCCTGGTCTACTGGTTAGAGAAAATTCACAATCCTGGGCACACTTAGGGTTTGGGAGGTTGGGAGTGACACAAAGGTAGGGATCCCAGGAGTTGGGCTCACAGGGGCCATTTTTAACATCTCTCTGCCACAATGCCTGATAGGATTATTGGGAGGAGTCCATGAGTTAATATCCACAAGGTTCTTAGAAGAGGGCACTCACTGAAGGAAGCACAGTAATGCTGGCTGTCTTGGGGGTGATGTGATTATCGCCACAGTGAGGGCAAGGACCCTGACTTACACCCACTCGGGAAAATTTCTTTTGGTCTTTAGGGAGTCTGGGATGACAGGATTCAATTTAAACAAATAGTTATAATAGTCAGAAATGAAATAATTCCAATAGCCTTTCCCACTCAATTTTCCTTTCTTAGTGGATGATTGCATAGTGAGTGGCAAGGATTTAGCATTTGTTCTTGTTGTTCTTGTTAGGGACTGTCAAGTCGGTATCCGACTCATGGTGACCCTACATACAACAGGTGAAACACACTATTACCAGTGATTCTCTGCTGTTCATAGGGTTTTCAATGGCAGATTGATTTTGGGGAGTGGATTGCCAGGTCTGTCTCCCAAGCCCGCAGCACGTGGTGTTCCTAGGCGGTCTCCCATCCAAGGACTAACCAAGCCTGACCCTGTTTAGCTTCTGAGATCTGACAGGATCAGATACCACAGGGCTATGGCTGCAGTTAGAATTAATAGGTGAGTTGCTTTGGGGTACACACATGTTAGCTAGCTGTCATCTTTACCTTCTTGTCATCTTTATCTTCCTCATTAATGGCTTGAACATTTATAAGCTACTTTTATTTTCTCTTTTTTTGCAGTCCTAGGGTGTCCAAGCCAGGACCTCACACATACTAGGCAAGTGCTCCACCACTAAGCTGTGCTCCCAGATCATTTTTTATTTTTTATTTTGAAACAGGGTCTCACTAAGTTGAGCAGGCTGCCTCTGGCCTCACATTTGCAATCCTGCGTTAGCCTTCCTAATCACTGGGATTACAGGATGTGCCACAACTCCTGGCTCGATTGCTTAGGATTTTTGCATACATTTTCTGTGTTTACAAATGCTTAGGTTCACAAATGCTTGTCTGTCTGTTGCCTGTGGTATTCAGAGTGACAGCATGAACAGATGTGTGGCGTAGGAGCTGTAGCATGTAGGAGCTGAGCTGTACATTAGGCTACGCCATCAGAGTTCTTGCAAGCCGACTCTGTGATGTTGGCCCCATGATAAAATCAAGCCACGACACATTTCTCAGAGGGCACCTCCATCATTAAGCAATGCATGATGGTATACTGTTCTTGTATATCAATGGGTCACCTCACAGCCTTCTCAGGAGGTGTGTGGACAATTTGGAGACCCTTTCTATATATCACATCACACAAGTTGGCAAGTTGGCTTTCTTCCAGAGTGATTTTTGATTTTATAGACACATGTCCGGAAGCATCTCCCGTCTCTTGCAGGTTGGTTGTGCGGCAAAACTGACCCACAGATCTGCCAGGAAGCTATACACTCCTGTCCTGGAAGTGGTTGCGCTGTGGGAAAATTTGCAAAGTTGGCACGTGGGCCTGGGTCCTGAGTGTGGAGGGATGATTTGGCACAGGCTTGTGGAGAGAGTAGAACTGCTGACAGCACCAGCAGCCTGCAGGAGTGCCTCTGTCATCCTTGTAAACGGGGTAGAGCTGGCCTGCTTTATCTCTCTGTGCAAAATGCAGATTTAATAGGAAGTGCCCTTGGAATCATGGCTGCTAGGTCGAGGCTCCAAAGGAATTAGGGATAACGGTTTAATAACTGTAGAAAGAGCTTAGGCGCTTTGCTGTGTGGGGTATATCTGAGTTAGCTGCTGAAAAACGAACTTGGGACATTAAACCCTTTTATCACTCAGCTCGAGCAATATGGGGAAAATCCATTTCTTGGCAGGGGATTCGTATACTGGCTTCTGAAGGGGGTGTGTGTTTGAATGTGATAGGCAAGGGAGCGTTTGTCAGAGTGGAAGGTGGATCAAAAGACAAATGAATTCTTTGAGTCAAATAAGAGCTTTAAATTATCCTACTTTGAACTGCTCCAGCCATCAGCAGAATGCACCACCCTGAAAAGCAGCCTGACTTTCCATGGTTTGTGGATGGCACAGTGGTCTGTCTGCTAAGGCTGCATTTAAGGGACTAGGCAATATGAAGGCAGATAGCCAAGGCTGGGAATGCAAGATAAATGTCAATTTAGTAGGGCAATAGAGTCATTTTTGCTAACTTAGTCACCCAGAAACCTGCAGAAAAGAAGAGATTTAGACATATTGGGCTCCCCATAGATTGCTTAGGTGGGCTACAAGTCATCTATCCAGACAAAAGATGGATATATCTGGGTAGCTGAGCCCATGGTTTCCAAATTATGATTTATCAGGCCCCATCAGGGTTTACACTCTGTGCAGAATTGAAAAGTAGCCACAAATCCCACCCATTACTGCATTCATACCCTTGTAATGTTGTAGCTCCTCTCACCAAGTGTAGAGATGTGTCTCCTCTCTTTGAATCTTAGACATGGGATTTACCTTGGATAGTGGGAAATTAGCAATGATGAGAAAAGCAAGGGCTTTAAAAGCATCTGCTTTGGGATTTGCCCTCCTGTTGTTCCTCCACCACCATAAAAAGAAGCCCAGACTTGACTCACTTCCTGGATGATGTGAGACATGGGCCCCGTTGTCCTGGTCATCCCAGCCAGCCAAAACCTATTAGTAGATAATGCTGGCTGCAGATGTAGAATGATCCCAGATGAGATCTGCAGAATTGGCTCTTTCAGCTCACCTCAAATGGCTGACTCTTTGAATTGTGAGCAAAAATAATTGGCTGTCATCTTCAATCATTGCTTTGGGTTATTTTGTTACACAGCATAAACTAGTAGATACACCTTCAAACAGAAAAAAGAACTAAGAACTTAGGTTGCACATAGATGATCTCTGGTTTTGCTTACTCTATCATTGAAGCTCTTATTTGAATAAAATATTTTAGGAATGATGGTGAGAGGCAGGATCTTTTTTTTTTTTCTTCTTAGTCTACAGCATCCCAGAATAATCCTATTGTGGTGAATGAGTCTTAGGTCTTTAGTCCTGAAGGTGCTGCTTCTCTTTCTGTGGTTTGGAAGTCTGGGAAGAGTTTCTAGTAATGACAAATCTGCCCTTCAGTTAATCCATCCCCTTGTTATTTGAAGTGCTATACATCTTCCCATCTCAGCTTAGCTTCAGTTCCTATAAGGGGAAATAAGAGTGAATCAGCTGTGCATTTGCTGTAAGTTATTTAAAAGGGCAGGCATCTGGCTGTGCTCACTAAAAGGGAAACTTTAAACTTTATATTAAAATCATTATTTATCACCCTAATTGTATTGTACTATTTCTAATGCCATAAGATAGGATTTGCACTTGAGAAAAATAAAGTTCAACTTCTTTTTGGAAGAAGTGAACTAAAACAAGGTACAAATTTTGATGTCTCTAGACAAGAGATACAGAATTCCAATTCTTGCTGGATGTGAGTACCATTATCCTCTCCTTCTTTGTTCCTCCTTCTTTTAAACCTTTGGGTTTCTATCCTTCTTTCCACTATAGACGGTCTTAGTGGGGCTATGGTTCCAAGTATTCACCCATCCCTGGCAGTGTTTAAGCATGTGGCCTGAATACACCCAATTAGATGATCTCATCTAAGAATTTGAAAGTTGAACAAATGAGGGCAAAGACAGAATATGGTTGTAGCTGATTCATACCCCTGGAGCACTCTGAAGAGCCTGTTGATCTGGTTCGATCTGGTTCTTTATCTGTATGTCCAGGGATGTCCTAGGCCCTGTGCTCTTCAAGGTTGTTGTTGTTAGGTGACCTTGAGTTGGTGTCCAACTCATAGTGGCCCTACATACAACTGATGAAACACTGTTCTTGTGTTTCTCTGCTATTCATAGGGTTTTCAGTGGCTGATTGTGCCAAGTCCTTCTCTCAACCCTATAGCACATTGTGCTCCCAGGTGGTCTCTCATCCAAGTACTAACCAGGTTTGACCCTCCTTAGCTTCCAAGATCTGATGGGATCTGATGCCACAGTGGTACGGCTGCAGGCTGCTCTTCAAGGTAGATTTTCTTCTCTGAGTTATCTTATTTGGAAATTTATTTATTTATTTATTTACTTACTTATTTATTGCTTGCATTACCTAGAGATAGTTTTTTGGTTGAATTCAGCTGAAGAATATGGATTGATATACTTTTCTTAGCCAATACTAGTATCCGCAGTAATCATAAATTATCATGTTCTCCTCTCTACACATGATCAAATGGAATTTTCCTGACTTCTTTTGAAATTGGTGTGGCCATAGGCTCTTCTCCAGTTATGAATATTGAATGGAAGTTTTAAGAGCCAGGACTCTTACAATCAAAATCATACTTACCTGCCATGGTGATTATGGATGGATGGATGTAACAAGGCAGAACCTTCTTCAGCTTTAGTCTCTGAGGCATTCTGATGGGCAAAGCCCTCTGGTCCTCCACCACTTACCCATATTGGGTATAAAAAGTGGGCGAGGAAAAGAATCTTTGTTGTGCTGATCCACTGGAATTTTGGAATTGGGTGTTACCATTGCATAACATATCTTATATTGATTCATATGTCACTCTGCCTGGGCAAAGTAATATACATATTAATAACTCACCATACTATCTATGTTTTTTATTTCTCTACCTGTTTTCTGGGCTGGGATTTAGCTCAGTTGGTAGAGCGATGTGCTGCAGTCTCTGAGGTCCCAAGTTCAATTCCCAGCACAGCAAAAATGGGAGAAGGACCTGGCAATCTACTCCCAAGGCAATCCTGAAACATTCAGCCATTGAAAACCCTATGAGGGTCACTATGAGTAGGATAGCGACTTGATGGCACCTAACAACAACAACAACAACAACAACCTGTTTTCTATGATCTCCACTTTCTATTAGCCAAGGATGGATAGGCTCTTGACCTTCTTATTATATGGCAAGGCAGCCACTTCCAAGAATGTTCTAAATATAACATCATTCGTTCATTCCATGAGTGTGTATTGAGTATCCACTATGGATTTTACTATTGCATTGGTGCAATGCCATTGAGTATACAACAGATATAAAATAATAGACAGTATAATCTGGATGAACTAATGATTTGACTGGAGATATAAGACTAAAATAAACTAATATCAAATAAAGCAACAGTGTAAGAAAGACTGTAGGGAACCTAAAAATGTGTATCTAAATTGTAGAGTCAAACGGACAAAGATTTAAGGTGGAAGAGATGATTTTACTTAGGAGTGGACTTCTCTTTTCCTTTTTTTTTCTTTCTTTTTTTTATTTTTTGAGACAGAGTCTCACTCACTAAATTATACAGACTGCCTCAGTAAATTACACAGACTGCCTCTGGTCTCAAGCTTGCGATCCTCCTATCTTCACCTCCTGAGTCACTGGGATTACAGGCATGTGCCACCATGCCCAGCAAGGGTGGACTTTTCAACGAGGCAGAGATTTTGTTGGGTCTGAAAGTTTGGGTTAAAATAGAGAGAAAGACCTCCCAAAGACAGGAGATATCAGAAGCGAAGTTATAGAGTGAGAAAAACAAGTTTAGTAAATTAGTCAGATAGAAGGGGAAATAAGAGAGAAAACTGGAAAGGTAATTTACAGCAGAACTGAAGAGGACCTGAGCTAGTTTAGAATATTTCCTTGGATGATGTGGACTTGATGTGGAGTTGTGGAAAATTTGATAGAAGGGTGGGGTGGTTTTAAAAATATGGGAGCTTAGGAAGACCAACCTGGCAGGAAACATTGGAGGGAGTAAGGGACAGGATGCAGGGATGTTAGACGAGAGAGTACAGTGGTAAGTTGTTGTTGTTAGGTGCCGTAGAGTTGGTATCCGACTCATAGCGACCCTCTGTACAACAGGAGAAACACTATTGTCAGTGCTTTGCTGCTGTTCATAGGGTTTTCAATGGCAGATTGATTTTTTGGGAGGGGGCTGCCAGGTCCTTCTCCCAACAGTGGTAAGTTGGGAATGGCATAATAAGGGCCTAGAATCATCAGGTAGTAGAGAGAATAGGCATAAATGAATGTATAATACAAAACACAGAGAAAAAGAATTAGAGAACCTCCCACAATTGACATGTTATAAAAGGAGAGGAAAAGAGAAGTGTAAAGAGAATTCTGACATTTTAATTCCAAGGAATGGGAAGAATGGTACTCTTAGCAGGAAAACAGAAGACAAAGGAAATATGAAGATGATATCAGGGTTATGTGGGTTGGGACTTAGCTCAGTTGGTAGAATGCTGCTCTGCAGTGTCTGAGGTCCCAAGTTCAATTCCCAGCACCAAATGCAATCCTGAAACCCTTAGCCATTGAAAATCCTTTAAGGGCTGCTATGAGTCTTATACGACTTGAGGGCACCTAACAACAACAACATCAGGGTTATGTAGGATAAGTAGTTGTTGGGCATGCTGGTAGACTCCAGGGTGTGGATGCAGTGTTATGTTATTAGATGATCCTACCTAAATGTGCTATGTTCTCTTTCGGCTCATGATAACAATTCACCCAGGCAACTGGGGATGCCACCAAATGATCTCTACTTCAGTGCCTCTTCCTCTCCTTCCTTGTCCTGCAGCTACTACTGAAAGGCGTCTCATGTTTCTCTCTATATTTTCATCCTTGCCATGACTCCACTTCTGGCCCTTATTTTGGCTCACCTCAATGAAGTCAATCTTGACTGCTCCCCCCCCAATAGTGCTTCTGTACTTCTCTATGTTACCACCACTTATCTTCATAAAATACAGCCCGGACGACCTCATTTCCCATGCACCTGCTTCTCACGCTGAGCAAAGTACAAGCTTTCTACACATGCATGTGTGACCGTGGTGAGCTTTAATATCAGAGGAATTGGAGGGGCCAATGGAAAATGAGGGAAATTGAAAGCCCACGTTAAAGCCATTCACATTCAACTTAAAAAAACAGTATTGCACAGAATGCAGGAGTCTTCCAGGTATTCCTGTCTGTTCTCTTTTCCCAGCACCCAGGCACAATGCACCAGTGAGCTATCTCCAGCCACCTGGATGGTCCATGGCAAGGGCCACACTCTCCTTGGATTGAAAGTTTCTTTTCCAAATTCTCCCTGGCACTTTGTTCTTGTTTCTTCAGTTATTGTTCAACATGAATGCAGACATATTGCTCAAATCCCTCTTATTAGCATTTATGTTCTTTTTCCCAACAGAGAAGTTACTTGTTTACATCTTTGTCCTCTCTGGATGTGACTCAGGGAGACAGTATACTTCCCTAGGCCAAGGGACACGCTTCATCGACTTCTGGAAAAATGCAGGTGCACCAAGAGCCCTTGGTCATCCATCTACCTTCACTCACTTTTTTTTCCTTCTTCTTTTGGTTCGTTTGACTTTTATTCCCTTTCCAACCACGGTTGCTTGTAGTTTATTACAATTTTACCTACTTGTCTCAGGTAATACTCCCGTTACCTGTAATCAGCTGTTCAACATCAGTGGGATTTTCACTTGATAAATCTTTCACTTCCTTCAGATCATAGATGTTGTTGTTAGGTGCCATGGCGTTGGACCTAGTTCATAAGGATCCTCAATACAGCAGAATGAAACACTGCCCAGCACGGTGCCACACACACGATCTTTTTATGTGTGAGCCCATTGTTGCAGTCACTATGTTTCTTCTCATTTTGAGTTGTGCCACATTAGCAAATGGAGATCCCAAAGCCTTTACTCCATTCCCATCAGTAAGGTCCGTTCTATGTTGAGGAGGCAACTCTTCCTCAGTCATTTCTTGAAGGCTTCCAGCCTGAGGGGCTCATTTTCTGGCACTATATTTGACTGTACTTCTCTGCTATTCATAGGGTTTTCAATGGCTAATAGCTTTGGGAGTGGGATGGGAGTCCGTCTCCCTAGCCTGTCTTAGTCTGGAAGCTCAGCTGAAACCTATCCACCATGGGCGGCCCTGCTGGTATCTGAAATACCAGTGGCATAACTTTCAGCATCACCATAACAAGCAAGCCCCCACAGCATGACAAGCTGAAAGACCTGTGGGGGCTCAGACCATTAGATGCTTAGAAAAGCTCAGGGCTCTTTTCATGCTGAACTTCACAGTCAGCTTGTTTAGGTCTCTCTCCTTCTGGGATGAATTTCTCCTTTTCTCCTCTGCAATTGCCCTGTTCACCACCAGCCCTGGCCCATCTCTCCCCCTTGATTTACCTGTCCTAATTTTCCACATGGGACTGGGGTTTAGCCCAGTTGGTAGAGCACTGCTCTACACCGAGGACCCAGGTTCAATCCCTAGCACTGGAAAAATAAATAAATAAATAAAAATAAAAGGAGAAGGATGTGGTAATCCACTCCTGAAACAATTAGCCAATGAAAACCCTATGAGGTTCACTATGAGTCGGACCTGACTCCACGACACCTAACAAGAACAACAACGATTTTTCCATATGGCAGAACAGTAATGAACAGCATCCCACATCAGTGCCCCTGGCCTTGCTTTATCTTCTACCCTGGATTGGATGCGGCTTTTCCAGGCAGTCCTGTTGCTCATCCTTCACTGATTTCCCAAAGCCATTTTCTCATAGCAGTCTTTCCCCCTTTTATGTAAGTCCTGCAATCCCTGCACTTTAACCTGATAACAAGTCTCCTGCTTTATGGCCCTCAAGACCAGAGTTCCCTCTCAGCCTCACCACAGGCCTGCTTATTTATTTCTTCTCTTGTACTTCTCTAAAACCTTAGCTGAACAGAAATCCCTCCTTGGCAAACAAAACAGATCTTCCCACTTTGTACCAACTCCTTGAAGCTGTCGTAAATGCTTAGTTTACTTCAAGGTTAACGGCTAGTCTTCTCATGGAAGGCTATCTTTCTCTGACACCTAGTTGGTTCCACCACACCCTTGCTATTGCTTCTGTCTGGGGTGCTGTCTGGGCTGCTGTCTGGGCTGGAGCTTTGAGCTATCTGGTTAACCTTGGTGCTAATAGATCCTAATTTTCACAAAGCTTATGCCAACAGCCTGAGATCCAGCTTTAGTGTAGACTGAGCTCTTCACATGGGAATTACCTGTTTCTGGAAGATACAGAACGAATTATTGATGGCATTTCTGTGTTGCTTGGGGATTGGTAAAGGGTAGGTCTTTGAGATCTTCACATTTATTAGATTTACTTATATATAAATTTCTCTTATAATTTAAATGTCAAATTGAGCCTGCCATTATTTATTACTTAAACATGTCTAATGTTAATATTTGTGTCTTCATTTCTCTTTATTAATGTCCCCTTAATTTTTAAAAATCATAGCAATTAACCAGAGGAATTTGTTATAAGTGCATTTCCAGGCTTCTACTCTAGGGTTTCTAATTCTGTTTTTGTAGTGGTTTTACAGACTATCACAGGTAATACTCATGATTAAGCCCTCTTGGAAAACACTTCTCTTGTTTATATTAGGTCACAGATTTGTCTCTTACAATGTTTCTCCATCTTTAGTGTACCATCCACAATCACACAGAAGGCTTATTTAAACATGGCTGGGTCTCACTCCCAGAGTTTCTAATTCATCAGGTCTGGGGCAGAACTCAGAATTTGCATTTCTAACACATTCCTAGAGGATTCTGAGCTGTTTGTCTGAGACCTCATGTGGAGCACCTCTGGCCTACTGCAGTGGCTCTCAACTGTGGCCGAACATTGCGAATGGCCAGGGTGCTTTTCAAAACCACTATTATCCAGTTTTAGCACAGACATAAATTTAATTGGTGTAAGGTGAGGTCCAGAGATAAGTATTTTTGAAGAGTGCCCTAGGGTTTTAATATTCGATAGGGGTGGAGAAACACTGGGAATGGCAAACTATGACCAGTTGGTTAGGTGTGGGTCTCAGCCTGTTCTAGTATGGCCTAGAAGCTAAGAATGGTTGTTACATTCTTTAAAAGTTGTAAACAATCAAGCGAGCAAACAAGATTATGTGACAGAGACCTTATGTGGCTCACAAAGGCCACATATTTCCTAACTGGCCCTTTACGGGAATAATTCACCCATTCCATATTGCACTGATATTTCTAAGAGCTGGTATCAGGGTTTCATTATCAACTTTGCATTCTCTTTCTAACTCAAGTTTCTATTTTTTTGTTTTGTTTTTACTTTTTGTTGTTGTTACTTCTTTTTCCTTATCCCGTTAGGTGACAGCATAGTGTATTTTTCTTTAGTATAGTTTTATAGGGAAAGCTTGCAAAGGTTAGAGATATTTCTCTGAGCAATATTGGCAGCCACAGAGAAGCTTGATGTGAACTCTCCATGATAGAGGGATTTTCTGATATTTTTGCTTTGATTTTGCCTTTTGAACCAAGAATTTTAATGAAGTAGTTTTTTCTTCCTCTCACATTTCTGGGTGATTTTTTAAAATATTTTTTATTAAAAAGATTGGGTTTTATGGTACGGTAAACAGAAAACAGAGGCTGCCTCATTTTCACATTTGAATAATTTGGGAGTTCACTTAATGAATGATGGCTCTAATACATGATCAATATTTATACATCCTTAGCGAAACTTCAGGAACTCATTTTCAGAGTTTGATAAACTATGTTGTTGTTGTTATTAGGTGCGGTCGAGTCGGTATCTGACTCATAGCGACCCTCATAGGGTTTTCAATGGCTGACTGTTTTGGGATTGCCTTGGGAGTGGATTGCTTTGGGAGTGGATTGCCAGGTCCTTCTCCCATTTTTGCGGTGCTGGAAATTGAACTTGGGACCTCAGAGACTGCAGCGCAGTGCTCTACCAACTGAGCTAAATCCCAGCCCTTGATAAACTATAAATTAACCTTATTGATTACATTATTAAACTTATCTATAATGTTGTTTTCACCCTGCTTAATCTCTGCCATTAGGGATGGGGTTTAGCTCAGTTGGTAAAGTGCTGCTCTGCTCTCTCTAAAGCTCTGGGTTCAATCCAAAGCACCGCAAAAATGGGAGAAGGATCTGGCAGCCCACTCTCTATACAGTCCAGAAACAATCTGCCATTGAAACCCCTATGAATAGCAGAGAAGCACTGACATAATGCCAGACATGGCACAATGTTAGGGAGTGTTTTGTTCTGTTATACATAGGGTAACTATGAGTCAGACCCTGACTTGCACCTAACAACAACAACAACAACAACAACAACAACAACAACATCTGCCATTAATTTATAGTGGTATGTTAAGTTTTTCTCAAAATGATTGTCATATCACTTTCTGTTTAGAGTGTTAAGGATTTAGTGCTATATTTGGCATATAATGATTTACACTTATGTCTTTATTGTAGGTTGCACTGTTTATCAACAAAATATGACTCTTTGCTGCACTTAATATTTTTTACTTGGATTGTACTTTTCCTGAAATTATCATAATTACTGTTTTCTTTTTGTTTGCATATTATTCACATATATTTTTCCATACTTTTATTGTTAACTTTCTGGATTTCCTTTTCTTTAAGCCTTAAATTTTGTGCTTAAACTTTTCTTTCCCTTACTGAGGTATAACTCACCTATAGTAAAAAACCATCCCATAAATTTTGACAAACTTAGTTTGTGGCATTCTGTCATAGTCACCATATAGAATATTTTCTAAGTAAAAAAAGATTATTTAATCATAAACATAGAATATTTCCTAACTAATATTATTCTTTGAATAATGGAGTTTTGTTTTCCATTTAACTTCATAGCTAAAGAATAGGGTCTTATCTTTGTCATCTTCTTGATTGGTATATTGTCTTCCTAGTTCTTTTGTTTTATATCTGTCTAAAGTAGAGGAATTCCTATGTCCCTGATGGCTCACTCTTGTTCCTCTAAATTATGGAATTTCTATCCAGTGGCCCTGTTAAGGTCTTTTTCACTTAGTTGCCAGACCACCATGGCACTTGTCAGGAAGAAGAGGTGTGCTTTTCCCAGTGACTTCGCTCGTTCTAGTCTCTTCTGTCCTATATTGAGTGCAAGCTCTCTGAAGTGTGGTGCATCTGACAAACTTCCCGAAGCCCAGGATTGATGGATACTTTCTCCCATTTTGCTATTCCTTTGCTGTTTTCAATCTGTTTCCTAGAGGATAGGTCGTTTTCTCTTCATCATGTCACCATCTTTCCTAACACTTGCCTTTAGGATGCTCCCAAATCTATGCTCTGAAGTCAGAATGCTGTTGGCCACAACTATGAGGCATCCCCACCAACACGGATTTCAACAAGCAGAAATGGGTTTTCTCACACAGTGAGGAGTCTGGAGGTATGTGGCTGCTGGCTTTGTTTCAACAGCATGGTTATAGGGCACTGCCTAGCGAAGCAGTTTGCCCCGGGGCTTAGCTAGGCCCCCTTGGAGGTCTGAGGCTTGCTCCCCGGGCAATCACCTTTGCCCTACATCGGGGAATTCAGGGTTGTTGAGCTCCCAAAGATGGCGCTGGCATCCAATCCCTCTCCTCAGACCCCTCAACACCAATTGGCTGTTTCCAAACCACCGAATGGCTCCTGAGTGGACTGTTCAGGAACCACCCCTGATTGGCTACTTCTACAAAACCAAATTTGCATATCCCCCCTGACTGGATGAGACCCATATGGGGTGACTGCCTCTGATTGGTCCCCAGCTACCCCCTGGAGAGTATATAAGGGTGGCGGTACATGGAGCAGTCTGGGTCCATTCCATTCACTGGGACAGACAAGGATACAATAAAAAGCTGTTGGAGCAGAGCACTTGGAGTCAGCGTCTTCACTAGGAGGAGCCACTGTGGGCATAAGCCTCTGATCCTGCCTTTCTCAAGGCTTCTCAGAGTAGCCGTGGGCATAAGCCTCCTTTCTGGGTGGCGCAGCTCTTGGGTGCTCAGCTCCCCCTCACCAGACGGTGGGTCTTTGGTGGCTGGTTCCTGCTCATGGCCAGAGTGAGTCCAGTGGCAGGGCCACGCCCCACACACAGTAAAGTCAGTTCCAGCAACTCTGCCATGCCTTGTACCTCCTCATGATCACAAGGTAGTTACCCCAACATCAGGTATCACACCCAGATCCCACCAGATAGGCAGGACAAAGGAAGAGGAGGAGGTTTGCCTAACACAATTGTTCCCACCACTGCAAAAAGTAAAAGCCGTACCCAACGTCCCCAAGCTCTTCTTCCATCTCATTGACCCAACTGGTATTTCCTGTCTACTCCTAGCTGCAAAGAGGCTATAAAAAGGGAGTAAAGAAGTGCCTTGACTGATGATGGGGTTCATCCTGCAAACCTAAGTTAAAAATGCCGTTAAGTCAAAAGTACATTTAATACCCTCCACATACCAGTACAGGATCCCATACACTGCACAAGCGTGGCTTGTTTACTCTCAGGATTGTGGGCAGAGTGGGAATCGCGACACTCTGTGGCTGCCCAGCATCGTGAGAGAAGCAAAATCCTAAATTCAAACTGTGGTTTTTCCTAACTATGTATTGCTCCTGCATCAACATAAAGTTGAAAAAAAAAATCTTAAATGAAACCATTGTTAAGGTGAACCATCTTCACAGGGGCCTGAATGGAGATGAATGAGGAAGAAGGGGGCCAAGACCAGGCATAGTAACAAAGCACAGCATCTGCCATTTTCCCTTCCCATCTCATAGGGCTTGCTATTGCTCTGTCATTTCATTAATGTAGAGACATTATACACTGTCATAGGAAAATGCCAAACAGATACACTGCCAAGAATATCCCAATATTTTAACCGTGCTACTGACATAAAAAGTATGAGACATGAGGGTGGGATAGACTGTATTCATTAGAGAAGATTGCACAGTAAAGGTGGGTTTCCCACTGAGCCTGGGAAGCTTTACAGGTTTGCAAATGTAATCCCAGCTCTCAAAGAATTTACAATCTATGGAGAGGTAAGTCTAACTCTTGAGAGGAGGGTTAGCAAGGGAATTCAGAAATCAGTTGTGAAACCAGAGACTATAGATAGAACGTTACAGAAATGAAGGGGGAGAATTAAGGATTAAGGAGGAATTAGCATCTTCAGGGCAAGACCCATGGTAGAGGTGGTTGTTAGACAGAGTCTTGAGCAGCATTAAGATGTGGACAGGTGGTGGCTTTCCCAGCAGGCACAGGTGGTGGGGATGGATCTCACTCAGCACTCCAGTGGACAATAAATGCAACTTTAGTTGTCTATAACTTGATCTCTTTCCATTTCTACTACCTGGCCATTGGAAGTATAATGCTTGTAATTTCAGGAATTTTAGTTCCCATTGCTTGCAGTTATGTTGAAGCTCTGGACACATCATGTCCTTGAGGTCTTCGGACCACACAGCATTTGCTGAGGTCGTTTCTTATTTCCCTTGCATGGCCCCTTCTTGTGTAACAGCAGTTTTTACAACCTCTCTGCCGTTCCCAGGTGCAAGTTACCCAGGTGGCAGCTCCATGACTAAGACAGATTCTGAGAAACTCTCCAAGACTCTATAAACCTCATATGCCCTAACATAATACACCATATCTTCCTTGGGGCACTTGCTGCTCTTCCTGGAAAATGAGGCATAAAATACTTCTGTCTTTTCCTCTAACTACATTTCTGGAAATTTTGCTTCTCTGGGTTTCCCTGGAGTGTATTTATTTTCCTACCTAGCCTGGAACTCAACCTATGGTCAAATATTTCAAAAATGTACACATACATATGTTTTCTTAAAGATACCTTTAAACAGGAACAATGTTAATTATACAGAGAAGAAGAGAGAATAGAAATGCACTTTAGTGTACCTGTTTATGGACTCAATATCTATCGTTAATGACATCTTTTCATTCTTAAGCAGTAGTTAAGTCTTTACCTTCAGGGATAAAGATAAGCTGTCTTGAAATGAAAGGTAATCTTTTTTTTTTCTCGTGAAATTTGGCCTCTTTGTCTAGGCACCCAAATCAACTTAACTGAAATATATTTAAGTAGTTTAATTTTAGACAAGCCTACCAAGTTGAGCTTCCTACTTTTCCTGCTTGTCTACCCAGGGGCCCTGTATAGACATAGCTATTTTCCCGCAATATCTCTCTCTCTGTGAAATGGCTGTAATGAGACTTGGCTCCGAGGTGGACCAGGTAGCGTTCCCCTGCATCAGGACTCCTCAGAGACCATCATGTGTAATCACAGAGTGTCACAGGCATGACATGAATGATTATGCAAAACTCTGCGCCCAATTTCCAAGTGGCTCTACAGCTTGACAAAATGATGTGGCCATTTGTGAAATGCAAGCAAATGAGAGGAAATGAAGGGTATAGGGTTTCTGCCGAAGTGACAGTCTCATCCAGCAGCAAGAGCTTCCATTCGAGAAATCACACAAAGCAGCGATTTTTACACTGAGTGAACCAGCCTTATAAAATACGACTTCATGTGAGGCTGTCACTGGGAAGTCTTTTAGACTCGTTCTAACCGGTGGTGGCACAGCCTCAGTGGGTTGATTGGGGGTGAGAGGAAATTGTACCTGTCCCACACCTCGCGTGAGATGCAGTCAAGGAGGCAGAAGGCCACTCCCAAGCTTCCCCACAGCTGGCCAAGAGGGAGACGCGCATGATAAGCCACTGCTCTCGTGTGGAGGCCGGCATCCACAGAACTCAGCTCTGGTGGGAAGCGTGACTTTATTGCTACACAAAACCCTATGAGTACTTATCAGGGAAGACTCCAGAAGGAAGGTAGAACATACAGATTTTGCTAACGTGGTCTAGGTCTCCTGCTCTAAGCTTCTTCCAATAAGCGCCTGAGAAGATAAACATCTTGTGATGTGTGGCAGATGGCAGCCTATCATTCACGAAAGTGGACCAGGGTTGGGTGACTCAGTACTACAGAGTCTGGACCGGTTGTGAGAGGCTGGTGATTAAGGTGCCTATGTCTATGATACCTTATTGACCTTTGCTGGGATTTTGTTTATAAAATAAGGACACAGGGTGGGCAGTATTGCTCACATCCTCCTAGATCAGAAAGTTTAACAACATTTTGTTTTCTGTGTAATGGTTGTCATGAGACTTGGCTCCGTGGTGGACCAGGCCTCCAAGGAGGACCAATAGTTTGTCCTCTCCTTTCTCAACCTTACCAGTGAAGAGGTCCTAGGTGGGGCTGCTACTTCTCTATGCAGGGGCATGGATTTAAATAAGGAAGGTAAAGACGAGGACTGCAAAAGAACCCAGGGAGGATTCTCCTGGGATTCGAACGTGGTGCACTCCTTTATTTCCATGCTCTGGGTTTGACCTGACAGCTGAAAGAGCCATGATTGTGAACTTCCGTTCTCAGCCCTTTAGGAGGTAGTCAGGGAGCAGAGGTTCCCAAAGGTTAAGTGTCTTGTTCAAAATCACAGCTACTGAGCGGCTGGGCTGCAAGCATGTGGCAGATCTTTGGGAAGATTTCTTGTGGCCCTTGACCCAGGGTTGTCCTTTCCTCTAAGCAAGAAGCAGATCCTTCATCCATGATTGGTAGGATGCTTTGGGCTGATAAAACTCACCCTTCATCCCTCAGCCCATCCACCCTCACTGGCCAAATTCGCCATCTCTGCTCCGAGTTTCATCTTTCACCTATCAGAAGGTAACAAGGTTTGGAGAGGCATGAACACGCCCCCTTCCCCTTGCCTGTTGCAGGGTTCAAGGTGTGAGAGCGTCTTCTAATTAAGACACGCACCCCCCAGGGCTCAAGATTGGAGATCATTTTTTGAGCCCTTACAATGCTCGCGTAAAGCTCTAACGATAGGGAACAAAATGTAATTTCTTTTCAGTTCTGACCAGGAGGCTGTGTGTTGTGCTCGGTGGTGTGTGGTTTTAATTAATCTTCCGCATTTGAACTTCAGCCAGCCTATCCCTCCCAGAGCTGGTTATCTGTGGGTGCTGGGTAGTTCGGGGCATCTCCACGTGAACTGAAGGTTTTCAAGTTGTGCCTCTTTTGTCTTCTATAAACGCCACTCATGGAGGTAGGGGAAGAGTAGGGGAAAGCCGGTGACTTGATAACATCTTTAGAAACCGAGTAACGAGCCATTAGGAGAGCTAACAATAAATAAATGCGTTTTCCATCCAGTGTCTCTGTGGCAGCCCAGAGGAGCAAGCACATGAGTAGGAAAATGTAATGAAAGCAATTGTGACTCTTTCGGTGGAGGTAATTACAGTCTATGGCTGCCTGACTGATGAAAATTACACTGTCTGTAATAAATTGCCACACAGCGAAGTCTTTTCTGAAGTCCTTAGTATGATTTGTGTTTGTGCACTTACTTAAAACATCAGGGAACAATTTATAAACATGAGCCTTTTTGGACACTGCCACGATTGGCATTTACGATTAGAGAGCCTATTTAAGGTTTTCTGATTTATAGAGGATAGATCATATTTTCCCGACACTCTCACGGTCAATTGCAGACCTGCATGGTGCATTTGGTAACTTAAAAGCAAATTTCATCATTTAAAAAAAATATTTGTGAGTATGCCAAGTAAGGAAAACATTTCCTCTTTGATTGGGGGAGGAAAATGTTTCAAAGATTACTTACTATCTTTGGGAACGAGGACCAATAGCAAACCCTGGGTCTTCCTCTAATATGAACATTAGGAACTTTCTTATGGATATAAGGGCTGGGATTTAACTCAGTTGGTAGAGAGATGCTCTGCAGTCTCTGAGGTCCGGAGTTTGATTCCCAGCACCGCAAAATGGGAGAAGGACATGGCAACCCACTCCCAAGGCAATCCCAAAATAGCCATTGAAAACCCTATGAGGGTCGCTATAAGTCAGATACCAACTCGATGGCACCTAACAACAACAACATTATGGATATAAAGAGGCCTGGGATGAGGACTCGAGTCTTCCTCAAAACTTTGTCATAGGAAAGTTCAAGAAGGCCAAATGACTTTAGTGTTATTGCTTTTCAGACCACAAGACTTAGTATGGTGTATTAAAAAGAGTCCTGCAGCCTCTGCACTGTGGCATCTGATCCTGTCAGATCTCAAAAGCTAAGCAGGGTTGGGCCTGGCTAGTACTTGGATGGGAGACCACCTGGGAACACCAGGTGCTATAGACTTGGGAGAAGGACCCAGAAATCCACTCCCGAAAAAACAATCCGCCATCAAAACCCTATGAATAGCAGAGAAGCACTGACAATAGTGTTTCACCTGTTATACGTAGGGTTGCTGTGAGTGGGACACTGACTCAACGACACATAACGACAACATAAAAAAGAGCACTGGACTAGAAGTCACATGGCACAGATTCTAAGTACATTTGTGCGATTAACCAGCCCCATAATTGTGGACCAGTCATTGTCTTTTGGGGTTCTAGTTTTCTCATCTTTCAAGTGAAGTTTAGATATTTGAAGTCTGTTATGGTTTAAATGGGGCTGGGATTTAGCTCAGTTGGTAGAGAGTTGCTCTGCAGTCTCTGATGTCCCAAGTTCGATTCCCAGCATTGCAAAAATGGGAGAAGGACATGACAATCCACTCCCGAGGCAATCCCGAAACAGTCAACCACTGAAAACCCTATAAGGGTTGCTATGAGTTGGACCCGATTTGATGACAACTAACGACAACAGCAATGGTATAAATATGGAATGTTCTCCACAGACTCCTAAGTTAAAGCCTACATCTCCAGATGATGGCACTGGAAACTTTAAGGGGTGAGACCTATGGGAGGGAGTAGGTCACCTGGGTGTCCCCTTAGGGGTATCTTGTCCCTGTCCTCTTTCTGCCTCTTTCTCTGCTTCCTATCCACCAGGCAGAGAAGAACCTCCTCTGCCACATGCTTCTGCTGCCATGATGTTCTGCCCAAGTGCATGGGGCCAAGCAACTGGGACCTGAGCCCTCTGAAACCACGAGATAAAATAAATCCTCCTTCCCATAAGTTGTTCTTTCAGATATTTTGGTCACAGCTGTGCAAAAAGTAACTAACATAGATTCTAAGTCCTCTTGGACAAAAAGTCATTGCCCCAGGTCAGGGATTCTTAATTCTAGATACGTATCGGAAACATCTATTAAAAATATTCAACTAAGCAGGCATGGTGGTGCACCTCTCTAATCCCAGCTACCTGGCAAGCAGAGACAGGAGGATTAACAGTTCAAAGGAAGCCTTGGTAAGTTAGTAAGATCCTGTCTCAAAAGAAAAAAGTACGGGGAAGCAGGTAACCCAGTGGTAGAGTGATTGCCTAGCATGAGCGAGGCCATGGGTTCAACCTTCAGCATTGAACCCTCATGCACAAAAAGACAAAACAAAGACCTCAAGCTCACACTCCAGTTTAATTAAATCAGGTGTAGGAATAGGTATTAGCCTAATGCACAATCCTGTGCTTTCTAATGATGTTTGTTGACAGACTGGCTGAACAGTGTGGGTCCCAAAAGATTGTTTCACCTACTGACCTTACAGGGCTAGGGTTTAGCTCAGTTGGTAGAGGGCCACTCTGTGCTCTCTGAAGCCCTGGGTTTGATTCCCAGCACCACAAAAATGGGAGAAGGAACTGGCAGCCCACTCGTGAAACAATCCTGAAACAATCAGCCACTGAAAAACTCTATGAAAGCAGAGAAGCACTGGCACAGTGCCAGGCATGGAACAGTGCCAGGGAATGTTTCATCTGTTGTACGTAGGGTTGCTTTGAGTCGGACCCAATTCCACGGCACCTAACAACAACAACTGACTTTATAACCATCTTAGTTTGTACAAGTGCACTCTGTGATGTTCACGTGAGGATGAAGTCACCCAACACATTTTGCAGGATGTATTACTGTTGTTAGGCAATGTATGACTCTATTAATTAAACAAACAACACTACCTGGACCATTCAAGTGAGCAGCTGGGCTGAGAGCTCTGCTCTATCCTTTCGCAATTTCTGAAATCTACATGGCTGGCAAGAGGTGAATCCATGCCACGGAACATCTTGTACTTGTTCTTCCTATGAGGTCTTAGGGACCAAATCAGTTTCTGCCATTCAAACTGAAACAAGACCTAGGACCCACTGCTGCCTGCTCCTGGACGTCTCTCTACTTGGAGCCCTCCGTGGAGTGGGTGAGTGGGAGAGAAGGGCCTCTAGGACAGGTGTTGTGTGGCTGTCCATTTAAACTGGTTTCCACTGGAGCCGCTGGGAGATGAGTCCCATCATTCCACACCTCAGGGGTTCACGACCCACAGTGCAAACCAGACAAGTCTGGAACTGAACTGGTGGGGCCACTGAATGGTCAGAAGCAGCCATTCTCCTGTCCACCATTATCTTCCCGGACAGGCTGGGGGTAGTGATACAATTCTGGGATGGAGCCCACTTACCATGGTTTGCAAGAGCCAGTGGTGCACATCTTTTCCCATTGCTACATTTAGAGATGTCTCATCGTGGTAGCTACACGTGGTAGCTACCACGTGGTATTTGTACAACAAGAATAGGCAGCTTCTACAAATCACCATCTCCCACCCCTTCCAAGTCAGTTATTATGCATTTTTCAGCTTACCATTGAATTGAAGTATGCAGATGATCTTGTTTTGTTCCCTTGTATAGGGTCACTATGAGTCAGACCTGACTCGATGGCACCTAACAACAACAACTACTGCTCTGGCATCCAGGACCCTTCCATATATTTCTGGGCAAACAAAAAGAACCAGTGTAAACATTTAAATATGAGGTTTGCCTCCGTTGATAGGTTCTTATACACTGGGAAGGTTTTGAGTATGAGGAGCTGAATGCAGTTGTCTGAGAGGATGAGGTTAGGCTTAAAGGAAATAGAAAACATGGTCTTTTTCATAGATGACTTCGGTCCTAACGGGAGATCTAATGCTCACAGCTGAAACCTACTGCAGTGATGGTGCAAGTTTGGTCTGTGGACCAGCAATTCTAATATCTTGGGAAATTTGTCAGAAATACAAATTCTCTGGCCTCCAGCCTAGATGTACTAGGGCTGCAATCTCAGCCCTACTCGAGGTAGGGCTCACCAATCAATTCTAACAGGCCATCCAAGTGATTCTAATACAGGCTAAAGTTTCAAGAACCACTGTTTTAAAGGGATATATGATCCTGGCTGTTGTTACTGGAGTAAGGTGGAATCTCAGCTTTGTTTTGATTTGCATTTCCTCAATGGCTAGGGATACTGAGAATTTTTTCATGTGTTTCATGGCTTTATGGGCCTCTTCATTTGAGAACTCTCTGTTCAGTTCCTTTGCTCATTTCAAAGGCTGGCAAGGCTGTGGAGAAAAGGGAACTCTCTTATACTGCTGGTGGAGCTGTAAATTAGTCCAACCACTTTGGAAATCAATACGGAGGTAGCTTAGAAAACTAAAAATAGATCTAGCATATGACCCAGCTATAACACTATTGGGAATGTACCCAAAGGGAGATGTGTCATCATACCACAGAGACACCTGCATCTCCATGTTCAGTTCAGCTCTTTTCACAATAGCAAGGATATGGAATCAACCAAACTGCCCATCGACAGAAGAATGGATAAAAAAACTATGGTACATATACACAATGGAATACTACTCAGCAATCAACAAAATGAAATAATGTAATTTGCAGCAAAATGGATAAAATTGGGGAAAATTATTTTAAGTGAATGAACACAAGCCTAAAAAGAGAAATATCACATGTTTTCATTCATATGTGGGAGCTGAATCAAAATTAAAAGAAGGAAAAAAATCCTATACAGAAATCGGATCATAATAAAAAGCTAAAATCAACTTAGCAGAGAAGAGACAATTTAGGGAGTGGAAAGGAGGGAGGGATCTAGCAAAAGGAAGAGATGATGGGAGAAGAAAGGAGGGAGAAGAGGAACAAGGAGGAGCAAGGAATGAGAGAGAGGGTGACCTCAAAGTAAACAGCACAACATTAATAGTTCATGAAATAATTATAATAATACCAATACTGACAATGCCATTTCTCCTGTTGTACATAGGATCACTATAAGTTGGACACCAAGTTGATGGCACCTAATAACAATTCATTATTACATTTCAAAGGAGTCATCTTTACCTGCTATCACTTCATCATCACCTCCTGTTTTTTCCTCAAATCTCTGATATTTTTCACTCCCTCCAAGCTCTTTAGAAGTTGCAAAAACCCTTGATGATTGGTGCATTCAAGGGATGCTTTTGAAAACTCTTAACCCTTTCTTTTGCTGTATCATTTGTTCCAGCCTCCATTTGGAGGCCTGTTGTTTTATTGGCCTCTCTGAACTTTCTTAGGAAAAGAAAACAGAAGAGGACCCGGTTCTCTTCTGTGTCTGTGTCTGTGTCTGAGGACTATGTCTGTGAAGCATCAGGAAGAGAGTCTCTTGAGCAGGAGGGTACAGTCAATAGTTCTGCAGTTGTTTTTGGTCAAGTAACATGAGACTTGAAACGCATTTTCTCAGGGTTTGGTCCCTGGCCTTCTGCTGATGTTATGTGCTTGTGTGATGATATCATGCATGTCGAAGGCTTCAATAACCATCTTCCTTCATAATTGCAGGCCCTGAATTCCTGCTTCTCACAGGACATCTTCAGTTGACTATCACACAAGCATATTTGACTTAACACGTCTCCTTTCGAAGTCACCATCTTCCTTCTGGAAATCACTTCCCTCACTGTTCCCGTTACAGCTTATAGACTTGGCCACATTAGGAAAGGAACCTGCATTTACACTCTCTTTCCACAATAAAAATGGTCTATTAACATGTTTTACTGAACAAAAGCCACTTTCCTCTGAATCAATTCCCTTCATTTGTTCTCACCTGTTAACCAAACTCAATGCCTTCAATAATTAGGAAAACAAAACAACAAATAGATAATAGAGAGTAGTGGGGACTGTGACAGAATATGGAGTATATATCTATCCTCCTCATCTGCCACAAAAATATATAAGATGTTTAAATTTTAAATTGAACTTCAGCCATATACAATGCACCTGCAAGTCAAATTTTTTCTCTTAGGCCTTGGGTTTGTGACCCCATCTAAAACTAAAGTTTAAGTTGGTTTTCTGTTACTATAACAAATACCTGAGATAAATCAACTTATTGAGGGAAAAGGTCATTTTAGCTTATAGTTTCAGAGGTTTTAGTCCATTGTCCATGACTCCCTTGCTTTTGCGTCTATGGCAAGACAGCACATTATGGTGGGAGACGGTGTGGCAGAGGAAGCTTCTTCCCTCTAGATGTCCTGGAAGCAAAAGAAAGAAGAGGGTGCCAGTCTCCCATAATCCCCTTCGATGGCACACCCCTAATGACCTAACCTCTCCCATCAGGCCCCACCTCTTAAAGACTTCACTACCATCCAACAGCAGCAAGCTGAGGACCAGGCCTTTAACACATACACTTTTGGGGGAATTCCACGTCCAAATTGTGGATATTCCCTTCTGTGTAAATTATAAAAACTGAGCTCATGCTATACCTGCTATTTTCTTAACCATCTGCTAATATTAAAGCCTTGTGAATATTTTCTCATGTCTTTAATACTCATAATATGATTTAGAATTGCTGCACAGTAGATCTATGTCATAATCTATGAAATAATTCCTTTGTACCTGGACATTGACATTTATACTAGCCATGTTCCCCTCAAGTTCAGCATGTCTAAAGTCAAAGTCGGCCTGGGATTTAGCTCAGTTGGTAGAATGCTGCTCTGCAGTCTCTGAGGTCCTGAGTTCGATTCCCAGCACCGCAAAATGGGAGAAGGACGTGGCAACCCACTCTCAAGGCAATCCCGAAACAATCTGCCATTGAAAACCCTATGAGGGTCGCTATGAGTCGGACATGACTTGATGGCACCTAACAACAACGTCAAAGTCATGTTATTGGCAAATATTTCCATGAGAGGACGTCTGTGGAATTAGAAGGACCATTGGTGATGGTGATGAGTTTTCACATGCATTTGACACATGTTGCTGAACTGTTCTTTAGAAAAGCAATACCAAGTTGCTTACCATTAGGCTGATAGAAGGCTCATTTCCTTAAGAAACGTTGTTGTTGTTAGGTGCTGTTGAGCTGGTATCCGACTTATAGCAACCCTCTGTACAACAGGGGAAACAGTATTGTCAGTGCTTCTCTGCTGTTCATAGGGTTTTCAATGGCAGATTGATTTTTGGGAGGGGGTTGCCAGGTCCTTCTCCCGAGCCTACAGCACCTGGTGTTCCTGGCGGTCTCCCATGCAGGTACTCACCAGGCCCGACCCTGCTTAGCTTCCGAGATCTGACAGGAACGGATTCTACAGGGCTATGGCTGCAGGCTAAGAAACATTAGGTATTGTGAACTATAGTCCTACTATATATTTTCTGAATAACTAAAAGAGAGGACCTCAACGTCTCCAAACACTAAGTAATGATAAAGAGATAGAAACGTTTAGTACCTTGATTTGATCAGTACATATTGCATATACATATTGAAATATCACACTGTTCCCCATAAACATGTTTGATTATTATGTATTAATCATAAATTTAAAAAATGTTTAAGGAGGTAGAAATGTTAACTCCTCTGATTTAATCATTACACACTGTATACATGTATCAAATTATCACACTGTACCCCATAAATTTGTAATTTAAAATAATAATTCATTTTTGAAAAAGCAAAAAAACCTCATTGGGTATTACCATTTAAAAAATATCTTTTTAAGCTTGCTAGGCTAAAAGGCATTGTGTCTCTCCCCATTGTATTTTGTTGGCTGCTGGTTAAGCTGAACACCTGTCTTCCTTCAGGTTCTCTGGAAAGAGCCTGAGATAGATTGGCTGCAAGTGTCTGCTGTACAGGGATCTTGGTGACAGTATTTGAGCAAATAATAGCAGGCAGGGAACGGGCTGAGGTGAGCTGGGTCATCTTTAGAGTTGTCTTGCCTTGAGGCTTTGTAACTCTTTCTTCGACCGGTCCCTGGGAGCAGGATCTCCCACCTGAGGGACCTACCCTGAGAGAGACAACTCTCTTTGCTGGAGCAAGTGACTTGAGAGAAATTTGGGCAGAGCTCCAGGCAGCCAATGCTCTCAGCAGCAGGGCACTGTGCCAGAGTACATGCCTTCCTGTACTTACAACACCTTTTCACTCTGTCTCTCGCTAGATCTGACACATAGTCAGCCCATGTATTTGTTGAATAAATCAATGGGTTCCCACTTCTACTTCCACTTATGTATTATATTCATTTTTTCCGTTTGCCACACTTTCCCCTTGCATTTCTTTGCAGAGAGCTGATTCCATTTTAAAGATTATTGTTAGGTGCCGTCTAGTCAAGTCTGACTCATAGTGACCATCATAGGGTTTTCAATGGCCAACTGTTTCGGGATTGCCTTGGGAGTGGGTTGCCATGTCCTTCTCCCATTTTGTGGTGCTGGGAATCGAACTCGGGACCTCAGAGACTGCAGAGCAGCGCTCTACCAACTGAGCTAAATACCAGCCCATTTTAAAGATGTTGTTGTTGTTGTTAGGTGCCTTCGAGTCGGTATCTGACTCATGGCGACTCTCATAGCGTTTTCAATGGGTGACTGTTTCAGGATTGCCTTGGGAGTGGATTGCCAGGTCCTTCTCCCATTTTAAAGATAGGAACCTTTTATCATGTAAGAAAATAGTTTCTCCTACTTGCCACTTGCCTTTGATTTTTTTTTGTTTCATTTTTGTGATATATAGACCTTTCTAATTTTTATACGATCCAATCTATCTATCTTTTCCTTTTTGCTTGTCTGTTCAGTAAATCTTTGCAATCCCTAGATCAGAGAATGCTTACTCCTATGTATTTTTTCCAGATCCTTTTAGGTTTTATTTCTTACATTTAACTCTTTAACCCATCTGGAAATTATTTTGGTTTAAAGCATGAGGTGGAGCCCTAACTTACTTTTTTTTTCCTGCGAAGATCCCTTTATATCACTCCACAGGGTGTGGGGTTTATTTAGAAGTTGATAGGGAGAGGCTGAGGAAAGCTGAGCAGGACAGCGATGGGATGACGTGTGCTCTAATGGAGGACCTGCTGCCCTGTGGCACCTGGATCTGTGCAGGCGTTTTTGGGTCAGGTGCTTTCCTGCCTCCCCCACCACACTAGGAATGACTTTTTCCATACTCTGCCTTTCAGTGATTGAAGCAGTGTCCACGGACACTTCAGGAACTCATCAGGCACACCCATCATGGATTTGCTACAATTCAGCACTTGCCAGAAGCTGCCTGGAGACATTTGATGTGTGTAAGAGACCATCGAGGGCTCATGTTAAACAACCATTCATCTGCATTCTTTGAGCTCAGACCCAGTATTGAGTTAGTTCTTCAGAAAGCCATGTGCCTGGTCCATATTATCTTAGTCCCCTCCAGAAATTCTTCCCCTCTGTTAAGATTTAATGCTATTTCCTAGCTTTTATCTAAAGGCCAGGCATGAAACATCCATTTGAGAACCTTTCTATATCTTTCATTAAAACACATGGCAACTGAAGCTTGGTTTGTCTTTGTTTGAAGAAAATATTTTACATGTGTTTTAAGGTTAATATTTATCTCAAATTCTTCTTGGGATCTATAACCAAGGAATATGCAAATTAATGATTAAAGGTCTTCTAGGAGAACTCCAGAAAGATATTTCTAGTCTCATCTTACTCAGTTTGGATTGTTATGATAGAGCACCATAGATTAGGTGGCATAAACAACAACTATTGATTTCTTACGGTTCTGGAGGCTAGGAAGTCCAACGTCAAGGTGATCCAGTATCTGGCAAGGCCATTCATCCTGCTTTGCACACAGGTGTCTTTTCCTTATATACTCCCAAGGCAGAGAGGAAAAGTCAACTTTCTGGTGTCTTTTAATGAGGTTGCTAATCTCACTCATGAGGGCTCTACCTCATGACCCACATCTCCCAAAGGTCTCACCTTCTAATACCATTATTAAGGGGTAGGATTTCAACATATGTATTTTGGAGACATAAACATTCACTGAATGATGTGTCCTTTGGGCTCTGTCCTACTGAAGATCAAAGAATTTACCTGCTGATTTAGATGTTTTTTATGACCAGGAGGCAAGGGGTCCCTGTGTTGGTGGAAGCCACAATATCCACCTGGTCCACCTCCCTTGATCTCTCTGATTCTTTTGGAAGCCTGATGTCATCAGAATCCTGGCAATGTCCTGTGTGATCCTGGAACACCCTCACCTGTTTGATGGGAATTTTCCACGGAAATGAAATTCCTTGGTCACTTATTAAGGCTCCTTCTGGAGCCTGAGCTCCTTCAGGGTAGAGCCTGTCTGGTTCGTTGTTCTCATCTCAGTGCCTAGCACCAGGCCTGGCAGAATCATCCTAGGTGTTCAACAAGATTTTTTTAAGTTAATGAATAGGGTGTGGGATTAAAGATTGAATGCATGAAAAGCCAGAGATGGAACTTCAGGCTGGAATTATAAAGACTGAAGACGTTTTTGGAGTTCCTTGGGATCAAATGTTTTTCATAGGCACTTGCTATGGGTTGGGTGAGTATGCTTCGAAGGCCCTTGTGTTAAAGATTTGGTGATGGCATTGGAAAGTGTGGTGAATCTTTAAGAGGTGGGGCTTAGCAGGAGGGCCTTAGGTCATTGGGCGCATGCCGTTGAAGAGGACTGTGGGACCCTTCCTGTCTTCTCCCTGCTTATGTTTGAGATGTGACCACCTCCTCCAACACATATTCCCACCACAGTTAGCCATAGCCCTCAGCAGAGGCCAAGCCAATGGGACCTGCCTGATCTTGGACTTTGAACCTCCAAACTGTGAGCTAAATATGCCTTTTCTCTTTAGAAAGTTAATTGTTTCAGGTATTGTGTCATAGTATCACAAAACAGACAATTATGGCATTTCAGCCCTCATTCCTTCATTTCTTCATTCATCTTCATTCATTTCTTCACACCATCATTCATTTCCTCATCTTAAAAAAAAAATCAAGTGCGTGCTTTTTGGATACCTACTCTGTAGCAGCCACAGGAGAAGTTTATTTCAAATCCCTAACACAAAGTTTAGCCACAAAAGTCCCCTAGGCTCAATCCTGCCCACTTACATACAGTCCATGAGCAAAGAATTGTTTCTCCATTTTTAAATGGTTTTCTAAAAATCAAAAGAAGAAAACATTTTGTGAGATGTGACATTTAGGATGCTAGATGACAAATGTTCAAATTTCAGTTCTTCCGAAATAAAGTTTTATTGGAACGCAGCCAGGTTCATTTGTTTGCATATTCTCTGGGGCTGCTTTCACATGGTAATGGCAGAGCTGAGTTGTGACAGAGATGGGAAGGATGGCAAAGCCCAAGATATTTACTCTCTGGCTCTTTATGGGAAATAATTTCTCCCCACTAATGCCTCCAATGCACACACCAGACACACAGCAGATGCCTCTGATGTTCTGACTTTAAACAGCAAGGGAGTCATGGCATGGAAGGGCTGCGAGGGCCAAGGGCGTCTCCGGGCAGGAGGGGAGAGGTTCTGCAAATATCAATAGTCAGATAAGCAGTGGGGCTGGAAACATTTGGCTGTTGGCAGCTAACACAACTCAGGGCACTTGGGCAGCTAATGCAACTCAGTAAGTAAAAGATGAGGTTCAAGTCTGAATGAGGTTCAAGTCTTGAGTCAGAATAGCCACAGAGGCCAGGAAGCTTGTTGTTGTTGTTAGGTGCCATCGAGTTGGGTGTGACTCATAGCAACACTCTGTACAACAGAACAAGACACTCCCTGACACTGTGCCATGCCTGGCACTGTTGTCAGTGTTTCCCTGCTACTCATAGGGTTGTTTCAGGATTGTAGTGAGAGTGGGCTACCAGGTCCTTCTCCAGTTTGTGCAGTGCTGGGGATCAAACCCAGGGCCTCAGAGAGTGTAGAGTGAGTGGCACTCTACCTACTGAGCTAAATCTCAGCCCCGCTTAGAAGGTAGGTAAATAAATTCCCACTTTGAGAAACAGAGGATCAGCCTAACCCAAGGAAACCAAGGAGGAGCAACTGCCCCATTCCTACAGCAGAAACAGCCATTTTCAGGCCCATTTCTCTGGTCGTGAGTGGCCAAAACTTAGGAATGAACCCTCAGCAGGCAATTCTGGGGCCAGTGCAGGCTGCACTTTAGTAAGGCCGGGCCAGTGGGAGGCTGGAGGAGCAGGGGGGGGAAAGGAGAATAGGCCTCCTCACAAATTCATCCGCTGCCAAGACAGTGGGTGGAACTTCTTGGAAAGATCTGAAAGCTGAAATTTACAACATGAAGAAATGTATTAAAGCCATTAACATGCGCCTCCATAGACGTCTGTTTTAGGGTTGGTAAAGTGCTTACCTTCTCGGCATCTGAATGCACTAACGCAGCATGGCATCCATGGTTCAGGGTGGAAAAAGAAAAATAATGAGGTGGCAACCATTTCAACTCTTAATTTCACACCACGTCGCTTTATGTGGTGGCAACCCGCAATTTGTTAAGGGAAAGTCTTGTCGTAAAGGGAGCTGACGTCCCTTTGTGATTTGAGAAAGGATGAAATCTCATCAATGCTTTTCAGGTGGAATATTGATTTCCGTTCCATTTCTCCTTGGCAGATAAAGAAAACCGAGTTAGGTGTGTTAATGGAGTAGAAGCTGGAATGTTAAATACAGGTGGTTCTGCACCATTTACCCCGAGGAACTGTCAAGATGCTTAATGTTCAGACTGGTGGAGTCTGCATATTTCTTTACATATGAGGGAGCTGGCGCTCACAGCCCCTCAATTTCATAAGGGAGGAAGGCCAGACCTGTGTATTTTTGTTGTTGTTGTAAATGGTTTGAGTTTGCTTAAATATTCAGAAAAGGAGAGCATGTCTCCTTGTAGGATCTGGATTCTTCCAGGGGCTTAAAATGTTAAGCATTTAAGAATGGTTGATGTTGTTGTTGTTGGGTGCTGTCGAGTCGGGTCCAACTCATAGCGATTTTATGTACACCAGAACAAAACACTTCGAGACACTGTGCCATGTCCGGCACTATTGTCAGTGCTTCTCTGCTATTCATAAGGTTTTTAATAGCTGATTGCTTCAGGAGTGGGCTGCCAGGTCCTTCTCCCAAGTGTACAGTACCAGGTATTCCCAGGCAGTATACCATCCAAGGACTAACCAGACCCACCCCTGCTTAGCTTCCGAGATCAGATGGGATCAGATGCCAGGGTGGTACAGGTGTAGATGGTTGACATATAACCTTTAAACACATGGATGCATTCTCTTTCAATATTTAGAAATTTATGTAGAAGGGAACAGGGTGAAGGCATTTTTATTCAAATTGAAAAAGAGCCAGAAATATATGTACATATATATATATGTATATATATGTAGTTAGTCTCTCTTTGTATTCTTACTATAGTGATGGAGGAAGGAAAAGGAAAAAGAAAATCCTATGGAAATGGCATGACCAGCCCATTCCATGTCATCTTGCTTCCCTCTCTCTGCCATCAGAGAAAAAGACAAAGAAGACTTTGTACTCAGGGGCGATGCCATTTCCCAATTACCAGAGTCCATAAGATGCGTACATTGAACTCTGCTTCCCTAACTTTGGTCTGAACTCTGCCCTCAGCCACACACACCACCTACAAGTAAGTTCAGTCAGTGTACTCCGAGCTTCCAATCTGGCCATTCCTAACTTAGATCCTTCAACAAATGACTTCAAACTTATGAAGAGTTAGGTTCAGGTTCGGGTGCACATTCAATATGTTAAAATTTAGAGAGCTTGGCTTCAGTTTGGGCTCATGTTTAAATGCCATGTGTAGATAGCAGAGCTTTAAATTGAACCTGAACCAACGCCCCAAACCAGTTTCAGTGCAAATATTACGAGAATTTTTTTCTGAACCCAAACCTGAACCTAAACCCAGTGAAAAATTGAGTTGTTTCATCTTTTAATTTTTTTGAATCAGTTATTACTTAAAAATTGAAAAAAATACTGAAAAGATTTTATTCATCTATCTACACAAAAGATTAACATTTTAACCCACCCCAGACTGAACCCGAACCCTCTAACTATTAACGCATTGAACACACACCCAAATCCAACTCTGGTTTTTCGTGGATTTGAAGTCCTGGTTCAAAGCTTTTCCTCTGCATTTCTTTCCCTCCTCCCTGCCGTTGTTGATTATAAAGCTACAGCCTGAGCCAGGTGTTGGAGTTTAGGAGAAGAGATGTCCTGTGGATGGGCTGTTTAAAGTCCCCTTCTATCATTGGGGGCCATTGTCCCGGTGGTAATTTTTTTTCCATTTGTCATAGGAGGTCCCCGTTGGTGGCATCTCTGATTGCAGGGTGGAGATCTGGCATGGATGCTCCTATGCAGATGCAGCTGCCCCAGCCTCACATCTGGCAAATGACTATTTCCCTCTGATGCATTTCCTGGGGCTGGTCAGGGCCACCTTTCAGCTACCTTCTGCCCCTCACTCTGGCCCCCAGGAGAATTTTGAGTTTCCTCCCAGACCATTCTCAAGGCTGTAGAAAACTTTTGTGTCAATTTAGAATCTTTCATGTCTATAGCTGAGGTTTAGCTCAGTTGGTAGAGTGCTTGCTCTGCATGCTCTGAGACCCTGGGTTCGATCTCCAGCACCACAAAAAAGGGAGAAGGACATGACAGTCCACTCTCAAAATAGTCAGCCACAGAAAACCCTATGAATAGCATAGAAACACTGACATAGTGATGGGCATGGCACAGTGTCAAGGACTGTTTCATTTTGTTGTACATAGTCAGATCTGACTTGACAGCACCTAACAACAACAACAAGAAAACAATATCTCATATTTAAATATATCCTCTTGATTTTTCCTCTTTTTCATCTTTCTGTTTTTTTCCCTTTTGCTCTTTTCTTCCTTCTTTTCTTCCCTCCTTCTTCCTTTCCTCCCCCTCCCATCTCTCCCCTCTGTTTCTTCCCTTCTTTCTTTCTTTCTTTCCTTCTTTCTTCTCTTTCTCTGTCTTTCTTCCTTTCCCTCCCTCTATTCCTTCTTTCCTTCCTTCTCTCCCTCCCTCCCTTCCTTTCTTTCTTTCTTTCTTTCTTTCTTTCTTTCTTTCTTTCTTCTCTCTTTCTCTCTTTCCCTCCCCTATTCCTTCCTTCCTTCTCTGTCTCTGTCTGTCTCTCTGTCTCTCTGTCTCTCTCCCTCTTTCGTTCTTTCTTCTCTAAGGCAGTACTTTCCAAGAACAGCTACCTGCCAGCATATCCGCCTTCCCTTCTATCATGGCCCCCAAACTTTGCGAACACCTCTTTCCTTCTTTTCCCTCCCTCGGTCTTGCTCATCACTGTTGTTGTTTTGAAATTTTTTTCTGTTGTTAATTTAGTTTGGCTCTATTGGTTCTCATTTGTTCTCTAAGGGTTTTAGTCTCATAATTGAGAATAGGTTTTTAATTTGTTAGTTAATTAATTAATTTTTAACCTAGAAATTCACTTTGGACATTTTTACTGTTGGCAAAGTATTTGCCAGACGGGCTCAACTGATGGAAAAGCCAACAGGGCGGCCAAGGGCAAAAGGATGAGGATTGTTCAATGAACATCATGTCCAGGGATTTTCCTGTGATACTTTAATACACTAATTTTTGTAGAAAAGAATAATTGATGGTATAAAGTGACATCTAGTTAATAAGATAAGATTCCCAATATTGCTGATGGATCCCGCCAGTGTGGTCCTCCTGTAGCTGTTTAGTTGCTCCATGGGCCACAGGTGGACATTCACTCCTGATTTCCTCACCACGACCGCTTCCAACCTGTTTCGTTCATGTGCTTTTCTCTGCTGCTGGATGAAATCCCAGGTTTCCAGATCCCTCCTGGTTTCCTTTCTTTGAGTAGTAACAATTATACAACTCAGGCCAGCCTACCTTCAAAACTCTGGGCTGTCACTCAGTTTGAAAGTTCTCCCTCCTTCTGGGTGAGCCTGTCTTGGGCTTACAAGTCTGGAGTGGGAGAGGGAGACATAGAGATTTCTTTTGCATGTCCTCTCCTGCCTCCCCTTCCATGTCCTAGCTGGGGAGGTCATGGCGAGCTTAGACAAGAGCAATTTCCCACGGGAGGTGACATTGTACCTGGCTTTGGCATGCTCTGGCTGTGTCAAACTGAGCATTTGGTCATCTTCCCATTGCCATGTGTATTTGGGGTTCTTTGGAGATGTCTTTCCACTCAATCCCTATCCAGCCCTGGTGCTGAACTCGCTACACAGTTCCATTGACTAGGTGGTACCTCATTGACCTAGCTCCGGATTGACCCCCTCATCTCCTGGCTTTTGTTCACCCCCTTCTCCATGGGGGTTACCTTGCTCCTCCAGGTTTCCCAGGGGAAGTCCATTTCAAAACAACTCATGGCTCAAGTCTCCCTTGATACCAAGCAAAGGCCCACTCAGTCACAAACCCTCATGGGGCGCCTCTTTCCCTCTACCTCCCCACCTTTTTCTTTCCCACTCTTGCTTCCTGGTGTTTTGCTTTTCCTCAGTGGAGGATACTAGTCCTTGCTGTGGGCTCTGCTTCCTGGGGAAGCCACACAGAGCTGCTGAGGGCAAAATGCTGCTGGGTGCTGTGGAGAAAGGAAATAGGGTTCTGCTCATACTTATTCTGCCTTGGGACATTCTTATGTGGTTAACCACAGCTGTGGGAAGGCACTGAGGTAGGGAAGCATCTCCGTAGGCCAAGCATAGACCACACATTATACATCCCTCCATGATATTTCCTTTGCTGACTCCCTAAACCACTTAGGATTTGGTTATAACATGAAGTTGAGGAAGTGAGGACTCCTCTTGGAGAGACCCAGAAGTCTGCATCTGAAAATATTGGGATTCCAGGGAGGAAGCTTCCCTCCTCCTTTCCTTAACCTCCCTTCTGAGCTCTCAACACACCATGGACTACCATGTCCAGCAGGTGACTAGAGAGCGAGCCATTGGGCATTAATCACCTTCCTCTTTTTTGCTCTTTGTCTTTATGAGTGAAACTTTTTATTTTTTTAAACATCTGGCTCGTTTCTTCATTCTCTTTTGTGATCACTTCTTAAATATCCACTGAACAAGAATCACACAAAGGATAATGGAAAATTCCCACGTTCAAGGTTACTTAATTTCACACTAAAACAGGTGTTAGAGCACACACACACACACACACACACACACACACACATTCTCAAGCCTCACACATGTTCAAACACACACACATTTATCTACATTCCTGGATAAATTTTCTCTTATTAAAAATAGCTAAAACTCCCTGGGGAAATTAACTGTTGTTAGAAAGGGGGAAAAATGCTATTGGCCTTGGTCTCAAGATAAGAATCAACCTTTGGAGATTTGAATTGTGCTGGGAGGGAGGCATTTTCCTCTGGGAGTTGTTAAACCCTGGCAGCTCTGGCGTCCTGCCCAGAGGCACTATCTCCTGGTGCCGCGTGTTGGGATTCTGTTCAGAGAGTCAATGCTCATTCTCAGCGGTGGACACGATGTTTTGATTAAGTCCAAACAAGAAGGCAGAATGATTATCTAAGGAATTCGGGACGATCTCCGGTACCACAGTGGGAATTCTGACCTCCACAAGAGTTCTTTCATCCCTTGATTTGTTCAAGTCAGCATCTCATTAGGCGATGAGTGTAGAACCAGGTTGTGTCAGGCAGAGAATAACCTTAACCAGGAGCAAATGATGCAATAGCACAGAGTTAGTGGGGCTTTGGCTCACAGATTCTGTGATTCTCCTAAGGCACAGAAGGAGAAGAAACCGAAATGGATGAATATGGGTGGAAAAGCCAGAGTAGCACATGGGACTGGTCAGGAGAAATGGGGAACAGTTTTGCACTGCCACTAATGAATGAAATGGCTTTAGGCACATGACCTTACACATTCAGAACCTAAATTTATTTGTCTGAAAAGTAAGATGGCTGAGCGTGATTAGGAGATGTATACAATGCGCATTCCTTATTTTTCAGTTCTACATCTACAGATTCAACAAAGATTCAAAAATATTTTAAAAACATGTATCTATACTGAACATGTACAGACTGTTTTCTTCATCATTATTTCCTAAACAATGCAGTATAATGACTGTTCCCATAGCATTTACATTGTACTAAGCATTACAGGTAACGCAGAGGTGGTTTAGACTATCTAGGAGGATTGTAGCCTGCAGCCAGCCGTAGTCCTGTGGCATCTCATCCCGTCAGATGTCGAAAGCTAAGCAGGGTTGGGCCTGGTTAGTACTTGGATGGGAGACTCCCTGGGAACACCAGGTGCTGTAGACTTGGAAGAAGGACCCAGCAACCCACTCTCAAAAGTCAATCCACCATTGAAAACCCTATGAGTAGCAGAGAAGCACTGACGATAGTGTTTCGCCTATTGAATGTAGGGTCGCTATAAATTGAACAGCGACTCAATGGCACCTAACAACAAGGAGGATGGCAGAGGTTATATGCAAATACTGTGCCATTTTATGGAAAGGATGGGAGCATCTGTGGGTTGTGGTATCTGCAGGGTTCTGTATTCAGTCCTTCCCCGATACTGATGGGTGAGTGCACTCAATTGTCAGCAGAGCAAGTGGATAGCTCATATAGATGTAGTGCTCTAGTTGGGAGTGTGTAGTGCCTCGTGGCATTGGTGTGAGTGGTTCTTAATGAATATTCCCTGTGTGTGCCTGTGAGCCCATCCAACCCTCAGTCCATTGTAAAGAGAGCATCAGACACTCTGATTATTGCCAGGAAGAAATGCAGACTCAGTTGATAGCAGGCATTTCTGTTTTCAAAAAGAAATGAGAAATCTAGATTTTTATGTATCAATTAATTTTTAAAAGCTGGCCTACATTGGTCAGAAACAAACAAACAAACAAATGAACAAACAAAAATTACTCACTCACTCCCTTACCACTAAGAAAAACCCACCACCAACAACCAAAACCTGTGAGTTCTACCTTATTTTTGGACCCTTACTTTATGAGCTGTGAACTAGGTTGCTATTTCTGAAGCATGCTCCTACAGAACAGAATGTTGATAGATGAAACAGGCAAGGCAACACATTACACCCAACTGGGTTAAACAAGGTAAAGGATGCTTCTTTACTATAAGTCTTCTCAGAAACTTGAATATTCCTTTTTTTTTTTTTTTTTTTTTTTTTTGTGGTACTGGGGGTTGAACTCAGGGCCTTGCGCCTGCATGCTTTGCAAGTGCTGGACCACTGAGCTGTGCCCCCAGCCCATTTTTCATTTTATTTTTTGAGACAGGGTCTTGCTAAGTTACACAGACTGCCTCTGGTCTCAGACTTGTGATCCTCCTGCCTCTGCCTCCCAATCTGCTGGGATTACAAGCATGCGCTACCGCACCTGGTGCTAGAAACTTGAATATTCTAAGACCACACTGTCCAGATGGTAGCCATTTACTCTGTGGCTATTTACCACATGAAATGTGTGGCTAGTCTGTATTGAGGTGCACTGTATGTGTAAACTGTACACAAGCACATCTTATTTTATTGTGGTTGGAAAATATTGCATTTTTAACAAATTGAAGGCTTGTGGCAATTCTATAAGGACAAATCTATCAGCATCATTTATCCAACAACTCAGAAAATCATTTGCATTTTTAGTAATAAAGGTCATTTAAATTGAGGTATGTGCTTTTTTTTAGACATATTTAATAAACTAAGGTATGCCTGCAGCTGTATCCCTGTGGCATCCGATGCCGTCAGATCTTGGAAGCTAAGCAGGGTCGGGCCTGGTTAGTACCTGGATGGGACACCGCCTGGGAACACCAGAAGCTGTAGGCTTGGGAGAAGGACCTGGCAACCCACTCCCAAAAATCAATCTGCCATTGAAAACCCTATGAACAGCGGAGAAGCACTGACAATAGTGTTTCACCTGTTGTACAGAGGGTCGCTATGAGTCGGATACCGACTCGACGGCACCTAACAACAACAACAACAACAACAACAACAACAATAAACTAAGGTATAGTTTAAACATAACTTTTACATGCAATGGAAACTAAAAAACTCATGCAACTCACTTTATTACAATATTTGCTTTACTTCCATGGTCTGGAACCAAACTTTTAATATTTCTAATCTGTACCTGTAAATAGATGAGCATGAGGGCTCATTTTATGCCAACTTGACTGAACATTTCTGGGTGTCTTAGTCCATTTTCTGCTGCTGTAACAGAATACCAGAGGCTGGGTAATTTATAAGGGAAAGGAAGTTTATTTAGTTTCTTCTGAGATTGGTCAGCTCCTTCTGGGGAGGGCTTCATGCTCCTCTGACTCATTGTGGAAAGGAGACGGAGCACTCAGGAAGAGACTAAACACTTCATTTAACAACTCATTCTCTGGGTAATGAATCCAATCCTATGAGAAAGACACTAATCCCTCTTAGCAACCTAATCATACCTTAAAGGCTCCTTTAACACTGTCATATTGGGGACCAAGGGCTGGGATTTAGTTCAGTTGGTAGAGCACCACTCTGCAGTCTCTAAGGTCCAGAGTTCAATTCCCAGCACTGCAAAAATGGGAGAAGATGGGAGAAGGACATGGCAACCCACTCCCAAGGTAATCCCGAAACAATCTGCCATTGAAAACCCTATGAGGGTCGCTATGAGTTGGACCCGACTCAAAAGCACCTAACAACAACAACAACAATTGGGGACTAAATTTCAAAATTTCTGTCATTTTTAAAAAAACAGCACTTGGTATCTTTCTGATATTGTTTCTGGATGAGATTAACACTTGACTATCTATTCTCCTGCTCCAAGGGTATACCGAAAATTGTCTTTACCCCTTAGGAAGCCAAATGGATCCCTTGCTTTCCCTCCAGTCCCCATACACCTTCTCAGTGTCAAGACAATCCTGAGGCCTCCATGCTTTGAGTCAGACAAGGAAGCAAAGCAATGCTGAAGATTTAGGAGCCCCAGGATCTTGGGTTTTCTGGGCAGTAGTGCCACGTGGTGGTGTTGCTGGTGCTGGACTGTCTCTGAATAGCGTGTTCCTTTCAGGACTCCACTAAGACCTTAATAAAATCAACTGTCTGCATTTGTAGGGAGAATCATTTCCATGGTGTCATCTCCATGGGCAGCTGTATCTGAATTCTCTCTCTCTTTTTTTTTTGTGGTACTGGGGGTTGAACCCAGGGCCTCGTACCTGCATGCTCTGCAAGTGCTGGACCACTGAGCTGCACCCCCAGCCCATTTTTTTTTTTTTTTTTTTTTTTTTTTTTTTTTTTTTTTTTTTTTTTTTTTTACTTTTTTAGATAGGGTCTCGCTAAGTTATGCAGACTGCCTCTGGTCTTGAACTTGCGATCCTCCTGCCTTCGCCTCCTGAGCTGCTGGGATTACAGGCGAGCTCCACTGTGCCCGGCTCTGTATCTGAATTCTAACAGAGCTGCCACTGCAACCAGATGTCTTTCTTTCTGTGGCATTATGCTTTCAAGGCTAGTTTGAGTCCCATAGGGAAGTCAGTTTGATTCTTAAAAATATACTTTGAGCCAAGCATGATGGCGCATGGCTGTGATCCCACCAGCTGGGGAGGTAGAGGCAGAAGGATCACAAGTTCGAGACCAGAGGCAGTCTGCGTAACTTAGTGAGACCCTGTCTCAAAAAGTAAAAAAAAAAAAAATGGGCTGGGGGCGCAGCTCAGTGGTCCAGCATGTGCAGAGCATGCAAGTGTGAGGCCCTGGGTTCAACCCCCAGTACCAGGGGAAAAAAAAATTACCTTTGATTATCACAAAAGTGACATATTCTCCTCACAGACACACTGCACCTTTTTATAACTCCAAATCCTGGGCTGGGCACTGCCGTGGTTCATCACCTTCTTTGGCTCCAAGTGTCTGTCAGCTGTTTGTAAACCTCAAATCTCACTCAAGGATTAAGATCTGCCACAGGCTCCGGGGGAATTGACAAAGGGGTATTTTTAACACTCGCTTCTGTAAGTTCTGGAACATTTGGTAAAGATCCATTCATTACCTTATAGTAACACCTCGTAAAGTTGCCCTGGAATCCAGATCTGGCCTCTGAAAAGTTTCAGTGAAAATGATTTCTCCAAGTGAGCTGAGGCTCCTCAGCAGAGCCCTGGGTTTCTTGCTCTTGATCTGGTTTTGTCTGTAAGGGAGCCAACTCCGGCGCAGTGGGGTTCCTTCCCTCCCAAAGACCTGGAGTTGGCAATGATTCCTGCCATTTTCTCTGCCCGTTCCCTGCACATGAAACCTCTTCATGCAATGCAAGGAATCCCCTTATTTCTTTGAAGTCAGTTATTTGTTTTCTAGAAGCCATGCGTATGAGACAGAACTATAAAACCTGCTTCATCCCAGCCCTCCACATCTACAAGGGAGGCTTCCCAGTTATTAGTTATTATTGTATTCACATGAACTCAGAAGAGTCTTTGCACCTAAACCTACACTGATTGGATCAATTGAGGCTCAGTCACTAGCGATGGGTTGTCCTCTGTCCATGGGTCAGACTGCCACGTCTGGCAGGAACATTGGAGAACCCAGCCCGTCTCCTCTGCTTTACAAATGAGGATAATAGGAGTCAGTGAGACATAGGCTTAACTGTTCCCCATTCACTCTCATTCTCAGCCCAGGTGATGTTCAGTGAGGACATGGCACAATTTTCTGAAGACAGTAGAGGTGCAGTTACAGGGGGAAGCCGTGGCCCTTCAAAGAGGACCCAGCTGCACCCTACCTTGGTCTTTCCAGATCCTAAAGACACAAACATGTCTTATGTAATTTTTTTTTCAAACTTTCCCTAATTAAAAGAGAACTTAATACAGTGTCAGGTATAGATTCCTCCACCAGTGGGACAGATGAAAGCTCATCTTCTTCCCCTGAATTGTGGGTAAGAGAATGAATCTAGCATGTGCTTGAATATGTCAGATTGCCACAAATAAATTTGTTGTTGTTGTTAGGTGCTGAGGAGTTGGTATCCAACTCATAGCAACTCTGTGTACAATAGATGAAACACTACTGTCAGTGCTTCTCTTCTATTCACAGGGTTTTCAATGGTGGATTTATTTTTAGGAGTGGGTTGCCTGGTCCTTCTCCCAAGCCTATAGCACCTGGTATTCCCAGACGGTCTCCCATCCAAGTACTAACCAGGCCTGACCCTGCTTAGCTTCTGAGATCTGATGGGATCGAATGCCACAGTGCCATGGGTGCCAGCATACAAATAAGTTTAAATAGTACTAAAAAATAATTGCAGCAACCTGATGAAAGGTGTGAAAGTTCACGAGTTTGAGACACCAGATTCATCATGTTCCAGAGTCAAAGTGATCATAATGGGACCATAGCCACCAGAAGTTACCAGGTTTTCATAGAAATGGCAAGTTTCTTATATTCCAGTCATCTTTGGGAGGAAGGAAGCTCATGTTCAGGATCTGAGTTTCTTTTTTTTCTTCTCTTTTTCTTTTTTCTTTTCTTTTCTTTTTTTTTTTTTTGCGGTACTGGGGGTTGAACCCAGGGCCTCGCGCTTGCATGCTCTGCAAATGCTGGACCACTGAGCTGCACCCTCAGCCCATTTTTTTTTTTTTTACTTTTTGAGACAGGGTCTCACCAAATTAGGCAGACTGCCTCTGGTCTCAAATTTGCGATCCTCCTGCCTCTGCCTCCCGAGCCGGTGGGATTATAGGCGTGCGCCACCACACCCGGCAGGATCTGAGTTTCTTATCGACAAAACAGAATATTTAACTGTATCCATGGTTATATATCATCTACAGCTGACCACCCTGGTGTGTGATCTCATCTGATCTTGGAAGCTAAGCAGGGTCAAGCCTGGTTAGTCCTTGGATGGGAGACTGCTTGGGAATACTGGGTGTTGCAGGCTTGGGAGAAGGACCTGGCAGCCCACTCCCAAAAATCAATCAGCCATTGAAAACCCTATGAATAGCAGAGAAGCACTGACAACAGTGCTGGCCATGGCACAGTTTTGGGCAATGTTTTGTTTGTTATACATAGGGTGGTCATGAGTTGGACCCAAAAATGGATGTATATCAATGCAGTTAGTGAAGGTATGTCTTAAAAATAATGACCATATGAAAAATAGTAAAACAGTAAGACATCTGCATTCTTATTGTATTACCTCCTTTTAGTTGCAGTGAACAAAATCTCTGACAGAAACAAGGGAGGAAGGAGTTAATTTGGCTCATGATTTCAGAGGGTTGAGTCCCCAGGCCCTTGACCCCATGTACTTGGGCAAAGCATCATGGTGTTGAGAGCGTGTGGCAGAGGAGTTTTTTCACCTCATCGTGGATGGGAAGCAGAGAGTGTGACAGAAAGGGGCCAGGGATACTACGGGCTTGAAGACCTACCCCCAGGTGACATACTTCCACCAGTGCCCTCCCACCTCCCAAAGCTTCCAGAACCTCACCAAACAGCACCAGCAGCTGGAGACTGACCTTTCAGAGCATGAGCCCTTTTGGAGCACACTTCATATCAAAACCATGACACTCATTTAAAGCGAGAAGGGCATGATTCACATGTTAGAAATGTGAAATGTTTCCTTCTAGATGTGATATGGATGGGTTTAGATGGAAGAAGATCAAGAGAGCTTGCGAGGGACAGAAGATTAGGGATTCTAAGCCTCACGAATGCCTCGTACCTGAAGGGGCAAGGGATGATGGAGGAAATTGGATGCAAGGTGGATGCACACCTGTCTTGGAATCGCCAATGTCTCCGCAGGCTGAACTCCTGGGTCACTGTGCTGGGTATGGTACCAGCCACTGCACAGAAAGGATGCAAGGATGACACCCAGAACCGAGATCTCAGAAGGAGATCTCAGGATGGCTGTGTGGGAGGTTTAGGGGCACCAACAGCCACATTACGCAAAGGGCTCAGCAGTGATGAGGGAGCACCTTCTGTTTCTTCTCTAAGACTGTGGCAGGTGACAATGGAAAGTAACCAGAGGAAATTGGAGGCGTGTGTATGTGTGTGTGTGTGTGTGTGTGTGTGTGTGTGTGTGTGTGTGTGTAGGCCAGGAGTCAGGGCTGCTACAAGTTCTTGAACCCGGAGACCAGGAGGATCTTCTCACCATTGAGGCAGGATTTCTTCCCAACAGGAATTGAAAGGAAGCTGAGGTATCTACTAAGTGAGCCCACAGCCCTGAGACTTCAGCCACAAGTCCTTTCTTAGAGGAACTTCCCCAGGCCTCAGGGCCGTCCCTGCTCTTCCCAGATCATTGGACTGAACAGAAGCTCAGGTCTCGGATTCCAGTATTAACAGCATCTGAGCACAGTGTGGAGAACAGTCACTTCTTGATGCATCTCCAATCATTCAAGGATGAGCAAAATAAATGCAAACTAACACAGGGCCTGGGAAGGAATAAAAAGAGACAAAAACACTGATTTGAAAATCTTACCGTAACCAACAGAAGACACTATTCCCCTCATGTGCCTTGTTTCTCTCAAGACCCAAGGAAACACAGCCAAATGAGAGGAAAGATGAACAATGAGACATTTGAGCAGAGAAGGGAACAGATTGAGACTGAGAAGAAATTAAAAAGAAATTAGATAAGAAAAGAATTTGGGGTAAAAAAACATACTCCAATGAGTTTAAAAATTCATTCAAAGCAGAATTTGTCTTATGAAAATCTAATTAGAGTTGTGGAAGACATATTTGAAAAGCTTTCCCAAATGCAAAGAAACAGACGAGAATGAAGTTTTAGTTTTGAAATTGACTGTTAGAAAAATATCTGTCTAAATGTGATGACTTTAAAAATCCATACTGATTTTTCTTATTACAGATGAGCCCATATTTACTGCTGAAATGTAAAGGAGAAAAATTTCGCTTTCCATTACTTTTCATTGTACCTACTTAGTTTTCTTTCTATGCATATAATGAGTCTCTCTGACTATCCACTCTTTGGAGAGTATTTACGTGCAAAAGATAGGTTGCATAGAATATACACATACACACACAGGTGCATGTATAGGTATGAATGCTGTTGTTGTTAGATGCCATCGAGTTGGGTCCCACTCACATCAACCATATGCACAACAGAATGAAACGCTCTTGGACACTGTGCCATGACCGGCACTATTGTCAGTGCTTCTCTGCTATTCATAGGGTTTTCAATGATGCATCGTTTCAGGAGTGGATTGCCAAGTCCTTCTCCTTAATCTGCAGCACCTGGTATTTCCAGGTGCTCTCCCATTCACAGACCAATCAGGCCAACCCTGCTTAGTTTCTGAGATCAGGCAGGATTGGATGCCAGGATGCTATGGCTGCAGACATAGGTATGTATAGGTATACCTATTTGTTTGTGTTTCTTTTATAACCTTGAATGATAATTGTTATGTTAGGTGCAGTCAAGTCAGTATCTGACTCATAGTGACCCTATGTAGAACAGGGGAAACACTATTGTCATTGCTTCTCTGCTATTCATAGGGTTTTCAATGGCAGATTGATTTTTGGGAGTGGGTTGCCAGGTCCTTCTCCCAAGCCTACAGCACGTGGTGTTCCTAGGCGGTCTCCCATCCAGGCTTCACCCTGCTTAGCTTCCGCAATCTGATGGGATCGGTCACCACAGTGCTATGACTGCAGGCTGAATGATAATTACCATAAAGTAAAGCCAAGATGGGTAGTTTTTACATGATTAGAGAAAAAGAGAACCTGGTCATGTGGCAAAAGACCCTTCTTAGTCCCTCTTTCTCCTTCTTTCTAGTTTTCCCTGAATCTAGGGCCATCCTTATCTACGCCCCTACCCCAGTGCTATCTGGAAGGACTTGCTCCTAATTAACAGGGCACAGAGGGGAGGCTTCTTCACCTTTCCAGCCTCCAATGTGGGCGTGGACTCTGAGAGATGGAAAGAGTCTGTCCTAGTAAGTCCCATAAATGACTCTTTTCCTTCCGTATGAAAGGTCTAAGAGGAGCCTTTGGAGTTGCACTGCTCCTGGTATGAGGAGGAAGGTCCCGGGAGGAGCTAGGGGACTCTCCTGGCCAACACTAGTCACCACCAACACCGTCTCTGCCCCTCGGCAGTGCTGGACCTAGCCATGCATTCACCTTCATCCTACAGGAGGTGCCTCAGGAACTGTGTGGTCCCCAGCTTTAAGCTACACTCAGAAAATCTGTCTACAGTTCCCAAATTGGCTCTTTTCCCCTCAAACTGACTATGCCCATTTCAAAGTGTCTTTCCCTTCCGATTCCTTCAACATCACCATTTCCCACCCATTGCTCAGCAGAAGATCCTGCCACATACTTCACAGAGGAAACAGAAGCCCTCGGATTTCCAGTGTCTTTCCAGCAAGTCGACAAAAGCACATTCACCCCCCACGACTGGCCTGCAGATGATCTCTCTCCTGCCTCATGGAATAATGGAGGATGTGCCACTCTCTTATGCCAGTCTCCTGCCAGCATCTGGGCTCTGCATCTCCCACCCAGCCCTTTACTGGCTTCTGGTCTGTTTAAAATACCACATATGTGAAGCTTTTGCATCTTTTTCTTGTGCTGTGTTGTGTTGTTTTGTTGTTTTGAGACAAGGTCTTGCTATGTAGCCCAGGCTGGCCTTGAACTTACAATCCTCCTACCTCAGCCTCTTAAGCCCTGGGATTACCTGCAAGAGACCCCATGACTGTTTACAGTAAACAGCCTTTCTTTCTTTCTTTCTTTCTTTCTTTCTTTCTTTCTTTCTTTCTTTCTTTCTTCTTTTTTTCTTTCTTTCTTCCTCCTTCCTTCCTTCCTTCCTTCTCTCTTTTTACTTCTTTCCTTCCTTTCTCTTTCTTTCTTTCTTTTTTCTTTCTTCTTTCCTTTCTCTCTTTCTTTCTTTCCTTTCTCTCTCTCTTACTCTTTCTTTCCTTCTCTTTCTTTCTTTCTGTTTTCCATTTTTCTTCTTTCCTTCTTTCTTTCAACAGGGCCTTGCTGTGTAGCCCAGGCAGGCTATCTTAGAATTCGTTGTGCTGACCAGGCTGGCTGGCCTTGAACTCCCATCGATCCTCCACCCTCAGCCTCTGGAGTGCTGAGATTACATGCCCAGCAATTATCTTCATAAAAATTCCTCTCTATTGTTTGTCCACTTCCAGTTGCTGTCCCCGTGGGTCTTCTGAGAGTTCTCTATAATTATCTTTACTTTTCACTTTTCTCTTGTTCTTCCACTCCTAGAAGTCTAGTTTTTCCTCCTATTACTCCATGAAACTACCCTTGTAAGATCATTCACAACCTACTTGTAGCTAATGCTAATGGACACTCCTAAATCCTTAGGTAAGGAACTCCCCAGGGCACTATGCAGGGCTGTTGACAAGGTTCTCCATCTGGAAACACTGATCTTGGCTTCTGTGACACTGTGCTTTCCTGGTTTTTCTCCACTTACCAGATCTCTTCTCAGGCTCCTTTGTTTCTGATCTCCATCAACTCTTAGATCTTGGTGCTCTCAAGAGCCCCCCAACTTTTGCAGACAACACATTTTCTATCAGATATACAACCCCCACAAGCACAGTAATCCTCTTTTATCCATGCTTTGGCTTTTTAGCATTTCATTTACCTACAGCCAACAAAAAGCATAAATACAATGTAATAAAAGAGAGAAGACAGGCATGCTGCATTTACATAACTTTAATTACAGTATATTATTGTAATTATCCCATTTCATTATTAGTTATTGTTAACTTCTACCTGTGCTTCATTTGTAAATTAAACTTTTACCATGGGTATGCATATATAGGAAAAACATAGTATACACAGAATTTAGTACTATCAGTGGTTTCAGTCCTCTACTGGGGGTCTTGGAGCTTATTTCCTGTGGATACAGGAGACCACCATATTTACTGATCACTATCATTCATTTATTCAACAACTATTTATTGCAGTGGGAACAAACAGGAGCAAGAATACACAAATTCAGATGCTGGGTCATTGGAAAGACTAACAAAATAAGTCAACTCCTTATCAGCCTGACTTATAATAAAAGAGTGAGAGAAAAGGTAGAGAAGATTAAAAATAAGCAAGGAGATATTAAGGATACTGAAGAAATTAAGAAGTTCATAAAAATTCTACATCCAAGTTTTGTGTCAATACATTTAAAATCCTAGCAAAAAAGATAATATCCTAATAAAATATAATTCACCAAATGTGGTTTAGAAAGTGGAAATTTGAATAGGCTAATTCCCAATAAATGAGATTAGAAATGTGTCTAGAGGCAGCACTGGAAAAAGCAGCAAGAGAAAAATATTCTAATTTACTAGTTTACTCCTTTTTCTTGTGGTAGGGGAGAGGGTGGATGAGGGCTAGAGGAAAATATGATTGGTAAATAAACCTAATTACTGATCAGAGGAAAATGGCTGAGAGTATTTCTGTGAAGAATGTAGATGTTTTACTTAATCTCCCTGATGTCACCCTAGACCAGCGGTCTATAAACTGTGGCCAACCCAGCCCACCATCTGCTTTTATAAATAAAGTTTATTGGCTCACAGCCATGCACATTTGCTTTAGTATCATCTGTGGCTGCTTTTGTGCTACAGTTTCAGAACTGAGTAGTCGTAGCAGAGACCATCTGGCTCATAAAAGCTAACATATTCACTAAAGGCATCTTCACAGAAAAAGTGTGCTAACTCTTAGGCTAGCCCATCATCTCTACCCTCTTCTGTGTCTGGTGGCACAAATCCAGTTTCTGTAGTACATTTTCTCCAAAGAATCTGCTTTCTATTTCCTGAAGGGGCAGAGGAAGGATAGTTGCCCACTGTATGGATATGGGATGGATATTTAGAAGTTTACTTACTTCTTGTTCAAGCCTCATGATTGTAGCATTCCTCGGCAATCTTTTGCCAGATCTGGTACCATCAATTTTTTAATTTGCCGAAGGTTCTCAGGGTGATGGTTGCTATGTTACTCAGGCTGTCCGTTGGTTTGATTCTCCTCAGATTTTATGAGTCATTTCCTTTCATTCTTCTTTCAACCATTGTCTTCTCATATTGTAGCTTGGGGTTTAGGGAAGTTTCTCAATTTTATTTAGCTGAGGTTTATGTTTCTATTTCTTACTCTGTTTTTTGACTTAAAGCAATAAAATTACCTTAAAGGTTAAATGGGATTGTAGGTTTCTGAGAGGAGCAAAAAATAAAGATACGTATCTTTACGTATCTTTATGTATCAGAACATAAATCCACCATGATCCAAGTGTTATTGGAATGAGCATATTGATGTAGATCCAATCAAAATGGATCAAAAAAAAGTCAATATAGTACAGTATCTCAGAGTATGAGGTCATTCAAATATGGTTTTATCCAAGGCCTTTTGTTGCAGACAACAGCATCCACTCTGGCTAGTCCAAGGGATTAGGATATATTTGGATGGGTTGGATGGCTCATAGAGACTGTCTGGGAAGATGAAAGAACAATGGTAGGATGTTGTGCAGGCAGGAAGTAGATCCCACTGTACATAAGGCTTTTCAAGTGGAAGTACATTGATGCTCTTATTATAGTTTGGCATTTATGATACAGAAGCTTGAGAACTTCCCTGACAGCTACTCCAAGAGAACAAATTATCTACTCTACTTTGCTTAAAAAGAGAGTAAATACTCTTAAGTGGAACCACGTACCATATTGCTCCTATACTTGCTTGGGTATATCTGTTTGGTGGCATGTACATCACAGATGGAACCATAACACGATCACACCTGGAAGATAGGATTTAGCTTTCAGAATGTATATTATCAGAAGGGAAATTAGAAAGAAGAGGGAATGGCTGTTGAGTGAGCTGCAGCATAAATTTTCCACAATGTCAAGGTTTACGTGGTAATACAATTGAAGGAAAAGGAGTGGACTTAGTCCCCCCTATTAAAAATCCTGACAAAAAAATGGATAATACAGTAACATTAGAATAACAATTCATATGGGCTAGAGACTTAAGAAGTAAAATATTCTTAGTAGCATAATTCTTAGAAATAAATCTAAAACTGACTTCTTAAGCAAGAAGTAAATTCCAGGAACCATAGAGGGGAAATGTAACAGACTATGCAAAAGTGGAGTTTTAATTGGAAAAAAAAGATGATGCAAGCCAAGGTTACTCCTAGTGTGGCTGGTAGACTAGCATCAGTCTGAAGTTTGCTGCCCTACCATGTCTAAGAAAGTGCAGAAGTGGATAATAAGCATTTATAAACTTTTACAAAAATTTAATATTTCTATGACTTCTAAGCCCCTGCATGTCTGTCAGCTTGTCGTGCTATGGGGGATTGTGTGTTGCTGTGATGCTGAAAGCTGTGCTACTGGTATTACAGACCCAGCAGGGCCACTCATGGTGGACATGTTTCAGCTGAGCTTCCAGACTAAGACAGACTAGGGAGAAGGACCTGGCAGCCCACTTCTGAAACAATTAGCCATTGAAAATCCCATGACTAGCAGAGAAACGCTGCCAAATATAATGCTGGAAAATAAGCCCCTCAGGCTGGAGGGCATTTAAGAGATGACTGAGGAAGAGTTGCCTGTTCAAAATAGAGTTGACCTCAGTTATAGGAATGGAGTAAAATCCCTGGACCCCCCAGTTGCTGATGTGGCATGACTCAAAATGAGAAGAAACACAGTGTCTGGAACAATGGGCTCAAACATAAAAAGATCATGTACATGGCACACTGTCAGGTAGTATTTCATTTTGTTGTACATAGGGTCAGTATGAGTCAGACCTGATTTGATGGCACCTAACAAACAAATATGACTTTCAAGTGTGTGATTTTGTCTATTAGGAAACATTGAATGGCTATGGATTGATATTTTTAAAAGATGCAGTATTTGCTACAGAAAGTTTGAGAAATACTGCTATAAACAAAGAACATATAATGTGTGGACTGTGTAAAAGCATTATATGTAATGTAACTGACAAGGCATTAAAATCTGTAGTATACCATAATTATACAAATTTGCATGAAAAAGTGAAAGAAAATGGAACAAGGAATAAGTGGTAATTCAAAGACAGGAAATCCAAGTGCTCAATAAACCATATGTCATTTTGGCTCCTGACTGGTCAGGGATGCGTTTTCGCTCTTTGTTGTTGTTGTTGTTAGGTGCCGTCGAGTCGGTATCCAACTCATAGCGACCCTCAGAGGGTTTTCAATGGCTGAGTGCTTCGGGATTGCCTTGGGAGTGGATTGCCAGGCCCTTCTCCCATTTTGCTCTTTAGATTTATCAAAATCGAAAAGAGGTATAATATCTAGTACAGGTATGAAGACATTCTTATGCATTGCTAGTGGGACTATGAATTGTTACAGCCCTTTTAGGAAGCAATTTGGCAGCATCCATTAAAATAAAAACAAATTGATGATACCCTTTGATTCAGCAATTTTCTTCCTGGGAATCTATCTCATCGAAATAAGAACAAGTAAGGGTATCTCCTCAAAGATGTTTATTGCAGACATGTTCATATGTATAAAAGACTGGGAGCAAAGTGAATGCCAGTGATGGGGGAATGGCTGAATAAATTGTGGCCCATGAACTGCAGGGAACCTTATGTGGCTATTAAAAAGAATGAGTTACAACTGTACAAATTACCTTGGCAGGATATTTATGAGATATCATTGGGAGAATAAAAAGAGACACAGAAAACATTTAAACTAATCCATTCTTATGAAACAGAAAATGACAAAACCCTATATTTGTACACATTTTTATACCTGTATATATTTTGAAATATAATTATTAAACAAGTGGGGAAAAATGAAAAGGATATATACTAAGTTGTTAATGTAGGTCACTGTGGGTGTGCTGGTAAAGATGTCATTGGACTTAGGGAGGGAAGAAGAAAGAAAGATTGCATTATAAATGCTACTCCGGAGATTCAATTGATGTAATTCAATTGATGTAGAAGTCTCCATTTTGTGTATGTGTATATATATATGTATTCACATAAATCCATATACATAAATACAAAATATATGCATAAAATATTTTAGTATAATCTTTACACAAGATGTTAGCTTTATACCTACCCACTTGTAGAAATGGCCATGATATAATAACAATAAAAAAGTCGATCAGGAAATCAATCAAGAAATCAATAAGAAAAAGGTTAATATCTTGGTAGAAAAATGTTCGAAGGACATATATTGCAATTCAATAAAAGATAAGTACAAGTCACCAACTGCCATATGGAAAATGTTCAACTTCATTAATAATCGGAGAAATGCAGCTGAAAATACTATGAGATGTTTTTCTACATACTCATCCTTGAAATATTAAAATTAGCAACTTTGGGAAGGTGGAAAACACTCTCAGGTATACTTTCAAAGAAAATAAAGATGAAACCAATAGTCCTGGGGGAAAACATCTGCAATGTGACTTAGAACACGTGTATGTCTTTGACCCCGACTGTCCTTTTAAAATGTTATATTATCAGTGTAAATCCACAAGTGAGAAGAGACCTTTGTGTTTGAAAGGATATCTACCAATGGTTGTCAATAAATGAACGCAACAAAAGAATCGCAGTATTATTTCCAGAAGTAAGACATTTGGAAATGCCTAAGTGACCAACAGAAGGGAATTAAAGAAAACATTGTACAACTGTGGAAAATATCTACCGCTATGGAAACATGTTCACAATTGCTTGCGATTGAAAAATGCAAATGAAACAGTAGTATTAAAATTTTGCTGCTTTTCGAGTAAATTATTACACATTTATATGTGGAAGTGGAGGGACAAACATGAAAATATTCAAAGTAATTTTGGAGACCATGACTAGATTATAGATAACATTTAAAAAAAATCTTTGTGTCTTTTTGTAGTTCTCAAGTTTTCCGCACTGAGCAATAGTTTGAATTAGAATGAAAAAATATGGTATAAAACATGTTAAAAGGCTATAAAGATTACCATCGCCTGTAAGTGCACTCGGAAGGGAGATTAAGCAGGTAGGAGTTATGTGCCCTGCTCAGGAAGAGAGCTGGCCACAGGCTGGGTCTCTCTCTCAACATCGGTTTGGCATATGAACTCTAACCTTTTGCTTTCAAAGCTGGAGAAATAATCAAAGGTAGGTCATTAGTTAATTGCTTTGAGGTTATTTCCGCATTCCCTAGGGGGCTCTTGTAAATGATTAGTAATATCATTATTACTTATACCATAGTGGGCCTGCCCGTTATTGCTTTCTCAGCACTGATTCAGGGTTTTATAGGCAAATGGCTCTCACCTTGGGGTTCCCTAACCTCAAGAGGTGCAAAATGGTGGTAAGCTCCCTGAGCTACATCATCTACATAAAAAGTGTCAGGAAATTATGCATTTACCTATATAGCACTGCACAGGGCAACAAATCCTTGTCTTAGTTGTCCCCTCAACCTTTAATGTTATAATTTATAATGCTCAACTGATAAGGGTGGGGGTTAATCTCAGTCGATAGAGCACTGCTCCACATTCTCTGAGGACCTGGGTTCAATCCTCAGCACCACAGAAATAGGAGAAGGAATTGGCAGTCCACTCTTGAAGAAATTCCCAAACAATTAGCCATGGAAAACTTTATCAGGGTCACTATGAGTTGGACCTGACTCGACCACACCTAACAACAACAACTGATACATTGTGATGAATTCGTAATTAGAATTTTTTGGGTAAATAAATATGTTGAGAAAGTTGGTCTACCACTGAATTTATACAAATAAGTTTTTAAAAAGTCTTTCAAACATGGAATCGATTCTTTCCTGGCTTTAAGATTATCCCTATAGCTTTATTTAATATTTAAGCTTAGCCATTCAAAATTATATGTTAACCCCACTAACGGATATGAACTTGATGGGAAAGGAATTTGATATGATATTTCTGAAGAACAAAGCACTGTAAGGAAAATCTAGCCTAACTTACAACCATTCTCTGTTTTCCAAGTGGGAAAACTGAGACACAGAAAGAACGGTCCAAGATCATGATTGCTAAAGGAAAGAGCTACTGCCAGAATCTCTGCTCTCTGCCTCTTAGTTTTTCATTTCTATGTGGATTCTAGGGTTATTTCCAAGTAACTTATGCATGCAGATTGTACAAGCACTTATACAGCTACAGAGAGAGAGAGAAAGCAGGGGGAGAGAGAGAGAGCGAGCGCGAGCGCTCTGCACATAGCATTATCTCCTGTAATTCTTTCAACACTTCAGCGAGGTTGTTGCCATAATTACCTCCTTTTTTGACAAATGACATGCTGAGCAACAGAGAAATTAAAACTTGTTTAAAACCACATTGTTACTCCGAGGCAAAGCCAGAACTTGAATTTGGGTAGTCTGAATCCAGTACCATGGCCTTGGTTCCTCTGTAACAACCTTGCATTCCTATGCCTGAAAAAAGGAAAAGTCAATTGGAAGCACTACGGAAAGAGCTTGTTCATAAAATGGCTAATCCTGGCAAGTGGCCCAGAGAGGAGATGGGAGATCCATTTCGTTTTACTTCAATAACTGATACATATCTTAAAACTGAGTTTCTTGTTGAAAGATTTTAACAATTTTGACTGTAAAGGCCTAGGAACTTAAACACAAACTAGCTGTACACACTGCCCATTGTTTTTATCATCAGGGATATTATATTTTAATGAAGGGATTTTTTAAATCGACTTAGTCCCTGAATTAAATTAATCCTATCTCATTCCAGCTGATTGGTAATTTCAAGGAATATTAAGTCTGGTCTTAGTTTATTTTGGTAAGTGGTCAGAATAAAAGGAGGATGACTTTGTGTGTGTGTGTGTGTGTGTGTTATTTACTATTTTCCAAAGGTTTGTGGAAGTACTGTGATGCTTCAGTTGCAGGAAAGGCAAGTAAAACTTTCAATAAAAAGGAACAGACAGTTTTAGAGGAGACAATATGGTGGTGACTTTGTGTGAGCGAGTGTGTGAGTGTGTGAATGTGTGTGTGTGTGTGTGTGTGTTTTGGGGGGACTGGGGCTGGGGAGGAGCAGTGGCAAAAGGTTCTCCTTGTTGATTTCCCTAAATCTTTAGTCCTGCTAGTCCAGGATATCAATATAATAAAACACTTCTAAATTGAAGAAACTTTTGAGTCCCCAAGTACAGTCCCCCAAATACCTTCTTTGGCTCAGCAAAGATTCTATTCCAAGAGGACCATGACCTCTTATCTCTCCCCTCCCTCCCTTCCCTACTCCCTCCCTTCCTTCCTTCCCTCCTTCCTTCTTTCTCCCTCCTTCCTTCCCTCCCTTTCTTCCTTCCTTCCTTCCTTCCTTCCTTCCTTCCTTCCTTCCTTCCTTCATTCCTTCCTTCCTTCCTTTTTTCTTTGGGACTTGAGGGTTGAATCCAGAGGCTCCCACATACTTTCTAAGTGCTTTACCACTGGGTTGCACCCCCAACCCATTTTCCTATTGTCTATTTTGAGACAGGGTCTCAGTAAATTATTCAGGCTGCCTTTGGCCTCGAACTTGGGATCCTCCTGCCTCCACCACCTGAATCACTGGGATTATAGGTGTGTGCCACTGTGCCAGCTCTTACCTGTCTCTTGATGGAGTATAAAATACATGGAAGGGGCTTAAAGCTTTGGGGCACTGATGGTAGACTCTAGTATCTTATAAGTCTTTTAAAGTTGATCTGCTCAAGACCCTGAGTTCAATCCCTGGAACAGCACACACACAAAGAAAAAAAACAATAAAAGTTGGCCTCAATGATGTTCTCCATAAACGGCCCTTAACTTGAGAGTGATTTCATCACATCAACCTCTAATCAAGTGAAAGTCCCTTCCTGTAATGCATGTGAAAGGGAATGATACATAGGGTCTGTATGGTGGGTCTGGGGGCTGGCGCCTGTTATGCCAGCCTTCAAGCCTGTCTCTCAGGGAACACTCCTAGCCTCAGTCCAGCTGGCCTCCCCTGTCCTGCTGCTGTGAGCCCAGGCATGGCAGGAAGCCCAGCTCCATCGTATCTGTCACCTTCTTTGTCAAAGCCACTGCTGTCCTCCATAGCTCCAAGCTCAGGGCCCCAGTCTCCTGTCTCATCCTGCCCCATCAGCAGCATTTCCTGTCTTGAATTCCCTCCTAACTCACTGGATGCTCTCTTCCCAGAGGCCTGGATCCTCATCACTTCCAACTCCCGATGCTGCAGGGATGCAGAGCTCAGACTTGGAGCCCCTCTGGTCTTTAACAACACTCTCTCTTACACCAACTCTACTGCTCCCAAGACTCACATACCACCTCTATGCCAAAGACTCTAACATTTATATTTCCAGTCCTCTCCAAACTAAAAAACTCTATATTGCCTGCTTAATATCAATAATTTCTTAGCAATTTTTTAGTGTACAATGGAATGGGTTTCATTATGACATTTCTATGCATGCTTTTCATTATACATTGCTCATGCTCACCTCCCCCGTTACCCTCGCATGATCCCCCATTCCATCCCCTACCTGCCCACCAAAGGTCCCCCTTCTACTTGCATGTCTTGTTTGTGTCTATATCTCTCTGTCTACACCCAGATTTTGCCTTAAGGACAACATGCGTGTTATTTCCCTTCTTTTCCTCCCTTACTCTTTCTTATCACCCCTCCCCCTTCTCCTTTGTCCCTTATCTTCACCTACATAGGCCCCTTCTACTTTCATGACCTACATCTTTTAATATTGAATATATATTGACATCTAACATCCACATGTGAGAAAAGAGATGTTTGTCATTCTAGGTGTGGTTTATTTCACTTAAAATGATGATCTGTAGTTCCATCCATTTTCCAGCAAATTTCATAATTTTGCCCTTCCTTATGGCTGAATAGAACTCCATGATGTAATTATGCCCCATTTTCCTTATCTACTCATCTGTTGATGGACACGGAGATTGATTCCATATCTTGGCTACTGTGGTACCACAATATACATGGATGAATAAGTATCTTTGTGGCATATTGACTTATATTCCTTTGGATATATACCCAAGAGTGGGATAGCTGGGTCATATGGTAGTTCTATTTTCAGTTTTTTGAGGAGCTTTCATACTGGTTTCCCTAGTGGCTACCCCAACTTACAGTCCCACCAGCAGTGTAGTAGCGTTCCCTGCATCCTTGACAGCATTTGTTGTTGGTTGTTTTGTTGATGTCAGGTGTTTTGATTACAATGAGATGGTATCTCAATGTAGTTTTGACTTGCATTTCCCTGACGGCTAAGGATATGAACAATTTTTTCACATGATTGTTGGCCATTTGTATATCATCACCCATTTTAAAATTGCAACCCAACTCTCATTATCCCCTGTCATCTCAATACTCCTTCACTCTCTTTTTCTCTGTTGCAATTTAGCTCAGTTGGTGGAGTGCTGCTCTGTGCTCTCTGATGCCCTGGGTTTGATCCCCAGCATCGCAGAAACTGGGAGAAGGACCTGGCAGCCCACTCCTGAAACAATCCTGGAACAATCAGCCATTGAACATGCTATGAATAGTGGAGACACGTTGACATAGTGCCAGGCATGGCACAGTGTTGAGGAGTGTTTCCTTCTGTTGCACATAGGGTTGCTGTGAGTCACACTTTATTTGACAGCACCTAACCAAAATGACATTTAATCATATTATATTTCTGTCTACTCTAGAATGTTTCACATGCTCAGAATGATACTCAACCCAGAGTAGATAATTTATAAATATTTGTTGAAGGAAAAATTGACTTAGGAAAAGAACTGGTAATACATGTAGAACTTTAGAGAATGAAGAAATCACTTCCTGCATCTTGAATGAGGATGAGCATTTGAACTGAGCTTTGGAGAGGAGAATATCAATGTTGTCTTCTTTCATTGTCTTCTTTCATCTTCTAAGGGAAAAGTACATTGTTGTTGTTGTTGTTAGGTGCCCTTGAGTCATGTCCGACTCATAGCAACCCTCATGGGGTTTTCAATGGCTGATTGTTTTGGGATTGCCTTGGGAGTGGATTGCCACGTCCTTCTCCCATTTTTGTGGTGCTGGAATTTGAACCTGGGATCTCAAAGACTGCCAGAGATGGTGCTCTACCAACTGAGCTAAATCCCTGCCCCAGAAAGGTACAAAAATCTGATCAAATAGTATCTATGGGTCAGGGATCCGCTCACGTTTCCTAGAGAGCTGGTCACAGAATATTAAGTGGAGACAGGTGCTTGGTGTGATGTTCTTTGTCTTTCTTGCTTCCGTGTGCTGGGAATTCTGCTGGTCTGGACATTTTCATCTTCATCCCCATCTTCAATCCTGCCACCAGGAAATGCATGGGCTGAGTGGCTAGTGTTCTTCAAAGGTGTTCATGTCACTTTATGGTGTCATTCTCATAAGGATCCTTCCTCTTGCTCACCACAGTCTCATTTCTGACTGATTGGTGGGAGCTCTAACTTTGGCCTTGTTGCTATTAGGCACCATTAAGTTGAATCAGACTCAGTGACCCTCATAGGGTTTTCAATGACTGATTGTTTCAGGATTGCTTCAGGAGTGGGCTACCATGTCCTTCTCCCATTTTTGCAGTGCTGGGGATTGAACACAATCCTCAGAGAGTGCAGCGCTGCACTCTACCAATTTACCTAAACCCCAGCTCATCTTTGGCCTTATGAGCAGAGTAGAAGCCTTAATTAATTTGCTATGGCTGCTATGACAAAGTGCTACTGACTGGGAGGCTTAACTAAACATGAGAAATTGATCTTTTCATGCTTCTAGAGGATGTAAGTCTAAGTCAAGGTGACTGCAGGGTTAGTTGCTTCTGAAGCCCGTCTCCTCAGTTTGTGGATGGCCATCTGATCCCAGTATCTTGACAGGGTCTTTCCTCTGTGCCTGTCTGTGTCCTTCTCTCCTCTTCTTATGAGGCCACCAGTGGTATTGGATTAGGGCCCATGACCTCATTTTAATGGAGTTACCTTTTTAAACATCCTCTTTCCAAACACAGGCACATTCTGAGATACTGAAGGTTAGAACTTCAGCATATGAACCTTTTTAGGAGAGTATTATTAAGTCTGGGCTGGGGTTTAGCTCAGTTGGTAGAGCGCCGCTCTGTAGTCTCTGAGGTCCCAAGTTCAATCTCCAGTACTGCAAAAATGGGAGAAGGACGTGGCAATCCACTCCTGAGGCAATCCAGAAACAATCAGCTATTGAAAACCCTGTGAGGGTCACTATTAGTCAGACATGACTTGACGGCACCTAACAACAACAATAACAACAACATTATTAAGTCTATAACAAAGTCCTATTTAGGGCTGCCACAAGTTCAAAATTAAGTAAGACTTTGATTTGTCACCTGCCATTGTTCCCTATGCAGCTCTCCCTCCTGAAGTGTCTGTGATGAAGAAGTGAAGTGAGCCTCCTTAGTTCCCCTCTCCAAGCGCTAAGAGTCTTCATGTGTGCCACCCACAGCCTGGTGTGAACTTTGAAAGATGCTATGGTTTGAATCACTGGCAATGGCGGGAAATTTCTGTGCCTACAGAGTGAATGTCATGTGCAGGGCTGACATGAAAATGTGGGGAGCAGGACACTCGCCCGATGGGTGAAATTCAAAAGGATCTGAAAGAGCTTATTAACCAACGTGAGTGATATTTCAGCCCAGGTTTAAAAAATCAAATCAATGCAAAGATTTTGTGATAACATATAGAACTTTAAAATTAAGACAGGATCTGGGAAAGTCCTTTGATTATTTTTAGGCCTGTGTCATTACCTCCTGTTGTTAGGTGCGGTTGCGTCGGTATCCGACTCATAGCGACCTTCATAAGGTTTTCAATGGCTGATTGTTTAGGGATTGTCTTGGGAGTGGATTGCCAGGTCCTTCTCCCATTTTTGCGGTGCTGGGACTTGAACTTGGGACCTCAGAGACTGCAGCACAGCACTCTACCAACTGAGCTAAATGCCAGCCCCTATTACCTCCTGAGAGCCTCTCTTTTGGAGTTCCTGTCTTACTATCCCTTGCCTCTTGTAGGACGTGATATTTAGATCCCTCACTATTTGGCCATTCATTCAACCCAGTGTTTGTTTATTGAGTGTTTAGTAAGTGCCACACAGAATGGGAATTAAATATTTGTCAAATTAATAAGGAAGCCAATACTTAGTGTGTTTTAAAAAGACGTCCATGGGGACCTTCTACTCTTATAGGAGGAAACACTGGCAAATATAGGGTACCAGAGGGGCCTGGATTGCACAGTGAAGGGCTCTTATAGAGTTTTCATTTATTAATTCAACAAATTGTTATTTAGTAGCTTCTAGTGCAGGGTACTGTATATATATCAGTGAAGTATTTTTGAATGCTAATAGGAAAAATTATCTAAAAATCCGATGTGCGAATTGTCAATATTTTTTAGAGATTATTTTCATGAAGGAAGGTGCCTTCAGTGAATTACTCTTAGAGAAAATATTTGCTGGGTATACGTCACTGTCTTCCTCTAGCAGGTTGTTGTTAGGTGCCCTCAAGTTGGTATCTGACTCATAGCAACCCTCATAGGGTTTTCAATGGCTAACTGTTCGGGATTTCCTTGGGCTGGGCTGGGATTTAGCTCAGTTGGTAGAGCACTGCGCTGCAGTCTCTGAGGTCCAGAGTTAATTCCCAGCACCGCAAAAATGGGAGAAGGACCTGGCAATCCACTCCCAAGGCAATCCTGAAACAGTCAGCCATTGAAAACCCTATGAGGGTCACTGTGAGTCAGATACCGACTCAACAGCACCTAATAAGAACAAATCCTCTAGCAGGGCACCAGTAGTAAGTAGAGGAAAAATAGGCAGAGTTAATAGAGAAGGGCATTTCTTCTTTATTAGTCAGGCGAATGAGAGAAATAAACTAAATCAGCAAAATAGGGATGTAAAGTACAGTGATGAATATTTTAGTGAGGGAGATAGGAATTTGGCTGTAAAATTTCAAGTCTGCAAAGCCAATATGAAAACTATAAGCCGCTATCAGTTTATCTCTACTGTTTCAAGTTTGAGGGAGGGAAGTAAGCAAATTGCCTCTTTTGTTCATAAAACCAAATGACCACTTTCAACTCTCAACGGGGAGTATTTGGCAGATGACGTTTTAAGTAATTTCCTGAAGAGTTATGGAGTAAATGCTGCAATAAGAGGTAGCTATAAGATTCCTCTCTCTGGGAAGGGGATGATATGGGAAAGAACAAAACTGACCTCCTCTTTTAGGAAAAGAGGATGAAAGAGATGGGGTAAGGCAGATAAATAGACCCCCCAGACAACAGGCAGGAAATTAGGTGTAGTAAATGGCATACTGAGAAGACTGGCGGAGCAGTTGGTGGGGTGGACCTGTGGAACTGGAGTGACAAGTGAACTAACACAGATGGAGTACTAACAATGTGTAGGGAACCACCCTGCATGCTCTGGGGGATGTGAAGATGGGCAAGACATGGTAATAAACAGGATGAAGGTGACATTCAGGAATAATGTTCTTGTTGTTAGGTGCTGTCGAGTCGGTATCCGACTCATAACGACCCTCATAGGGTTTTCAATGGCTGATTGTTTCGGGATTACTTTGGGAGTGGATTGCCAGGTCCTTCTCCCATTTTTGCAGTGCTGGGAATTGAACTCAGGACCTCAGAGACTGCAGGGCAGCGCTCTACCAACTGAGCTAAATCCCAGCCCCTTCAGGAATAATAGAATAATAATAGCAACAATTTGTCATCTCTATTATTCTCTCTCTCTTCAGGAAAAATAGAGATGACAAATTGTTGTTGTTAGGTGCTCTTGGGTTGGTTCTGACTCATAGTGACCCTACGTACAACAGAATGAAACACTCCTGGACACTGTGCCATGCACAGGATCTTTTTTATGTTTATGCCCATTGTTGCAGTCACTGTTTCCTCTCATTTGGAGTCATGCCACATCAGCAAAAGGAGGTCCCAGGGGCTTTACCCCATTCCATCGATGAAGGTTGACTCTACTTTGAAGAGGCAATTCTTCTTCCCCAGTTTTTTCTTGAATGCCTTCCAGCCTGGGGGGCTCATTTTTCTGCACTATATTTGATAATGCTTCTTTGCTATTCGTAGGGTTTTCAGTGGTTAATTGGTTTGGGAGTGAGTTGCCTGGTCCTTCTCTCTAATCTGTCTTAGCCTGGAAGTGCAGCTTAAACCTGTCCCCCAGGGGAGGCCCTGCTGGTGTCTGAAATACCAGTGGCATAGCTTTCAGTGTCACAGCAACATGCAAGCCCCCACAGCATGACAAGCTGACAGACACATGCGGGGGATGACAAATAGGGATGAATAAATAAGGATGAAAATGACATTCATGAATAATTTGAATACAAAATCACCTCTGGAACATACTAACATAAATATATCAAATATGTTATATATATGCACTATGATAAGATATATGTGCATATAATTTTTAAGTAGTATTAAATATCCATTTTGGGAGCTTGTGCTCATTCTCCTAACCTGAAAACTGAAATGATTAAAAATGAGCGTCTGGCACAGAAAGGGATACCATGCAAAAAAATAAATGGCATCCTCAAGAAGCAGGTGGTGTGACTCACTCAGCGTGAGCCTGCAGGGTGGCCCTCTCTCCAGGCCCATTTCTCACGAGGAGGTGGCCAAGTAGGTCACTTTTGAGTGCTAGAAAGCAGTGAGAAGGCTTGCCCTTGTGCTTGGGTGAGTCTTGGAATGACTGACTTGCGTGCTTTCTGGAGATCAGGCCTCAGTCCAGCAGTCCCTACTCTCTGGGTGTCTGACTGCTGCCTCTCACAAGCCAGCCCAGCGCCAGGAGGGCCAGGAGCCCATGGACCGTCTTCATTGCCACCAAAGTGGACAAGACAATTTGGCCTTGCACCAAAGTTCCGAGCTCCCTGACTCTTGTTCCCAAAAACATCTGTCTTCTACAGTGACACTGATAGGGGAAATGAATGGGCCCCTGTGTCTGTAAACTCCTTACTTTGTCAAAACATCAAACACAGCTCAATGCACCCTGGACTTACCTTTTAACCTCTGCTGGCTTGTCAGACTTTAACGTTACTGACCCGAGGCTCGGGGCCCCAGGCAAATGGACAGATCTAATCCTGAGATACTGTTTGTCCTCCAGGGTCAATATGGGCAAAGGGAGGGAGATCAATGGGCATCTGGTGCTCAGATTAGCCTTTGGAGGGAAAAGAATCAAAGACCATGTCAACGCTGGCTTGACAGATTTTAAGCCTCATGGATGAGTCAATTCAATATCAGAGGGTTGAACCCACTGGACGTGGAAATCCTGGCCACATGGCACCTCCGGAGGCATGGCACCAGTGGCAAAACACACAGGGGCCTTGGGGGGCCACCCACCGGCTCATGTGAGAATATCATTTGTACTGTTGCCCACCATGAAAAGAGAAAGCCGCCAATTGGCTGTCCTGCTTAGGATGCCTTGTGCCCTGAATAGCCCTGGATTTCTTCTGTACTATCATTGGGCTTGCCTGCAGCGGTAGCCCTGTGGCATCCGATCCCGTCAGATCTTGGAAGCTAAGCAGGGTCAAGACTGGTTAGTACCTGGATGGGAGACCACCTGGGAACACCAGAAGCTGTAAGCTTGGGAGAAGGACTTGGCAACCCCCTCCCAAAAATCAATCTGCCATTGAAAACCCTATGAACAGCAGAGAAGCACTGACAATAGTGTTTCCCCTGTTGTACAGAGGGTCGCTATGAGTCGGATACCGACTCAACTGCACCTAACAATAACAACAATAATCACTGGACTTAAACATAAGTAAGATGGTGTGCCTGGCACAGAATCGGGAAGTGTTTGGATCTGCTGTACATAGGGTTGCTATGAGTCAGACTCCACTCAATGGGACCTAACAACAACACTGGTACAGCAGTGGAATTCCCAGGAACAGCCACCAATGCCCAGCAGTTATTTTCCAATAAACGCTAATCTGCTAACCGAATGGGTAATTTTTCATCAGCACTAGAGATGTAACAACCAAAGCCTCCATGGGCGTTTTTCTTGTTCTTTCTTTTAACTGTCCTCCAATTCCTCATACTCACCTTCAAGAAGTTTGGTTAATAAGGAACAAAGGCAGTCACCACACATTATAATTACAATACTTGTATGCCGTTGATAATACTTGAATAGTGTGTGCAGAGGCCCCAGGGTGCATGGCTCTAAACAGAAACTAGTTTGGGCAGAAACAGGGGAAACCCACCTTGGTTTTTGTGGGTGCTCACGACAGGTTCTAAAAGCCCCAGCAACAGCCCCAGGGACCGTCCAGGGAGAGTCCGACAGCTGAAGAACCACTGGGAAACAATGAATAAGGAAGAGGCTGGGACAGGGAAGGCATGGCAGGGCTCTGTGGGTGCAGTCTGCACCTGAAGGAGGAGCTTCAGGAGTGGCAGGTTATTCCAGGAAGTGAAACTGAGGCCAACATGTGAGAGGTACCAGGAATGAGCCAGGAAGGGTGGCACACGCCTGTAATCCCAGTGACTCGGGAGGTGGAGGCAGGAGGATCACAAGTTCGAGGCCAGAGGCAGTCTACATAATTTAGAGAGACCCTGTCTCCAAAAGGATAAAAATGGGCTGAGGGTGCAGCTCAGTGGTACAGCACTTGCAAAGTATGCAAGCGTGAGGCCTTGGGTTCAACCCCCAGTACTGCACAAAACAAATGAACAAACAAAAAAAATTTTAGTGAGAAATAGATTTCATTGAGCCTTCCTTAGAGAACTTTTTAGCAAACTGAATGTTCAAAAAGCTCACGCTCCCTTAGAAAAGTAGAGACCTCCCCATCACTGGAAATGTTCAAGTTAAAGCAAGGCCAATTGACAAGGGACAATGTGTTGGCTAGAAGGTCACATTGTCTGGGCGTGATTGTGTCCCTGGCATCTCAGATCTTTTGATTCTGTGATTAAAAAAAAAAAAAAGTGGGGGTGGGGGGAGCTCACTAGGAGCCATGGCACATGCTTGTAATCCCAGCCACCTGGTAGGCTGAGACAGGAAGATTGAGAGTTTGAGACCAGAGGCAGCCTGTGCAATTTAATGAGACGTTCTTCCAAAGTAAAAATAGGACCTGAGGGGCAATTCACTTGCCTAGCATGCATGAGGCCCTTCAAACCCCAGTAATGAAAAAAAAAGGGTAGGGTGGGGTTTACAAACTCCACAAAGTCTTCAGAGTCTCCAGGATCTTCCTGGGATCTGGGTGAGTGCAGCAATCAAATGTAGGGTGACTGTCTCCCCCAAGTTTATCTTTTCCTGAGAGCTCCTTTAGACCAGGAGAGGGATGCTAAGTAAACTCAGGCAAGGGATTAAGATGGTCCTCCTTTAACGTTGTTTGAAGTCAAGCCTCTGGATCACCCTCTTCCCCGTGTCGCCCTCTCCTTTCTTTATTTAAAAGAGCTGTGTCAAGAGCTCACTTCCTCTCTAATTACCCCTGTGGCTAACTGGCAAGCAAATCTCCCAGAGAAAACAGATGACAGGCAGTTCCAAAGGGGAGCATGGAGACGTTTGTCTTGGTGCTGCGGTGATGGCAGCTCCTAGCCAGGAGCCTCAGATGGGGGGTTGACACTGCCTGCAATGTGTCCCCAAGAGGAGGGGCTAGCCCCTCAAAGGGAATCCTCTGCCCCTGAGCTCCCTGCGACCCCTGGGCAGCTTCAAAGTGCTGATTTGCCTGAGGATGAGAGGTCCCTGCCAGACAAGGCTCCAGTGACTGCTGGTTGGTAACTTTTATGAAAGACCAGTCAGCGTTGCTAGGTTAACAGCCAGGTTGGTTCCTGGAAGCACTTTCACAGGACCCAACGGTGTGAATTCTCAGCAGCCAAAGCAGGGGCCCCCTGCAGAGTGTGTGTGAGTTTAATTTGGGGTAGGAGGGTGATTTTCATCATGGTTGAATGAAGCACGGGGGAATTCAAAAGAAATGTCTGTGCCAGTCTACAAAGGTGCTCGCTGAGACGCCAAGGCAGGTGTCATGCTTTCAGGAGGCTCTGTCCTCATTACAGCAAACCTGAAACGAAAGCAAAGAACCACGTCCTTCAACACCCCTCCGCGGGGCTGATTTTTGTCTTTTATCCTTGCCTTTGTAGGCACGGCTATAAAAACAGACCCGGGATCCTTCAATTAGGTGATGGGAACTCCGGGGCGCCTAGATTCTTCACACGCACAAGAGGACTCCGTGCTCTGAGCAGCATTTTATTTCTTTAGCATCGCTGTGCATCTCAAACCATTCAGTACCGCATTCCTCCCACCAGGTATTCCATCTGTGTAATAGTTTCTTGTGTTTCTTCACTAACGGACCTGAAAAAATAAAGTTCCTCACCCCCTTCTCCCTCCCTCCCTCCCTCCTTCCCTCCCCCTCTTTTGCTTTTTGCTTTTTGAGAAAGGGTCTCAAATTCACAACCATGCTTCTGACTCAGCCTCCTGGGTGCTAGGATTACAGGTGTGTGTCACAACGTCGAAACTTTCTTTTACCTTCCTTCTTTCTTTTTCTTGCTTTCTGATCTTCTTTTCTTCATTCCTTCCTCCCTCCCTTGCTCTTTCTTCTTTCTTTCTTTCTTTCTTTCTTTCTTTTCTTTCTTCCTTTCTTTCTTTCTCCTTCTTCCTTTCTCTACCTTTTCTCTCTCTCTTTCTTCCTCTTTCTCTTTTTTCCTCCCTCCTCCTCTTCCTCCTCCTCCTCCTCCCCTCCTCCTCCTCCTCCTCCTCCTTCTTCTTCTTCTTCTTCTTCCTCTCTCTCTCTCTCTCTCTCTCTCTCTCTCTCTCTCTGTCTCTCTCTCCCTTTTGGCTTTTAGACAGAGTCTCACTATGTAGCATGGGCTGGCTGCCATCAAACCTGTAATCTTCCTGCCTCACTCTCCAAAGTGGTCGGATTACAGGTATGAGCCACCATATTTGGCTTAATGATTGCTGTTTTTAAAGCTCTTTGGGAGATTACAGTATGCACACAAAAAGTTGGTAATGACTGCTTTAATTAAGGTTTCAAATCCTGTTTTAAAAAGTAACTCATATTGTGGGGCTATTTTAAGCTATTAATACCTTCATCTGCTTTAGGATTTCTGATGGCTTATGGGAGGAAAGCCAGTTATTTACTTTTATTCCATTTTGGGGAATCACATCAAAGAAAGAAAATAATTAGAAATGACTATTGGCTACTGACCTCTGGAATGGAAGTATAAATTAAATAATGTTCCCTCTGGTCTCTGTATCCATTCAGCATCCATGGATTCAACCCTCCAAGGGTGAAAACATTTGAAAAATCATTGAGTCCGTGCTGAACATGTACACACTTCTTTCTCTTTAATTATTCCTCTAACAATACAATGTAACAATTATTACATAGCATTTACATTGTATTAGGCATTAGGTATTAGGTATTATAAGTAATCTATAGGTTATTTATATGGGAGGATGTGCATAGGTTATATGCAAATACTATACCATTTATATAAAGGATTTGAACATTTGCAGATTTTAGCATCTGTAGAGGGTCATGAAACCAATCTCCCACAGATGTGGAGAGATGACTAGATATGGCTCATATTAATTTGGTAAAAAAAAAAAAAAAAAAAAAAACCTCTCTGGGTATTTGGGGTCAGCCCTGTCTTCCTCAGCTTTCTCTCCCTCTGAAATAGCACTAACCTGTGGCTCACCATAGCTTTGGAAGCCATCACAGCCTGTCTATATAGGGGGTTTAATTTAACAGACACTGATTCAGCACCTCTTAGGTGCTAGGCTCTGGCTAGGAATACAGAGATAAGGAAAACATCTGGGGGAGCTATGTGTATAAATAGCTATATTGTATGAGCCGTGCCTGGATAGAAAGTATTAGCTGTGGGAGACACTGGGGAGGAGATATTGAATTAGGGACGGTGGGGGGTCCGTGAATGCTGTTTAAAGGAATGGAATACTAGTGCATGCAAAAGAACCATTAAAAACCTAGTAAGGCAGGTAGAAACTTATCTCTGGGTTCCAGCTTCTCAATCTGTATCATTACATGTGTTACTTAGCTCTCTTTTGGGAGCCAATGTCAGAAAACTCACTCCAAATGGTGTAAGCTAAAAATGGTAATTAATTGATTGGAGTCATAAAAAGTGCAAGACAGGTTTCAGTCATACCTGGATCCATGGGTTCTCTTCTTTTCTTCTTCCTTTCCTTTCCTCTTTCTTTCTTTCTTTCTTTCTTTCTTTCTTTCTTTCTTTCTTTCTTTCTTTCTCTCTCTCTCTCTCTCTCTCTCTCTCTCTCTCTCTCTCTTTCTCCTTCTCCTCCCCCCTCCCTCCTCCTCCTCCTTCTTCTCTTTTTTTGTGGTACTGGGGAGTTGAGTCCAGGGCATCACATGTGCTTTGAAAGTGCTCTACCACTGAGCTGCACTCTCAGCCCATTTTTTTACTTTTTATTTTGAGGGAGGGATCTCACTAAATTACACCATAGGCTCCTGTGGCCTCGAACTTGTGATCCTCCTGCCTCTGCCTCCCAAGTTGCTGGGATTGCAGGCATGCACCACCACACTAGGCTTGGTTTCTGTTTTCTCAATTTGGCTGTCAATTACACTGGCTTTATTCAGAGAGGCCCATCATATAGCACAGTGAGGAGACTGCTAGTAGCAGTTTATCAGTAGCAGTCTGTCTTCTCAAATATATTAGTAGAAACAGTATCTCTTCCCTTACAGCTACACAAAAATTCTGGAATGGTGTCTCTCTGGCATGGCTTGGATCAAATGACCACCACATCTATGCTTATCTCTGTGGCCTGTAGGATGGACAATTCTGGCACATGTAGGTCATGATGCATCCACCCTAACCTCATAGACTGAATGTGGGAAGAGGTGTCCCTTAAGGGAAATTAAAGAGTGGTTACAAGAAGAATGAGGGATATATGACAGGCCAAACCAATAGAGTCTACCCTTCCTTGTCTGATCTCATTCTACTGAAATTTCTTCCCATTTTCCCTGAGGCCCTTAAAATACGGTTAATAGCTGGGCCTTGTGGCTTATGATTGTGATCCTATGCAGAGACAGGAGGATCACAGCTTCAAGGCCAGAGGCAGCCTGCATAACTTAGCCAGAGACCTTGTCTCCAGATAAAAAATAAACAAGGGCCTGGGGGAGCAGCTCAGTGGCAAAGCCTTGCAATGTATGCATGAGCCCCTCGTTCAGGCCCCTAGCACTACACACACAATAAAATAGATACAGTTGACAGATATTGTTGTTGTTAGGTGCTACTGAGTTGGGTCTGACTAATAGCCACCCTCATAGGGCTTTCAATGACTGATTGTTTTGGGATTGTTCAGGGAGTGGACTACCACAGTCTTCTCTCATTTTTTGCAGTATGTGCAGAGCAGCACTGTACCAACTGAACTAAACCCAGTAAATAAAATACAAAGCACACAAATAAATTTGAATTTCTGATAACAAATAGCTTTTTGTTATAAATATATACCATAATTGTTTATCTGAAATTTAAGCTTAATTGGGTATATATTATCTAGTGATTCTACCTTAATACCTCTCAAAAGAAGCCATCTGAAACCCTAAAGCATATGAATGGTTAATAGCTATAATTACCTCTCAATCCAAGTTATTTTTTAAATAGGATTTGAAATTTAAAGCAGTTGTTATCAACTTTGTGTGTGTACTGTAATCTCTGAAGGAGCTTTAGAAACACCAATCACTAAGCCAGGCATGGTCGTTCATGCCTGCAATCCCAGCACTTGGGAGACTGAGGCAGGAGGATCACAGGAGGCACAGACAGCCTGTGCCACATAGTGAGACCCTGTCAAAACCACCAAACCAACAATAAACAAAAAACAAAACAAAACAAAAAAATCCACACAGCAATAATAAAATATCAAAAAACCAAAACAAAGTCTGGGCATGGTGGTAACACACATCTGTAATCCCAGTACTTGAAAGGCAGAGGCAGGAGGATAGTTATGAGTTTGAGACCAGCCTGGGCCATATAGTGAGACTCTTTGTGATAGAGCAGAGAGGGTGAGAGAGAGAGAGAGAGAGAGAGAGAGAGAGAGAGAGCGAGCGAGAGAGAGAGCGCAGAAAAAGGAAGAGGAGGAGGAAGGAGGAGGAGGAGGACAAAGAGGAGGAGAAGAAGGAGAAGAAGAAGGAGGAGGAGGAGGAGAAAAAGAAGAAACAGAAAATAAGCAAACAAAGCCAAAAGAGCAAACAAACAAAGAACAACCAACCAACTAAACAAGAACCCCAATGACTGAGTCCCAGCATTAATTGCGGTGAGTCAGAATGTCTGAGCCTGGGGCTTAAAAGTTTTTCAGTCTTCCTGGGAGAGTTCAGTATATGGCCAAGATCAAAAAGCATGGCATAAAAGTGTTAATTGTTCTAAGAATTTCTATGTCAGATAACAGAGAAAAAGAGGTCTGAGAAGTCTTCCCAGTTTTCCTAAGATCACACTAGCAGCCAATCATGTAGCTTTCTACTAGCTGGTTTCTGGTTCACAGAACACACTGATACACTTGATAAAAATCACTCCTAGAATGATCCTTTCAATGCTGAATGGCAAACAGGCTGGCTGTAGTTTTTACAAATGACTGCCAATAGAGAGTTGTTCCTGGAAGGACAAAGAATGTAGGGAAGGTGGCTCAGTGTTATCTGTTTTGTTTTCTATATGTCTTAGATATGCAGGTTTGACACTCTCTGCTAACATTTTCCATAGTTAGACATTTGCAAGTTATCCATAAATTGTGCTTAGAAGCACCTTAGTAAACGACATCTTCCGCTGAGAGGATGGACTGGTTTTGGGATGGTCAGTATGTGTTGACTCTGTGTCTCCTTTCTGGTCCTCTGCTCTCTTAGATGATATTGAGTATGTAACTATGGATGTGGTTTTGGCTTTGACTATGTTTACTTATATAGATCATCTCCAGTGCATGCTCTGGATCCCAAACTCTAGTCCAGACATGAGCTGTATCAGAGTCACCTGGAAACTTTAATGCAAACACATGCACATATCCTGGTTCCACCCTCAGTAATTTGAAGAATTTGATGTAGTGCATCTAGGAGACAGCCAGGTAGGTTACTGATAATGTTTCCCCAGATGTTTCTGTACATTCAGTTTTGAGAATCACTAGGCTATTATATTGTTCAGCTGTCTGCATCGGGTAAGGTTGATGATAATGAAAGCTGCCACTTTCTGAGCACATATGATGTGTGAGGCACTGTGGTAATGCCTTCGCAACATACATCATCTCCTTTAATTATTCATGTGCCCATTGAGATGTATTTCCATTTCACAAGTGGAAAAATACAAGTAACTGAGTGTTATGGTTTGAATATGAAATGTCCCCCATAGACTCATGTGTTTGAATGCTTGGTCCCCAGCTAGAGATGCAATTTTGGGAGGTTGTAAAATTTGGGTAGGTGGGCCCTGGCTGGAGGAAGTGGGTCACTGGGGTAGGTCCTTGGGGGCTTGCTACCTCTGGTCACTTTCTGTCCCACTCTTTGCTTCCTGTCTGCCATGATGTGAACAGCTGTCTTCTACCACATACTCCTGCTGTTATGATGTTGTGCCCAAGTACATGGGACCAAATAAACATGAACTAAACCCTTTGAAGGGCTGGGATTTAGCTCAGTTGGTAGAGAGCTGCCCTGCAGTCTCCGAGGTCCCAAGTTCGATCCCCAGCACCGCAAAATGGGAAAAGGATGTAGCAACCCACTCCCAAGGCAATCCTGAAATAGTCAGCCATGGAAAACCCTATGAGGGTTGATATGAGTCGGACTCGACTCAACGGCACCTAACAACAACAACAAACCCTCTGAAATTGTGAGCAAAATAATAATAATAATCTTTCCTTCCTTAAGTTCTTTCTGTGAGGTATTCTGGTCAATGTGATGAAAACTAAGTAATACATTGAATATTGTCAAGATCACCTAGGTTGTACATGCTGGAGCAAGGATTCACATACAGATCTGCCTCTGTCTACAATGCCTATGGCTGCTGTGCATGGTTCTTCACTGTCCTTATGGTCTCAGGGATAGCATAGGGGGCCTGAGAGCCACAGGTTGGGTTTCTTCACCAATAGGCTGCTTAGCTCCTTTGTTGCTTTGGTTCTCCCATGTGATGTATACATCTTGCCAGGAGGAGCAGCCCATAAACCATATGAAGAAGGGTTTGGTGTCTTAGTGTGACGGCTAGAGTCAATCACAGTGACCTGACCTCTGAAGACTGTGGTAGAATGTTAATGGTGGTGAAGTCAAGAGTTTTCCTGACTTCTGAAGTCATTAAGAAGAAGGGAGCCTTCCCTTCCTACCTTCCACCTTTCCTCCCTGTGTCTCCCTGTGGAACTGAACTCTTTTGGCTAAGATACAGCAGCTCTTGTCACACCACCTCTGAGCTCCTCCAAGGACTGGTTCCCCTCTGAGATACTGGAGTTTCTTATTGGTTGCTGCCTTAGCCTGTTTGGTTGGCTATAACAAAATACTATAAGCTGAGTGGCTTAAATACAACAGAAAATAATTTCTATGGTTCTGGAGGCTGGGAAGTTCAAGATCAAGGTGTCTTGGATCTGGTGTCTGGTGACGGGCTGCTTCCTGGTTCAGAGATGGTACCTCCTTGCTATGTGCTCCCATGGTAGAAGCAGTCCATGGGCTCCCTTGGGCCTCTTTCACAAGGCATTGATCCCATTATGGGGGCTCCACCCTCATGACCTAATCCCCTCCCAAAGACCTTGCCTCTTAAGGCCATCATGTTAGGGGCTAAGATTTCAACATACGCATTTTGAAGGGGCACAAGCATTCAGACCCCAGCAATAATTCATCAGGAAGAGTTAAGTCACATATGAAGAACAGATTAAGATAACTCAATAAACAGAACCTGTTGCAGAAGGAAAACTTTGATCTGTTGGCAGAGCTTTCTGTCCTTCTAGCTAAACACCAGTCCCAGGAGACACTTAACAAACAGAGTTGTCCAAGGTCGAGATATTTGCTGAATGGGAAAAAAAAAAAACCTATTCTGGAATCTCCAGAGAGTTAATGATTTTGACAACTGGGGCTTTCTGCGCGGTTATGCGTGCTATTAGCATAGCTCTGTTTAAATATTGTAATAGTTTCATAATGGGCTTCCAACTGCCTGCTACCCCAAGTGGCTGGATATTCAAAACAAATCTTTGGCGAATATGATATATTTTTTCTCACATTCCTCATTTCTTCCTGCTGGTCGCTCATGCTAAGAGGCCACAAGGGCCTGTTTTCTCCTCTGCTCTCTTTTCCATGCTAAACAAAGGAACGAGACATAATGAATATGTGTGGGAGAGGCAGGCCACAGAGATCAGCCGTCATCCAAAGGCAGAGCTATTTTATATGCTTGAAGATCCAGTGGGTCGCAGTCCCTGATCGCCCCTTCAGCTGAGTGGCTTAAAAACATTGAGCATTGGGCACTGAGGTCACTGTCTCTGATTCAGTCTCTGATGGTAGTGACCTGCAAGCCAGTCGCTTTCATCAGTAGTCAATGCGATGATCTACTGGCGCTATTGCTGTTCCCAGGGGAACAATTGTCATGGCTCAGTTGGCTGTCAAGATTTATCTTACAGACATCGTCTAGTTAGAACCACTGAGCCGAGTCAACCAGTGGAAACTTCAACTAATTTTTCTGTCATTCAAGTGGCAAAATTGCAGCTTCCAGGGAACTTATAGATTGTGTCTTGTGGTTTCATGCTGGACTTTGGGGATGTCTTGAGATCTCGGAAGTCCTACAGGGGCTAAACGCAGAGTGAGGGTCCCAGAGTCCGCTGGGATGCTGGCATCTGCCACTTCTTCGAACAGAGCTGCTGTGTCTCCCTGTGCCTTTTATGGGAAGGCTCTCTACAAGATTTTGCTTAATCCCATAATGGGTGTTTGTTTTGGCTTTCTTGGCTTGGAAAGCGTGGATTACTCTTTCCCAGCAGAAGTCCAATGTCCTTGCAAGCAACTGTCTCTTCCTCTGCTATGTGCAGTCTTGGTGGGATTATAAATCCAGGAATCTATTCTGCAATGGGAGATAAAAGAGGTCTCTGGGGCTCTATCCTCCAGGTCTGCCTGCCTTCTGACTTGATGCAACCAGTGGCAAGATCACCTATCCTAACCTTGGCCAGTCACATGCTGGAACTTTGAACAATGAACAAGGAATGGAAAGGCAAAAGAAATGACTGGGATTCGTTTCTCCCAGCATCATTGGCCTATTTGCTCTATGACGGGTCTGTTTCTACACCTGTTGCCACCTGTCAAACTCCTTGTGTTGCCTTGGTTGCTTATCCTTTCTTAGACTTGATTCTTTAGCTTTCTTTTATTTTCCTATCTTTTCCTTTTCTTCTCTTTTCTTCTTTTTTCTCTTCTCTTTACATTTCTTTTCCTTTCTCTTTCTCTCTTTCTCTCTTTCTTTCTCCCTTTCTTTCTTCCTTTCTTTCCTCCCTCCCTCCCTCCCTCCCTCCTCTCTCTCTCTCTCTCTCTCTCTCTCTCTCTCTCTTTCCTTTCTTTTTTTCTTTCTGTACTTGGAGGTTGAACCCAGGGCCTCACACATACTTTGCAAGTGCTGTACCACTGGGTTGCACCTCCAGCTCCTTTTTCTATACTTTATTTTGTGTCAAGGTCTTGGTAAGTTATGCAGGCTGCCTCTGGCCTCGAACTTGCAATCCTCCTGCCTCTACCTCCACCTCCTAAGTCACTAGAATTACAGGCGTGCCCCCCTTGTTCTTCAGCTTTCAAATCAATTTTATGTTATCTGATTTCTCCTTGATTAATTCCTTTCCTTCTTACAAACATTCTAAGCTATACAAAAACCTTCATTTTACAAGGGAAGAGATTGAGGAAGAAAATACGTGTGCGCCTTGCTTAGAAGTCTCCTTCCATGAAGTTAGAACTGAGAGCAGAATTCAAATCCAGCTTCCTGGTTCAGCCTTTCTTCCTGCACTCAGCTAAAATGCAAATGCAATGGAGAGATCAGCAACTTGAAGGAGCTGTTTGCTCCCATTTTTTCTTAAGTTACATAGACCTTCTCTATCATTTATTACCGTGCACATTCATTTATTGCCTACTTTTGGTTGGGAAAGGAACATAGAAAAATATTCACTCACTATAATGAAACTGAGCAGAAGATAATAATTGGCAGCTGATATTTTATGTCAGTAAATGGTACGAAGTAGTGGAGATTGTGGAAAACTGGAGACTTTTGTTCATCTGAAAGTACCTGGCCACTGCTCCACTCTAGCTTGCTCTTTCCCTATAATAGTTTGGTACCAATGTCACTAGAAATACCTAACACCTATTCTTTTTTTTTTTTTTTTGATAAGCTGGACATCTGATTATTTTTGCATGTAAAATTTTCTTTATTTTTAAAGTCGGTGCTCATATTGTTTAAAACTACTTAGAAGGCCAGACAACATATCTCTGGGTTAGATTTTGGCCATGGGCCACAGATTTGTAACTTGTCTCTTGTCCTTGTTGTTAGGTGCCATCGAGTCACCTCTGACTCATAGCGACCCTACAACAGAAGGAAACACTGTGCCATGCCCAGCACTATGTCAGTGCTTCTCTGCTATTCATATGTTTTTTGATGGCTGATTGTTTCAGGATTGTTTCAGGAGTGGGCTACCAGGTCCTTCTCCCATTTTTGCAGTGCTGGGGACTGAACTCAGCACCTCAGAGAGCGCAGAGCAGCACTCTACCAACTGAGCTAAACCCCAGTCCCCAAACCTTATACTTATTCCTTCTTGTTCCATAACTGTGTAGTCAGGACTTTTTGTCTGACATTGTGATGCCTCCTTCCCATCTCAGAAAACTTCCAGAACAAATTATATTTTGAGTCCTCATATACACTCTGACATAGAAATACGAGCTTGATTCATTTTCAATTGGCTGTCCTTATATTCTTAGCTAAAGTTCAGAGAGAAGGAAAAGGTTTAATTAAAGAATTCATTAATGAGAGTGTTTAGTTTTCCTATAGGGATGAAATGGATATCTGTGGAGCAATTCTGTCACATAGATCATTATCTAGAAAGGTCAGACATGAAGAAATATGGATTTCGGGTGTTTAGGATGATGACCATGAAGCACGGTGAAGGAAAAGCTACTGCAAAGCGTGCTTCCAGATCTGTATCGAATGAAATGACGTATTTGAAAGAGGTATATAGTACAAGATAGGATAATGAGCTTTCAAAGGGTTTTGTTTATAGTGAATAAAGATGAAGACAGAAAAATGTGTTTTAAGGAATGTAAAGTGCACTGCACACACTTGCCAGACTTAAGAGTCTGGGCCAGGTGTTGACCAGTGGGTGGGTCAAATCTGGCCCATTGCTGGGTTTTGTAAATCAAAGTTTTATTGGAACAGTCATGAAGGTATTTTGCATATTGTCCTTGGCTGCTTTTGTGTTCCAGGGGTGGTTGTTGTTGTTAGGTGCCGTCGAGTCGGTATTCGACTCATAGCGACCCTCATAGGGTTTTCAATGACTGTTTCGGGATTGCCTTGGGAGTGGATTGCCAGGCCCTTCTCCCATTCTGCGGTGCTGGGAATCGAACTCGGGACCTCAGAGACTGCAGCACAGTGCTCTACAAACTGAGCTAACTCCCAGCCCGTTCCAGGGGTAGGATGGAGTAGATGACACAGAGACTATATAGTTTTCAAAGTCTGAAATATTTTCTACTGGTCTTTTAGAGGAAAGGTTTGCAGAAGCCTGGTGGTCCTGCTTTAGACATGAAGAATAAAGATGTGAAAATAACTTGGATTCAAGCACAGTAGGTTCCTCTCACAGGTTCTGCATTCATTGATTCAGTTCATTTTGGATTAAAAATATTCAGAAAAACAATTTCCTCTATACCAAACATGCTGACACTTTTTTCTTGTCATTATTTCCTAAACAGTATACTACAAACCAAAGCTACATTCGGTTTTTAATGTTCCTCACAGCTAATTTTTACTTAACTTGGTATATGCTCTAAAGAAGGATAACTCCTGATTGTTTTGATCTTGTGTTGTAGCTGAGCATATAAATGATTTTTACTGATTTCTCAGCTTGTGGGCTACATGGCACTTACAAGACCCTACTTTCATTCTTCCCCCACATACCTGTCAGTTTGCTGTACTGTGGGGCTTGCATGTTGCTATGAGGCTGAAAGCTATGCCCCCGGTACTTCAGATACCACCAGCAGGGTCAGGTTTCAGTTGAGCTTCCCGACTAAGACAGACAAAGGAGTAGGAACTGACAACCCATTCCTGAAATGACTAGCCATTGAAAACCCTATGAATAGCAGAGAAATACTGTCAGGTATCTCTTCAATTTCTATGCCGAGCAAATAATCTGAGAAGTTGGATTTTATGAAGAATATGACATCAAGATTGGAGGAAGACTCTTTAACAACCTGTGTTATGCAGATGACACAACTCGGCTCACTGAAAGTGAAGATTTGAAACATTTACTGATGAAGATCAAAGAACAAAGCCTTCAGTATGGTTTGTGACTTAACATGAATGAAACAAAAATCCTTACAACTAGGTTAGTATGCAACTTCACAATAAGTGGAGAAAGCATTGAGGTTGTCCATGATTTTGCTTTACTTGGTTCTACAATCAACACCTGTGGAAGCAGCAGTCAACAGATCAAAAGATGCAATGCTTCGGGGAAAGCTGTACCAAAAGATCTCTAAAGAATTGAAAAGTAAAGAGGTCACATTGAAGACGAAGGTGCACCTGACATATGCCAAGGTATTTTCAGTTACATCATATGGTTTTGAAAGCTGGGTATTGAACAAGGGAGACAAGAGAAGAATTGATACTTTTGAATAATGGTGCTGGAGTTGATTATTGAACATAACCATGGACTGGTAAAAGAACCAACAGATCGGTCCTAGAAGAAATGCAACTAGAGTGCTCCTTGGGAGCAAGGATGGCTGTTGTTGTTGTTAGGTGCTGTCGAGTCCAGTCCAACTCATAGTGACCCTATGTACGGCAGATTGAAACACTTGCCGATTCTGTGCCAGGCAAACCATCTTATTTATGTTTAAGCCCATTGTTGCAGACACTGTGTCAATCCATCTGGTGGAGGGTTTTCCTCTTTTGCATTGACATGCCACCCTCCCAAACACGATGTCCTTCTCCAGGGATTGATCTCTCCTGACTACATGTCCGAAATATGTAAGACGCAGTCTGGCCATTCTTGCTTCCAAGTAGCACTCTGGTTGCACTTCTTCTAAGACAGATTTGTTGGTTCTTTTGGCAGTCCGTGGTATATTCAATAGACATCTCCAGCACCACAATTCAAAAGCATCAATTCTTTTTCTGTCTCTCCTGTTCAATGTCCAGCTATCACAACCATATGATGCCACTGAAAATACCATGGCATGAGTCAGACGCACCTTCATCTTCAATGTGACATCTTTGCTTTTCAATACTCTAAAACAATCTTTTGCCACAGCTTTTCCTAGAGCGATGCGTCTTTTGATTTCTTGACTGCTGCTTCCATGGGTGTTGATTATAGAGCCAAGCAAAGCAAAATCTTGGACAACCTCAATCTGTTCTCCATTTATTGTGAAGTTGCATGCTGACCCAGTCGTAAGGATTTTTGTTTTGTTGATGTTTAGTTGTAACCCATGTTGAAGGCTATGATCTTTGATCTTCATCAGTAAATATTTTAAAATCTTTTTCACTTTCAGCAAGCAGAGTTGTGTCATCAGCATAACGCAGGTTGTTAATGAGTCTTCCTCCAATCTTGATGCCACCTTCTTCCTCATAAAGTCCAGCTTCTTGGATTATTTGCTCAGCGTATAAATTGAAGAGATAGGGTGAAAGTATAGCCTCAACTCCTCGACCCACACCGTCTCTGGTCCTACCTTACTGAACTGCATAATTTCCCAAATAGGCTATGCATTCCAACCTCCTTTCATATTTCTTCCCACATGCTGTTTACTCTGCTGCAACGCATTTCCCCTGCCTCTTTCCCTGGAAGATGCTAAACAATGCTCAGTTCTTCACCACTTTCATAACTTCTGGGAATTCTTCCCAGGCACCTTTACACCTGCCTCACCAAGGCTGTTCAGATGCACTCGGGGCATCCTCCTCTCTTCACTGGGGATCACTATCTTTAAGAACTTAATGTGACTCATTTCAATAAGAAACTATAGAACAGGCTTGTTGTTGTTGTTGTTGTTAGGTGCTATAGAGTTATGTCCAACTCATAGGGACTCTCATAGGGTTTTCAATGGCTGATTGTTTCAGGGTTGCCTTGGAAGTGGATTCCCACATCCTTCTCCCATTTTTTTGCAGTGCTAGGAATTGAACTGGGGACCTCAGAGACTGCAGAGCAGTGCTCTCTGTTCACTGAGCTAAATCCCAGCCCAACAGGCTTCTAGTCCCTTTCATTAGGAAGCAGAGATTATCATCATCTTTTCTGTGCAGAGAGACATAACATACACGCTCTGTTAAAAGAAAAAAGAAAGATACTTTCAGACTTCCAGTTTAAGATGGCAGATTAAAGGCAGCCTCTGTGTCATGTGGTAAAACAAAGGAGTTAAAATAGGAAGGAATGGACTTTTTTTCCAAAGAAAGAAGGTCTGCCGAAGCACAGAAACCACAGATGAGATTGTGGTATGGCCCCGGGTTGCAGAGGTGAACAGTGAGAAGGACTCAGCAAGACACACCTCCCGCCATGGCTTCCTGTGGGGGAGGAGAAATGGAGCTGTCATCCAAAGAAGAAAGCCAGACAGCCCTGGCCATCAGACTGGCAGTCCCACAGGACAAACTCACAGTCCCTGAAGTGCTTGAACTCTTCCAGGGACTTGGTGAGATACTGACTCTTCCGGACTGGGGGGTTCAATACTGGAGAAGTGAACCTCTCTCCTATGTGCCATGTCTTGGGGGTGGTGACCCAGCATCCTCTTATAAGAGAATCTATGGTATGAGATTGAGCTACCCTGAGCATCTGAAAACAAAGAACTGTCACTAGAGGAGAACCCAGGGCTGACCTGCCACAGTCCCAGTGCTACAGAGCTGCGGCAGGTAGTTGGAGTGAGGCAGGGGATGATGGGATGCTCACACACGGAGAGGTTCAGGTAGCAAGAGGCTAGGGAAAGCTGCTCAAAGGCAGCCTCATTCCAAGTTAGGGGAGAGGAGAAGACTCCATCTTCTCAGGGGAACTACAAGGACTGTCAATTCTGAGCTGTGGTCAGATAAGAAGACTCCATCCTCAACTGGCCACCACCTCCACCTAAAAAACTCCATTATAGGGGCCATAGAAAGAAGCCCCTCCAGAACTGTCTTGTTTTCTTTTTTTTTTCCTTCCTGATGTTTGAGGATTGAACCCAGGACATTACATGGGGTGAGTGCTGTGCCACTGTGCAATACCTCCAGACTTGTTCTTATTTTTGCTTGAGACAGGCTCACACTGAATTGCACAGAGTGCCTCTGGTCTGGGTCTCAAGATCCTCCTGCCTCAGCTCCCAGAGGAGCTGGGGTTGCAGGGAAGCTAGTAGGTGTCCAGATCTTTTTTTATTGTTTTATTTTTCTATTCTTCCCTACTTTCATTGCTAATTTTCATTTCCTCATTTCTCTTTTTTCTGCCATAATTTTTATCTTTTATCTTTTTTAGTTATTAAAATCTTTTTCTGCCTGTGTATCTCTCTTTTTCTATTTGTTGTTGTTGTTAGGTGCCGTCGAGTCGGTATCCGACTCATAGCGACCTTAATAGGGTTTTCAATTGCTGTTTCGGGATTGGCTTGGGTATGGATTGCCAGATCCTTCTCCCATTTTTGCGCTGCTGGGAATTGAACTTGGGACCTCAGAGACTGCAGCGCAGTGCTCTACCAACTGAACTAAATCCCAGCCCTCTTTTTCTATTTCCTATACTTTAAATCTTTTAGGCATACTACTTATTGCTCCACTTATGTTTACCTAATTCTATTTATATACCTTTTTCTTTATCATGTGTAATCACTTTTTCTATCTTTAGCTCCTCCTTTCCTTCCCTCTTCTTAACATTCATTTACTTTTTAGATATTCTTTTTCCTTTCATTTACTTCACCCTTGAGACATCCTTTTGTCTCTCCTTTCTCTGCCCCTCTTCTTACTTCAAGTAAATACTATTTATACCTGTACCTTAAATATTTTGTAATGTCGTAGTTTACTCTATATTATTGATATTCTTTGTTCTATGGGTATTAGTGATACAGCTGTTTGCTGTAAGTGATTTTAAGTATATTTCCAGATCTGGTTTGCTTGGGTATTGTACCTGTTATAGCAGTTTGTTTTCCTGCCTGGGAGTGGCACCAGAGATTGTGATCTTAGGAGAAATCCACTCACCAAGAAGACCCCCAAATAAAACAAGAAGTGATATCAACCCTGACAGAGGCACAAGTCACAAACCAGAAACAGAAGAGACATGAAAAAGCAAGACTACACATCTCCTCCAAAAGACTATGGTTCTCTAACCACTGAATCCAGAGAAATGGAAAGAGTTGAAATGTCAGACTTTAAAGAATTTAAAAATATATTTGTAAAAAATGGTCAATGACTTCAAAGAAGACACAAATAAGCAAATGAATGAAGTAAAAAATAATATCAACATAGGACCTACATCAGAAAGTCACCAATGTAGAAGACAAAGTTGGCAAAATGGATGAGAAATTCAGCAAGGAAATTGAGATTTTGAAACAACAACAACAACACCCTAGAAATGTTGGAAATGAAGAACTCAATAAACAAAATAAACATAGTGGAAAGAATCACTACTAGACAAGATGAAACAGAAGATAGAATATCAGGGATGGAAGACAAGGTTGAGGAAATACTACATTCAGATATCAACAGAGAAAAAAAATTAGGAGAACATGACCAGAATTTCCAAGAATTTTGGACATAGTCAAGAGACCAAACCTAAGAATCTATGGAGTAGAAGAAGGAGCTGAGATAAATAATGAAGGCATAGAAAATTTATAGCAGAAAAATTCCCAAATCTGAGGAAAGACATGGGCATCCAACCACAAGAGGCATTTAGAACACCAGACATAAGCAGAAAAAAACCTCCCCATGACACATAATAACTAAAATGCCAAGATTACAGAAAAAGAAACAATATTAAAAGCTGCAACAGAAAAACACCAACTCACTTACAAAGGAAAATCCGTCAGAATTATATCAGCTCTCTCAGCACAAACCCTAAAATATAGGAAAGGATAGAATGATATATCTCAAGCCCTGCAAGTAAATAATTGCCAATTAAGCTTATTAGAGCCAGCAAAGTTATCATATAAAATTGATAGAGAAAGAAACACATTCCAAGACAAGCACACATCAAAGCAACACACCACCCAGCCAGCATTGCAGAAGACACTTAAAGGAATCCTACACACACAGGAGGAAGAAAGACAGTCTCCACCATGAAAGCACAGGAAAGAATAAACTTGATGGGAGGAAAAGGCAAACTAAAATGAACTAGGAAATAACCAGTCATGTCTAACTTAAAAACCCCAGAAAATCCTGAATATAAATAAGGGAGAAAGAAAAGAATAAGTAGCATATGAACCAACCAAGGAAGCACCCAAGAAAATTATAAGAACCAGCAAGCCCTTCTCAACAATAACCCTAAATATAAATGGTCTTACCTCTCCAATTAAAAGACATAGATAAGTGGAATAGATTAAAAAACGAGATCCAACAATTTGTTGTCTGGAAGAAACACATCTCACAGGCAAAACAACCACAGACTGAAAGAGAAATGATGGAAATTGATATACCAAATAAGTAGAAGCCCCCCCAAAAAAAACCACCCCCAAACAACAACAATAAGAAAAAAGAGTAGCTATCCTTATATCAGAGCCTGCAGCCATAGCCCTGTGGCATCCGATCCCATCAGATCTCGGAAGCTAAGCAGGGTCGGGCCTGGTTAGTACCTGGATGGGAGACCTCCTGGGAACACCAGAAGCTGTAGGCTTGGGAGAAGGACCTGGCAACCCCCTCCCAAAAATCAATCTGCCATTGAAAACCCTATGAACAGCAGAGAAGCACTGACAATAGTGTTTC
>VMDO01000227.1:0-91995 GCA_007922755.1 Pedetes capensis | reverse complement strand
CCGATGGCACCTGACAACAACAACAACATACTTATATCACACAAAGTAGACTTCAAGTTAAAAGTTAAAACTAGTCCAAAGAATTAAAAATGATCACTACATATTAATAAAGACAACAATTGATCAAGAAGGCAAAACAATTATAAATATACGTTCATGGAACATTGGTTCACTCAACATCATTAAAAGAAAACACTACTGGATGTAAAGGAACAGTTAGGTGCAGACACAATAATAGTGAGTGACTTCAATACCCAGTTCTCATCAATAGATAGAACATCCAGACAAAAAAATATCAACAAAGAAATTTCATAATTAAACACTACAATAGATCAAGTGGACTTTATAGACATCTACAGAATATTCCACCCAAAACTACAGAATGCACATTGTTCTTGGCAGTCTGTGGACCTTTCTATAAATGCATCACATTTTAGGTCATAAACAAGTCCTAATAAATACAGAAAAATAGAAACAATTTTGTGTATCTTATCAGACTGAAATGGGATAAAACAAGAAATCAACAGCAAGAGAAATTACAGAAACTATACAAATATATGAAGAAAACCAATACACTCTTAAATGTTCAGTGAGTACTTGATGAGATCAGAGAGGAAGTAAGAAAATCTTAGAATCAAATGGAAATGAAAACACAACTATCAGAATCTTTGGGATACAGCAAAGGCAGTTATAAGAGGCAAGTTTATAGCTATGAGTGCCTACATTAAAAAATCAGAGCAGGCTCAAACAAATAACTTAATGTTGTACTTTAAGCTCTTAGAAAAAGAAGAACAAACAATATAAAATTAGTATATATAAAGAAGTAATAAAGATCATAGCAGAAATGAATGAAATGGAGACTAAAAGAACAATAAAAGAATTGATGATACAAGGATCTGGTTCTTTGAAAAGATAAACCAGGTCAACAAACCCTTAGCCAAACAAACCAAAGGAAAGAGAGAGAATTCTCAAATTAAGAAAAATTAGAGATGAAAAAGGGAACATTACAACAGATAACAATGAAATCCAGAGAATCATTAGGGAACACTTTAAAAAATTATATTAAAAAAAACTGGAAAACTTAAATAAGATAGATAAATTCCTAGACACAGATGACCTGCCAAAACTAAGTCAGAGGCTATAAGCAACCTAAACTGATTTATAATGAGCAGCAAGATTGAAGCACTAACAGAGTTTCCCAACAAAGAAAAGTTCAGGACTGGGTGGATTCACTGCTGAATTCTATAAGACCATTAAAGGAGAGTTAACACCAAAGCTCCTCAAATTGCTCCACAAAATACAAATGGAAGAAATGTTACCACACTCATTCTATGAAGCCAGTATCACCCTGATAGGGAAACCAGACATGGACGCATCAAAAAAGGCAAACTACAGAGTAATTTTCTGGATGAACCTAGGTGCAAAAATCCTTAGTAACATACTTGAAAATCAACTTCAACAGCACATTAAAAGTATTATACACTATGATCAAGTTGGATTCATTCCAGAGATGTAAGTTTGGTTGAACATATGCAAGATAATAAATGTAGTACAGCATATAAATAGACTAAGAAACAGAAATTATATGATTCTATGAATAGATACAGAAAAGGCCTTCAACAAAGTTCAGTATTCTTTTATGATAGGAGCCTTGAAGAAACTAGGGATTGAAGGAACATATCTCAACATAATAAAAGTGATATGAAAAATATACAGCCAACATTATACTAAATGAGGAAAAACTGAAAGCATTTCCTGTAAACTCAGGACAAAGACAAGGATGTCCACTGTCTCTATTGCTATTCATTGTAGAAATTGAACAATTAGCCATAGCAATAAGACAAGAGAAAGAAATAAAAGGGATCCCAATAGGAAAGGAAGAAGTCAAATTATCCCTATTTGCAGACAATATGATCCTATACTTAAAAGACCTGAAAGACTCCACCAGAAAACTCTTAGCATTGATAAGCACTTTCAGCAAAGTTGTTGTTGTTGTTGTTAGGTGCAAAGTAGCAGGATATAAAGTGAACATAGAAATATCAGTATCTTTTCTTTACAACAGTAATGAACAGACAGAGATAAAAACTAGGAAGGCAATTCTATTCAAAACAAATAAAATACCGGGAAATAAACCTAACCAATGAGGTGAAAGACCTCTGTAATGAAAACTTTAAAGCAATAAAGAAAGAGATTGAAGAAAAAGACACCAGAAGATAGAAAAATCTCCCATGTTCATGTATTGGAAGACTTAATTACCAAAAGCAATCTACAGATTTAATGAAATTGCCATTCAAATTCCAATTATATTCTTCATAGAAATAGAGAAAACAATCCTAAGATTTATATGGAAGCACAAGAGACCCTGAGTTGCTAAAGAGATCCTGAGCAGAAAGAACAATGCAGGAGGCATCACAATTCCTTATTTCAAATTATACTACAGAGCTATAGTAACAAAAAATGCATGGTACCGCCACAAAAACAGACATCTTGACCAATAGAATAGAGAATCCAGAAATAAACCTATGAGGCTATAGCCACCTGTTATTTGGCAAAGGTGCCAAAAATACAAGTTGGAGAAAGGACACCCTCTTCAGCAAATTGTGCTAGGAGAGCTGGCTAGCCTCACATGTTGTTGCTGTTGTTAGGTGCCTTCGAGTCAGTATCCGACTCATAGCAACCCTTATAGGGTTTTCAATGGCTGACTATTTCGGGATTGCCTTGGGAGTGGATTGCCAGGCCCTTCTCCCATTTTTGTGGTGCTGGGAATTGAACTTGGGACCTCAGAGACTGCAGCACAGTGCTCTACCAACTGAGCTAAATCCCATCCCCAGCCTCACATAGAAGACTAAAATTAGATTCTCCTCTCTCATCTCTTACAAAAACCAGTTCAAAATAGATCAAACACCTTAACATAAAACCTGAAACTTTGAAACTCTAGAGGAAAACATAGGGAAAACACTTCAAGACATAGGCATAGGCAAGGACTTTCTGAATCGGACCCCAAATGCAGAGGAAACAATAGCCAGAACTGACAAATGGGAATGAATAAAATTAAAAAGCTTTTGCAGCCGGGAGCCGTGGTGCATGCCTGTAATCCCAGCGGTTTGGGAGGCAGAAGCAGGAGGATCGCAAGTTTGAGACCAGATGCGGTCTGCATATCTTAGAGAAACCCTGTCTCAAAAAGTAAAACACTGGGCTGGAGGTTCAGCTCAGTGGTCCAGCACTTGCAAAGCATGCAAGTGCGAGGCCCTGGGTTCAATCCCCAGTACTGCAAAAAAAAAAAAAAAAAAAAAAAAAAAAAAAAAAAAAAAAAAAAAAAAAAAAAAAAAAAAAAAAAAAAAAAAAAAAAAAAAAAAAAGCTCTTGTACAGCAAAGGACACAATTATCAGAATGAAGGGAGAGCCTGTAGAATGGGAGAAAATCTTTGACAGCTATACATCAGACAAGGGATTAATACCTAGAATACAAAAAGAGCTAAAAAAACTTAAACACCAAAAAAAGCAAAGTATCCAATCAAAAAAAAAATTGGGCAAAACAAGTGAACAGAGATTTCTCAAAAGATGAAATACAAATGACCAACAATCATATGAAAAAATTCTCAACATCTTAGCTATCAGGGAAATGCAAATCAAAACTACATTAAGATAGCATCTCGTGCCAGTCATAATGGCTGCCATCAACAACACAAACACATGCTGGTGAGGATGCGGGAAGAAAGGAACCCTTACACACTGTGGGTGGGAATGCAGATTGGTGCAGCCACTATGGAAATCAGTATGGAGGTCCTCAAAACACTGAAAATGTAACTGCCATAAGACCGAGCTATCCCATTCCTGGGTATATATGAAAGGAATATAAGTCAATATACCACATGGGTATCTGCTCATCCATGTTTATTGCAGCGTTTTTCACAGTAGCCAAGGCATGGAATCAACCTCTATGTCCATCAGCAGACGAATGGATAAGGAAATTGTATATATACACTGTGGAGTTTTATTCAGCCATAAAGAAAGACAAAGTTATGGTATTTTCTGGGAAATGGTAGGAACTAGAGATCATCATTTTAAGAGAAATAATCCAGACCCACAAAGATAAGCATCATACATTTTCTCTCATATGTGGATGATAGACTTCAATATATATTCATTATTAAAACATATAAGTCATAAAAGTAGAAGGGGCCTATGTAAGGAAAGCTAATGGACTAAAGAAAAGGCATAGGGGGCAAGTAAGAAGGGTAAAGGGAAAAAAAGAGGAACTATCACATATGTTATCCTTAAGGCAAAATCAGGTTGTACATATATAGATATAGTCAAGCGAAAGACACACAGGTAGAAGGGAGAGCATTGGTGGGGGGGAAGGGATAGGGGAGGGAATGAGGAGAGGCTAAGGGGGGGGTGAACAAGAGGATTGCTCAATGAAATGCATGTATGGAAATGTCATCACAAGCCCCGTTAAGTTGTACACTAAAAGTTACCAATAAAAAAGTAAAAAAAAAAATAAAAAAAGGAAAAAAGACAAATAGACCTTTCAAAAAAGCAAAAAGCCATCGAAGTGGCCATTGCCAACAACCATACTGAGCTCTTAGATGAGGGTAGCTCTGTAATTATTTTTCTCTTATGGTTACTGCATTTCATTCCGACATAGCCTCCAAGGAAGGCATACGTTATCCTCATTTTGCAGATGACAGGATAGCGAGTGCCCAGCAAATGCCCGGTAGAATTGCCTGTCTAGGTTTAGATCCTGACCTAGAAGCCATGGCTCGTGGTGCTTCTGAGGTGTCAGAGGCACAGAGCCTAATCTCGGAACAAGAGAGCGCTTCCTCCCCTCCTGCGGCAGCCTCTACCTCCCTCTGGCACGGAGGTCTCATTAGCACCCCTGATACAATCTCCCTGCTTCTGTGCCTTTGCTTCCTTCCTGTCCTTCTGGAATCCCTTTCTGGGGTGGGAGTGGAGATGTGAATGCAGTCGCTGAAAAGGAATTAATTGCCTTTGCTTCTAATTACTTTCTTTTCGCAAGGGCAACGGGTTAATTATCAAGACAGTAACCACAGGTGAGAGTGTCTGGGTGAAAGACACTTCCCGTTTAACATGTTCACACAGTGTGCATGATAGGGATCATTCCCAGATCACCGCTAACACAATTATCTCTGTGCAGGTTGCTCTACAGAAATATTCTTGGGGTTTACGGTATTAACTACCCTCCATCGCATATTAAGGGCTGGGGTTTAGTTCAGTTGGGAGAGCACTGCGCTGCAGTCTCTGAGGTCCTGAGTTCAATTCCCAGCACTGCAAAAATGGGAGAAGGACCTGGCAATCCACTCCCAAGGCAATCCCGAAACAGTCAGCCATTGAAAACCCTTTGAGGGTCGCTATGACTTGGGAGAAGGACCTGGCAACCCCCTCCCAAAAATCAATCTGCCATTGCAAACCCTATGAACAGCAGAGAAGCACTGACAATAGTGTTTCCCCTGTTGTAAGAGGGTCGCTATGAGTCGGATACCGACTTGACGGCACCTAACAACAACAACAAATGACTTGGATACCAACTCGACGGCACCTAACAACAACAACAACAACAACATCGAATATTAAAGGAAAAAAATTCAAATCTTAAAGTTACTTTGTTGTTGTTAGGTGCCGTCGAGTAAGTATCCGACTCATAGTGACCCTCACAGGGTTTTCAATGGCTGACTGTTTCAGGATTGCCTTGGGAGTGGATTGCCAGGCCCTTCTCCCACTTTTGCGGTGCTGGGAATTGAACTTGGGACCTCAGAGACTGCAGCGCAGCGCTCTACCCACTGAGCTAAATCCCAGCCCTAAAGTTACTTAGAAAGAATTAAAAACACATTAATTAAGAATCTATCCTTAGTCAGCCCCAACTATACTTAACATGAACCAGCAGCGGCCATTTAAAAAAGTAGAAAATACCACACTTCTCCATGCGCTTCTTGTACCACATAAAACTGTCCATATTCACTCTGCAGAGTGGACCAGAGCTTTTTAAAGTTTGGGCTCTAAATGGCAGTAAAGGGAATTCTAATTTGGCTTCAGGCACAGGGTTCGGTTTGCCAGAGGTGGGTGCCCAGTGAGTGAAAATTCTAAACACGGGAGGAGCTGAGCCCCCATATTCAAAGCCTGGGGTAAAGACAGCGGATTCAGAACTGTGACTTCAGATCGAGTGCTGATCATTAATAATGAACGCCGCTCATGCAAATTCACTGGTCCCCGACATTGAAGGAAGTGGTTTTCACACTTGAGTCTGTATCAGAACCCCCTGGAGGGCTGCTTGTTCAAACCCAGATGGCTGGTCCCCAGCACAGATTTCTCTGATCTGCAGGACTGGGGTGGAGCCCAGACATTTGCATTTCTAACGAGTTCCAAGGCGTTGCAGATGTTGCTGGTCCCAGAACAACATGCAGAGAACTTCCCAGTGAAGTTAAGCTTCCTGAACACAGTGGACAACAAAGCACAGCCATAGAAACTCTTCTTTACTTTGAGGACTTTCTTCTGTCATCGGGAATTCTCCTATCCTCCAGCGGTCAGATTTCCAACTTTATTTATGGCCCAACTTCGGCTTCCTTTTATTTATTAATTTCAATTAATTAATTATTATTATTATTATTTTTACCATGCACCAGTAATAAATAAACCATTGCTTTGGACTGTAACAACAGAGAAGAGAACTAAAACTGGCTTAGGAAGTTATTAAATTGGTTTGTGTTTCATAAACATAGTTTGTTGTTGTTGTTAGGTGCCGTCGAGTCAGTATCTGACTCATAGCGACCCTCTGTACAACAGGGGAAATACTATTGTCAGTGCTTCTCTGCTGTTCATAGGGTTTTCAATGGCAGATTGATTTTTGGGAGGGGGTTGCCAGGTCCGTCTCCCAAGCCTACAGCTTCTGGTGTTCCCAGGCTGTCTCCCATCCAGGTACTAACCAGGCCCGACCCTGCTTAGCTTCCAAGATCTGACGGGATCGGATGCCACAGGGCTACAGCTGCAGGCAAACATAGTTTACTACCTCATAAAGAGAAAGTCCAGTGCAGGACAGCCTTCAGGGTCATCTGCCCAGCGGCCTCGTGATGTCATCAGCCACCCATGTGGTTCACTTCTGTTTCTCTGCTCTGCAAGACATGAGGCTAAGGCTGGTTCCTCTCCTGTTTTTCAGAGAGCTGCTGGTAGAGATTAGATTTACGAGGTGCTTGCTCAGGTCTATCAGGAGAAAAGGGCTCTCTTCTGAATAAAGACAAAGTTTTCCAAAAGCCTCTGGCAGGCTTCTCCTATGGCTCATTACCCAGAATCAGGTCGCTCGCTCCAGGACAAAGAGCATGCGCTTGCCTGGGCCAGGTCACACCCGTTATCTGCAGCCATGGAGGGTGGCATCAGACCCTCCTGTCACCTGGGATATGCATGACCAAGGCCTAAATGGAACTGGTGTACGCTGGGGAAGGGAGAGGAGAGAATGAGAGCCGCGTAGCAACCAAGAGTGTCCACTCTGCTTTCTAAGGAGTTCTAACATAGGTTGCTTTAGAAAACTACAAAGTCATTGGAAAAAATGTTGTGGATATTTTTAAGAAATAAGGGTTTCGAGGGTAAGATTTAGCAGAGTCCATGTTGTTCTTGTTAGGTGTCGTTGAGTCTGGGCTGACTCATAGAGGCCTTATGTACAACAGACAAAACACTTCCCGACACTGTGCCATGCCTAGCACTATATCAGTGCCTTGAGATTCATAGGGTTTTCGGTGGCTGATTGTTTTGGGAGTGGGCTGCCAGGTTCTTCTCCCAAGCCTATAGCACCTGGTGTTCCCAGGCGGTCTCCCATCCAAGGACTAACCAGGCCCGACCCCGCTTAGCTTCAGACATCTGATGGGATCAGGCACCAGGGTGGTATGGCTGCAGGCAGCAGAGCCCATTGTTGTTGTTGTTGTTAAGTGCCATCAAGTCGAGTCCCACTCATAGCGACCCTATGTACAGCAGATCGAAACACTTGCCAATTCTATGCCAGGCAAACGATCTTATCTATGTTTAAGCCTATTGTTGCAGATACTGTATCAATCCATCTAGTGGAGGGTTTTCCTCTTTTGCATTGACCTGCCACTTTCCCAGACATGATGTCTTTCTCTAGGGATTGATCTCTCCTGACTACATGTCCGAAATATGTAAGATGCAGTCTGGCCATTCTTGCTTCCAAGGAGTACTCTGATTGCACTTCTTCTATGACAGATTTGTTGGTTCTTTTGGCAGTCCATGGTATATTCAATAGACATCTCCAGTACCACAATTCAAAAGCATCAATTCTTCTCCTGTCTCCCTGGTTCAATGCCCACATGTCTGTCAGTTTGCTGCACTGTGGGAGTTTGTGTGTTGTGATGAGGCTGAAAGCTATGCCACTGGTATCTCAGATACCAGCTGGGTCACCCATGGTAGACAGGTTTCAGCTGAGCTTCCAGACTAAGACAGACTAGAGAGGAGGCACCGGCGAACCACTCCCAAAACAACTAGCTATTGAAAACCCTATGCATAGGAAACCCTATGAATAGCAGAGGCCTGCAGCCGTAGCCCTGTGGCATCTGTTCCCGTCAGATCTTGGAAGCTAAGCAGGGTCGGGCCTGGTTAGTACCTGGATGGGAGACCGCCTGGGAACACCAGAAGCTATAGGCTTGGGAGAAGGACCTGGCAACCCCCCTCCCAAAAATCAATCTGCCATTGAAAACCCTATGAACAGCAGAGAAGCACTGACAATAGTGTTTCCCCTGTGGTACAGAGGGTCGCTATGAGTCGGATACCAACTTGACGGCACCTAACAACAACAACAACAGAGCCCATAGGATGATGGAACCAGGTGAGGCCTGGATGGGAGACACAAATCTGCCACTTCCTAAGAGGAAAGCACTAATCCACTTCTTTGAGCATCCGGTGACTCATTCTGAAAGGAGATTATGCATCATTATCAGGGGGGTGAGGGCTGGAGAAGATGCGCACAGAAAAATGGGCACGGAACGGGGGCTCCCATGATTGTAACTGGCAGCATTTGTAACAGTAGCTAAGTCAGTCGCAGACAGACCACTTTGGGACTGCGGTCTGATCCATGCTGGGGGTTTCCTCTTCTCTGCCCTTCCTCTCCACTTCACCTCTCATCGCTACTGCTCTGAGGCCCCCCTCCTGGGCTAATTCCTTCTGTGTGTTTCTCTGACATTCCCTGCCCCCCACACACACACTGTGTTGAGAACTAGAGTTGTTGTTGTTGTTAGGTGCTATCCAACTCATAGCGACCCTACATACAACGGGGAAACACTATTGTCAGTGCTTCTCTGCTGTTCATAGGATTTTCAATGGTGGATTGATTTTGGGGAGTGGGTTGCCGGGTCCTTCTCCCAGAGAACCAGAGTAGCAATTGACAAACGTTGGACGGTCTCCACTTAGGAAAACCTCAATGATCCAGGCAATTTCATCCTCTAAGCTCGATGTTGATGTTGGGCAAAATATGTGACTTCCAAACTGATTTGTAACATGCAGAAAAATTAATAAATTCAAGGATGGCCAAATGTCTACAAGCTTCCTCTAAGACGGAGTCAAGCAAATAGGGTTGGTTTCCTTTTGGAATCGAAGGTACTGTGTGGCTCCCTGTGAAGCTCACGTTTCCCAGAGTGTGGCGTGTGTACCATACCGATGGTGGGATGTGGATGATTTTGGGTGGCGCATGGGCTGTGCATGGCTGTCACTCTCTGGAAGCTGATCCACAGTGTGTGCTCAACATAGAGGCTCAGAAGGGTAACTCTCTCCTCCCCTGGTGCCTCTGGCCACTCCAGCACAAGGCTTCCCTCTGCTCCTTCTGATAACACAGATCGATCGCTGGGGCTCTTTGCAGGCTTCCCCGCATCTGCCAGTTCTTCTCTGCCTGCAGCCTTCCTGCCCCAAATTCTCCCAGGGTGCCCTCCTGTGCTTCTGCCACAGCCACACCCTTCCCCTCAGCTCCACCTTTCTTAAAGCCCACACAGTCTCAGCTGCTAGACTGGCTTCTCCTTTGTGCCCTCCCGCTGCTAGCAGCCCCCCAAACCCAGGATCCAGCCTCCTCTCTGTCCTCAGACTAGTGTTGTTGATCTGCATAAATTGGTACATTCCTCCTCTGCAGGTTGCACACCCAACTGGCTCCCGTTTTCGTCCCTCCTTTCTGAGTGGAGACCCCTTGGACCTTCCCTCTTTCTTCCTTTCAATGTTCTCCTAAGCTCCCAGACATCAAAACCTTCAGAATCTACTTCTGTCTGCATGTACTCTGTCTTCTCACCCAGAGTGAACACATCGTCTCTAGGGTCACCTCCTTCTCTACCTCTTGTACTTCCCCCTCCATCTTGTCCATTAGTTTCCTTTTAAAAACATCTTTATGTATATTTTTAAAAGTCTGGAAATTTAAAGAAAAACTATTAAGTGGCTAAAAGTACAGGTGGAATGTGCACTTGGCACAAATTGTGAACAGACTACAAAACTGACCAGAGTTGGGAGCGCTGCCATAAATATAAAATTACAAGGGATTTGGAGAAGTCATTCTGGAAAGGTGGTAAAGTCCTGGGTGAATGACAAGACTGTTAGGTAGAGTCTCAGCCTGCTAAAAGCTCCAGGTCAGCCTCACAGGAGCCTCTCAGTGCTCGGTCTAAAAGACTCAGCTTTTAATTCTATTCTCAGTAAAATGTTGTGAAATTCTCAGTAAAATGCTATAAAGTGTCTAATAAGTAGCTCTCAGGAAAAAAAAAAAAGGCCAAGTCTATAGCATTTGCTAATTTCCATAATGTCAATGCTCCCCACAATGGCAGAATCCAAGCTAACGACTCAACTTCATTAAATGTGGATTTGGGAAGAGAAACAGATGACCAACTCACCTTAGCTGGTATGAGCCAGTTATAATCCACCATTGCCTGTCCTAGTCCGTATTCAATTTCTGGGCTCCTCAGAGTCTTTTCTTAAGGAAAAGCAATAATCCTTTCTATTTCATAAAGTTGTTAGGTAGATTAAACCACATAACAGGAGCACAGAGCCTTGTACATAATGATTCTCTGTCTTATCAAAGACATGCGTTAGGAGCTAACTTGGAACATTTGCAGGCTGTGAGGATATTTTGTAGGATTTGGCAAACATCAGAGGAGCTTCCCCCAACCCTGAAAAGAGAATCAAGTGAAATGACTTTCTCTAAAGATTGATCCATTCAATACTGGGAGGGAGAAGCACAGAGAACCAACTCTAAAAACCAGGTTCTCTTTCCTATCCAGGTTCAAAGGCCAGAGCCAATCAAGAGCTGAACTACTGTGATTTTTACCAAGCAATTTATTTTCTCTGCAGTCATAGCCCTTTCTGCTTTGGCACGTTCTCCCTGCCTTATCCATTAGTTTCCTTGTAAAAATATCTTTGTGAACATAAAAGAGAGGCAATTTAGAGAAAACTATTAGAAAGCAACTATCACAGATGGTGTATGGACTTGGAGAATATATTAGAGTCCCCACGTTTGTAACTCTTGTTATGAACTCCTGAGATAATCAAAGTATTAAGGAGGCCACATGTAGGAGCCAGAGAAAGAGAATGAGGCAAACAGTAGTTTTCTCTGTACTAACTCACAGGAAAGTTGACAGCATTCCAGATATAGGTGGAAAATCAAAGACCCTGCTACACGATGCAGTTTTGCCGGAGCATGAATCAACAGGCCCTGAGATTAAGAGAGGAAATAGAAAGAGGAAGCCCGTGTCTCTTGCCTAAAGCCAGCTGAGGGATTATGGAGATGGTACACGGAACTCAAAGGACATATAAGCCTTTATATAGCTTAGGCACATGGATGAAAGATGGAAAACAAGGAGATCATTGTTTCGCGGCTCTCAAATGGAAGGTACGTTCCTTCTTGGAATTTGTGCATATACTAAGTTATGAAAGGGGTTGAACTGCGCTTTCTCTCTCGTCCCTAATAACAGCACCAGCAGAGCTGAGTTTTCGGGCCAACCTCGCTTCATTGTTTGCATCTGTACTCCCTGAATCGTGGGTGGAGAGTTGAAGAAAAGATCACTATGAGCTTCCGCCACAACCAAATCAGTGCTCAAGGTTGAGGCTGTCTTGGCCAAAGTAAGCCCGTTTGACTGCTCAGGGATAGAGACCTTGCCTGGGTAGAAGGGAAGCTGAAGACCAAGCTTATGACTTATTAAATGTCAAGTACTTAGGGATCTGGCCAAATCGTCTGTCTGCTGGGATTTCTGCGAAAGTAAAATGAGTCCAAATGCTGAAAATGTGACTGTCCAAGAGATAGGAAAGATCCAAGAGTTCACAGGGCTTTGCATTTGGGCTCTGTTCTTGCTATTTTCTAGAAGTCAGAGCAGCAGAGCATCTGACCCTTTCACTATACCCAAAACCATAACACAATCGAAAGGATAAAGATACATGGACATTTCTTTCAAGAGGGGCTGTGTTAGTGGTGGGTTTTGTTGCAGCTGGGTTCAAGCTATTAATCTTCTCTAGCTTCATGTATGAGTTTGGGTTTAGGTCAGTTGGTAGAGTGCTGCTTTGTGCTCTCTGAGGCCCTGGGTTTGATCCCAGTACCACACACACAAAAAGGAGAAAGACATGGCAGCCCACTCTGGAAACAATTAGCCATAGAAAACCCTGTGAATAGCAGAGAAGCACTGACAGAGTGCTGGGCATGGCACAGTGTTGGGGAGTGTTTCATTTTCTTGTACATAGGACCTCTATGGGCCACCTGACTCAGTGGCACCTAATAACACCAATAGTCACCATGCTGTACAATAGATCTTTTGACTTGCTCCCTCTAACTGAAATTTTGTATCCTCTGACCATCTCTCCAAATACTTTTACTTAAGTAAACATTTTTAGTGAAGAAAAAGAATTTTTTTAAGTAAAACAGTTTTTAATAGTTTTGCTTAAATATAATTCATATATCTTACAGTTCACCCACTTAAAGTCTATTATTCAGCTGGATGTGATAGGACATATCTATAATCCCAACACTCAGGAGAATGAGGCAGGCTGGGGCTGGCCTGGAATATGTAGAAAGTTCCAGGCCAGCCAGGGACTACGTAGTGAGACTTTGTCTCAAAAAATGTATTCTTCAAAGGTTTTATAATATATTTGCAAAATTATGCTACCATGTAATCTAAATCTAATTGTAGAACATTTACATCACCACAGTAGGAAGCCCCTTACCCATTAGCATTCATTTTCCATAAACTCCCAGCCCTAAGCAATCACTAATCTATTTTCCGTCACTATAAATTTTCCTGTCATGGATATTTCATGTAGATACAATCATAGAATATGTTGTCTTATGACCTGCTTCTTTTACTTAACATAATGTCTTGTTGTTGTTGTTGTTAGGTGCCATTGAGTCATGTCTGATTCATAGCGACCCTCATAGGGTTTTCAATGGCTGATTGTCTCAGGATTGCCTTGGGAGTGGAAGTGGATTGCCACACCCTTCTCCCATTTTTGCGGTGCTGGGAATTGAACCTGGGACCTCAGAGACTGCAGAGCGGTGCCCTACTAACTGAGCTAAATCCCAGCCCCTACATAATGTCTTAAGGTTCATTTATTATATTAGTAAGGTCGTGCATGGCTGTGACAGAGAAACTGACTGAAGCAAACTTATGGGAGGAAATGTTTATTGGGGGCTTATGGTGAGAAGGTTTTAGTTCATAGAGGTGAAAGGCATGGCAGCAGGCATGGCAGCAAGGCAGGCATGGCACGGCCAATGGCACAGAACCTCACATCTTGGCCATTAGAAAGCAGAGAGCAGAAAGCCATGGGTCCGGGTAAAACTCTCCCAATCCCCACCCCCAAGGAGCTGCTTCCACAAAGATAGAATCTCACCTTCCAAAGTTTCTAAAGCCTCCACAAACAGCTGGGAACAACACATTCAAACACATGACTTTTGTGGGACATTTAGACTCAAACTATAATATTTATTTTGCACCATTTATTTTTATTGACAAATCAAAAAATTCCTTCATTCAGATATTCTACATTGATTTTTCAGTTGATGAACATCTGATTATTTCACTTATTGGCTATCCTGAATAAAGTTGCTATAAATATTTGCACACAGGTGGGTTTTTGTGGAAATGTGTTTTATACACATTGGGTATGTATCTAGAGTGGGATTTCTGGATCATATGGTAATTCTGTATTTAATCTTTGAAGAACTGCCAAATTGTTTTCCAAAGTACCTGCATCATTTTACATTTTTATCCTGCAGTCAATGAACTTTCCCATGTATCCCATTCTTGTCAATGTTTGTTATTGTCCATTGTTTTTATTTTAGCCTTCCTAGCAGGTATAAGGTAATATCTTATTGTGGTTTTGATTTGCATTTACCTAATGGCTAAAGATAGTGAATATGTGTGGTAGTTAATTTTAGGTGCTAACTTGACTGGACTAAAGGAATAATTAAAGAACTGGTAAAGATTGGGTCTGGGTGTGTCTTTGAGGGTATTTCCAGAGAAGATTGGTGTGTGAGTCAGTGAATTGAGTGGGGTAGATATACTGGCAATGTAGGTCAGTGTAGGGCACTGCCTAGAGAGGCAGTTTGCCCGGGGCCTATTTAGGCCCCCTTGGAGGTTTGAGGTTTGTTCCCCGGGCAATCACCTTTGCTCTACATCCAGGAACTCCAGGTTATCAAGCTCCCAAAGATGGTGCTGGCATCTAATCCCTCTCCTCAGACCCCTGGACACCAATTGGCTGTTTCCAAACCACCAAACAGCTCCTGATTGGACCGTTCAAGAACCATTCCTGATTGGCTATTTTTACAACACCAAATTTGCATATTCCCCCTGATTGGCCAAAACCCATATGGGTTGACTGCCTCTGATTGGTCCCTGGCTAGCCCCTGGAGAGTATATATAAGGGTGGTACACAGAGCACTCTGGGTCCATTCCATCAACCGGGACAGACAAGGAAACAATAAAGAGCTGTTGGAGCAGAGCACTTGGAGTTGGCGTCTTCATTGGGAAGAAAGAAGCAAGGAGCCGCTGTGGGCATCAGCCTCTGAGGCTGCCTTTCTCAAGGCTTCTCAGAGCAGCCATGGGCATAAGCCTCCTTTTCAGATGGCCCAGCTCTTGGGTGCTCGGCTCCCCATCACCAGATAGCGGGTCTTCGGCAGCTGGTTCCCGCTCATGGCCAGAGCGAGTCCAGCGCCAGGATGATGCCCCACAGGTGCCCACCATCCAGTTGCCTGAGAGCACAGGTAGAACAAAAGAGCAATCTTCTTTCTCCTGGAGCTGGGTGGTGATCTTCCTACTGGCCCTGAACAGTGGCGTTTCAGGCTCTCAGGTCTTCATAATCCAGAACCTATAGCAGTAGACCCAGTATTTCTGTCTTTTGTCCCTGAGTGAAAATTACATCACCAGTTTTCCTGGTTTTGAGGCTTTTGGACTTGGAATGAATCATTCTACAAGTATTCCAGAGTCTCCAGCTTGTAGATGGACTGTCATGGGACATCTCAGCTGCAATAATCATGTGAGACAACTGCCTTACTAAATCTATCTATCTATCTATCTATCTATCTATCTATCTATCATCTATTATCATTTGTCATCTCCTATTGGTTCTTTCTATCTGGAGAACTCTGCCTTATAAACTATACCTTAGATTCCCTTTTTCCATTCGTAATGTCAAAAATCTACAACAGAATCTTGAGCTGAGTTTAAAGTTCGATGGTAGCTCAGAAAAAGGGAGACATACTGAATCACCTTGTTCTTATTTTCTTTCAGGAGATTACAGACAAGGTCACAAGCAGAGTCATGAACTAACTTCAAATGGAACCAGGAATGAATGCTACCCAAAGTCCTAGACAGAAGGCTTTTCTCTACAAAACTTCCCTTCTTCCCCCACTGCAATGAAATGTAACTGCGTCTTTCCAATAGCTCAGGTGAAAGTCTTTGGGTTTTCATTGACTCCTTTTTTTCTCTTGTATTCCATGTCCAATCTATTAGGAGAACCTTCTGAGTTTCTTTTCCTAATCTCTTCAGAACCTGACATTATCTCCGTGACTCCACTGCTGACATCTTTTGCTGTTGTTGTGTGCTGTTGAGTCAGGTCTGACTCATAGAGACCCTATGATCCACAGAGGAAACACTTCCCAACATGATGCCAAGCACACGATCCTTTTTTATGTTTAATCCCATTGTTACAACCACTATGTTTCTTCTCATTTTGAGTCATAGCACATCAGTAAAAAGAGATCCCAGGGGATTTACTCTCTTCCTATAATTAAGGTCAACTCTACTTTGAGGAGGTAACTCTTTCACAGTCATTTCTTGAATGCCTTCCAGCCTGGGGAGTTTCATTTTATGGTACTATATTTGACAGTGCTTCTCTGCTATTCATAGGGTTTTCAATGGCTAATTATTTGGGTAGTGGGCTTCTGGGTCCTTCTCCCCAGTCTGATTTAGTCTGGAAGCCCAGCTGAAATCTTTCCACCATGGGTGGCCTTGCAGATATCTGAAATACTGGTGGCATAGCTTTCAGCATCACAGCAACATGTAAGCCCCTGCAGTATGATGATCTGATAGATACATGGGGGGCTAACACCTAGGCTGACATTATTTCTTGCCTGGGTCATGGCAGCTACTCTGCTTGCTTCTCCTTGCCCTCCTAGCAGTAGTCCGAGTCGCCTTTATGTTGTAAGTCAGAGCATCTTGCCTCTTCCCCAAGTCCTCTAATTGCTCCCATCTCAGAGAAAAAAACATATTGTTCCTCCTCTTGACCTTCCCCCACGACCTGCTCTTCCACACTCTTGCCAACATTTCTCCCTCTTACTGCTCTGCTTCATCCACACTGGCCCTTTTGCATTTCCTGAATAATTTAAAGGTGAGTCAACCATAGAGCTTTTGCCCTTGGTGTTCTTCTTCCTGGAACTGTTAACTTCTCTGACTTCTTTCTTCTACTCAAATAATGTCTTCCTGGTCATGGTACTAAAAAAAGCATCTCTTTCCAGGCTCCATATTATGAACTCTGACTTATTTTCATCCAGAACAGTTATTGCCAAAAGGCACATTTTACTTACTTATTTCCCATTCCTTATACTAGAATGTAAGCTTCCTGAGGGCAAGAAGGTCTGTGCATTTATTGCTATATCTTGAGACTTTATGGCATGATCTTTTGCTCAATAAATATTTGTTGAATGGATAAATTATGGTGTTGGGATTGAGAATGCTAACTCTGCTCTCAGACTACCTTGCTTGAATCTCAGTGTAGCATTATTAACAGGTAAACACTGGTAAATTATTTAGCTGCTTTGTGCTTCCTCTGTAAAATGCAGTTAATACTTACGTGGGTATCATACGATTGTGAATATTATTGGAGGCAATATAGGAAAAACATTTAGAATAGTGATAAGCGAATAGCAAATGCTAAGTAAAACTATTGCTGTTATTGAGTAATAAAGATGAGGTACATAATTATATATCAATTACTCTGTAAAGTAGAAATAGTAATGGAGATACTTATAAATTAAGCATTTTTAGAGTAAAACACCATTGAGGGTATTAGACAGCTGTCATTACTGTAGCAGAAAAACCATCAAAACAAGCTTATAGAGGAAAAGGTTTATTGGAAGCTCACAGTTAGAGGATTGGTCCATAATGGTGGAAGGACAGGCATGGTAGCAGCACAGGTAGGCCCTGTTGTAGACGATCTCATGACATGTCATAGCAGGAGGCAGAGAGCATGAACAGAGCCATGGGTCCAGGTAAAAATCTCCAAAGGCCCTCCCCCAGTGACTACTTCAGCAAAGATGAGTCTCACCTTCTAAAGTTCCATGACCTCCACAAACAGTGCCACCAACTGGAAACCAAACATTGAAGCACGTGATCTTTGGGGGACATTTTATATTCAAAGTATGACATGGGGGCAGGGAGAAGGTGCAGGATTCAAAACCAGCTTATAGGCTTCTACTACACCGTGAACAGGGCTGCATTTGGAGGTTTGGATTTGTGAAGACATGAATTCTTCTCAAAAGTATGGTGGTGTCACTATTGTAACGGGTCAAGGTTAATATGGGGTTGGCGTGTGAAGAATGTGATTTAGCATTTCCCAATGTCTATTCCATGGGACAGTAAATCTAAGAACATGTTTAAAGTAAAATGTGGTCCAGTGAGCTTTGGGAGCATGGAGCATTTTATTCTTCCTTAGTTATTGTCAGTTATCATAGTGAAGGTGCTGTGAAATTCTCCCACAGAGAATCCTGCTTAGTTGTCTCATATTACCTCAATATATGTTTAACTCTCGAGCCCTTTGTGTATATTATATCTACCAGCACTCTTCCAAAGCAAAGATCTGCGGAACATATTTGGAAAAATAGTCATGTAAATAGATCTGTCCAAACCAGGTGTTGGCTCTTGGTGGGGTAGGTCAGACCACTGGGAGGTGATACCAGATAGTTGGAAATATCTACCCAGTTGGGGTTTTCAGTTGGAAACCAACCCCACAGCAGGAGGCCAGGGGAATATGCAGTCCTGAATGAGCATGGAAAATGATGGCTGTAGGTAGGTTGAGACCCAAGCAGGTAGCCACACAAGGCAGGCAATGTCAAGGAGCAAGAAGAGGTAAGACTTGAGTGTCATGACACTTCTACAGAGCTTAGTGACTGGAAAATTTACCAGGAGGCCACATGCTGAGGCTCAAGGGAAGAGTAGATGCCCCAGGGGCCCAGTAGCTGGTAAGTGGACCTGAAATTGAAACTTGGGGTTTAGGAACAGAAGCATGAAAGCAAACAGTGTCTTTATCTCCAGGAGCTGGGGATATCATTTGGGAATTCAAGAAGAAGCAAAGGTAGATCAAAACCAGTTTGTAAGACATGGGGGTAGGGTGCAAAAAGTCAGAAGCTTGGTTTTAAACAGCAAAATTACAGTGTAGTTATGTCACACAGAGGAGAAGATTAAGCGTGATTCTATAAATCCTCTCTGACTTAGACTTCATGGTCACAGAAACTAAGTTGACCCTGTAGCTCAGGGATGAGGTCTTAACTCTGGGAAGGAGAGGTGCAGGGCATAGGAGCCAAGTGAGTGATTACAAAATGGAAAATTAACACATCCCTTAGACATATCCAAACAACAGGTGGCTAAAGCCCCATAGGCACATCTCCTTATTGCATCCTAGGCTTCTGATTGTCAGCCCCAGCACTGTCTGTGCTACGCCACATTGCATCTGGAGCTGGCTGCCCTCCCAGGATGCACTTTGCAGCCTCTGACACCCAGGAGGGGTAAGCAGCCTCCTACTTGGGCTGTTCTGCACCATTTCCTAGGGACAAACTCTCCTCGCAGAGCCATTGAGTCATTCTGGCCATGTAAGAATGCTACTATATGGATTTGGGTGATCTCCAAGCTAAGTTTTTAAGTAAGAGAACTTGCCATAAAATTACCCTGGATGGCTGTCAGTACTCTGGAGCCAGTGAAAGTCATTCTGCCCAATAAAGTTCTGGGGATGATATTTGCCAAACTCTGGGCATATTTACGATCTTCTCTTCTCAATTCATGACGACAAAGCCAGAACTTTCCCCTCCAGTCTCTACAGAGACTAGAGAGACCTGTTTCTTGTGAACGTACTCTAAAATATCTAGTTAAGTGCAACAGGAATTTTAAAAAAATATTTGTATTTGATATGCTTAAAACTGCTCTAGGATACAAAGCAGAATGTGGTAAATTGAACCAGTAATTTACCATGAGAACTGGTAAATTGCTGTGAGAAGAGAGAATGGAAATAAAAACACGCTAATCAAAATGATATTCAAGGAAGTCTTCATGGAAGAGTATATACTTGAGCTAGCCCTTCAAAGGTAATGAGATGTTGAGTTGCTTGCTGATCTCCAGAGGTTTCAATCTGAGGAACACATGAAGGGTAATCCCAGAGGGTTAGAAATGGGGAGGTCTTGTTTTTCAGTTCTAATATTTTGATCCCAAGTTAAGGTCTCCTTAAGTGAGAAGGAGAGCTATTGAGAAACTGGTATTTGGTATCTTGCCAACCTCTTTAGGGACTGGGATTTAGCTCAGTTGGTAGAGCACTGCTCTGCAGTCTCTGAGATCCCAAGTTCAATTTCCAGCATCGCAAAAATGGGAGAAGGATGTGGCAACCCACTCTCAAGGCAATCCTGAAACAGTCAGCCATTGAAAACCCTATGAAGGTTGCTATGAGTTGGACACGACTCAACGGCACCCAACAACAACCTCTTTATGTTTTCATTGGGGAAAGAAGAATAGGAAGAGGGAGAGGAAGAGAGGAAGAGAGACGGAGGGAGAGAGGAAGAGGAAGAGAAAGAAGGAGGATGATCAGGGACAGGAGGAGGAGGAAGAGGGGTGGGGAGAGAAAAGAAGGGGGAGAAGTCTCCTCTCTCTTTGTAGTTTTGGGCTTCCTTGACTGAAGGCCATGAATGGCGGTGCACTTTGCTTCAGGGAAGAGTGGGAAATCCAAAGGCCATCTCTATGAAGACTTTGTTTACCAGTGATAATGGGAACAGACAGGATGTGGGCAAGGGGCTGGAGGCTGATGTAGTCTAGTGATAATTTCTTACATCGCCACTCCAACCACTTGAGTGGGAGAAGACCTGGAGCAGGCCATTCCAAGACCGAGCAGCCTCAAGGGCCATGTTCACTTTGGAACTCTGGGAGGAGGGCTCCTTGTTTATCTCTTTGAATCCAGAAAGCTGCTCAGACCTGAGCTGTCATTGGGAGGGAATGAGATGTGACGATGGATGGGGTGGTGAAAGTGTGGGGTTGCTATCATCACACAGAGGAAAGATTTGCAGCCCTGGTCCTAAGAAAGGGGTAATTGGTTCTCTGATGGGATTAATTCCCTGTTCTGGAAAGAAGATGAATTCGTGGCTCAACTCTGTTGTAGGAAGCTTCTTTTTTTTTTTCCCAAATGATTGTTGTTGTTGTTGTTAAGTCCCATTGAGTTGGTATCCGACTCATAGCAACCCTCACAGGGTTTTCAATGACAGACTGTTTCGGGATTGCCTTGGGAGTGGATTGCCAGGTCCTTCTCCCATTTTTGTGTTTTTGGGAATTGAACTCGGGGCCTCAGAGACTGCAGTGCAGTGCTCTACCAGCTGAGCTAAACCCCAGCCTCTTTCAAATGATAGGAGAGTAAATCTGAAACATTTATCAAATTTTAATGTGTGCACAAATTTGAGTTTTAAATAGACAGTTGGGGTATAGAGAGACCAACAGATCAGGCAGATATTGCATTGAAGAGAGAGTTTATAACTCAGTTCCAGGGAGGAAGGGATGTACCATGCTATGGCGGGTCACATGGGCTAGCACTGGAATCAATCACAGGGCAAAAGGAGGAGGAAACGCTGTGGACAAGAGCCTGCACTGTGGTTTCTCCATGAAGAAACTGGCAGGTGAGATAAGCAGGCTTAGTTTTGGCATGCTTGAATACTTTCAAGGCTCTGGGGCATGGGGACCCTAGTTATCTGTTACTTGGTCCTGGAGATTAGAGAAGGTGGCTACAGGCCTACAGTGTGACAGCCTGACAGAAGAGGTGGTCGGTGTGTGGGCTATGGATCGGTTGGGCGACATTTGAAAAGTGAGTGAGTTATTCACTATCTCTAGGAACTGGCTGACCTCGGAAGGGGCAGCCCCTCCCGGATCAGCAAGACCGCAGATGTCAAAGCATCAGATGCCGAGAATAAAAGGCATTGTTAATACATCTGGGGATCTTACTAAAACACAGACACCCGGGCCCCATCGCTAGCTGAGTCATTTGGTCTGAGATGAGGCTTGTTAATTTGCATTTCTAACCGGCTTACAGATAGAGACTTTCAGGCTGCTGGTTTGTGGACCACACTGCTCTGAAGGAGGGGATGAGCGAGGACAAGCACTGCTGAAATCCCAGAACACTAACGGGTGGAGGAAGTGCGTTCTGAAACCGCTCCCATCACAACTGAGGACCACAGAGGGACGTAGATACTTGGGTTCCCCCAGGTTGGTCTCTATTGATCTTTATTTCAGTATTTTACGTGGACAGAAGTGTTATACTTTGGACTGAAATTATCTCCCAAAGTCATGTCGTTTGGTCCCCAGTTAGTAGCGCTATCCTAAGAGGTTGTGGAACTTTGGGAGACTTGGGTTCCCCCAGGTTGGTCTCTATTGATCTTTGTTTCAGTACTTTACGTGGACAGAAGTGTTATACTTTGGACTGAAATTATCTCCCGAAGTCATGTCGTTTGGTCCCCAGTTAGTGGCGCTGTCCTAAGAGGTTGTGGAACTTTGGGAGACAGCCCTTTGAGGGAAGTAGCTCCCTGTCATGCCTGCCCTGCCTCCACTATGGAGCATTTCCTTTATCCATGAGCCCCCAATAAGTATGTCTTCCCCCTAAGTATGTTTGGGTTGGTTTTTCTGCTACAGTGATGAGAGATGACTAATACAAGAAATTAAAGGCAAAGTTAAGAAGTTAAAGGCCTCAGTATGATTCAAAATCATTGAGCCTGTCCCCAAACATACTCAGGCACCTAAAGAGTGACAGAATTCCATCAGTTAATGAATCATCAACCATTTAAGAAGACTTCACCTATGTGAAGGTGCTACAGGAATTTTATTGGGTATTTGAGTACACCATAAACCACATGTGTATAGTTTGATGGGTCTTCAAAATGTGAAGTATATAGCACAACTCAGACCAAGAGAAAAAACTGTGAACAATTTCACAGAATCTCTCTCATTCTTCTTCTAGGTTAACTAGGCTGCCAACAATCTTGATTTCTATCACCCATACATTAGTTGTGCCTGGTTTTAAGCTTTATGAAAATTAAATCTTTTGTCTTTTAGATCTCTCATCCTTCACTTTATAAGGTGAGATTGATTTGCATGGTGTTGTAGAATGATGGTTTATTTTCATTGCTCTGTAATATTCCATTGTGTGAATAAGCCACCATCTCTCCATCCTTCTCACAATAGACATTTTGGTTGTTTCCAGTTTGGGGCACTGTTATGAATATCCTTGTACATTTTCTATACATACTCTTGGGTATATATTAAAGAGTAGAATTTGTGGGTTATGAGAATTCATATTTAGCCAAACAGATTCCCAGAGTGGTTATGCCAATTTATATTTATACCAGTGTGAATGAGAATTCCAATAGTTCTACAGCTTTGTCAACACATAAGTTACAGGTGTCTTTTTCATTTTAACCCCTCTGGTGGGTGTATGGTGGCATCATGTCATGGTTTTAATGTGTACAACTAGAGAATATGGGCAAGGAGAATGGGGAAACAAGAATTTAGAGGTGGGAAAGTAGAAGCTGTAGTTGGGGCAGCTGACTTGGGGTAAAATATTCCTGTAGATGAGAAATGGAACTGGATAATTCAGCACCAGAGTATGACAGGACACAAATGCTCTCATCCAGGCATGTGATATTTGAATCAGGAGGCTAGAAGTTGAAGTGTTCAGAAGAATGTGAGGGTTAAATTAGACATCAAGAAGCAGCAAACGGAGAATCTATATATTCACTAGAAATACCTTTGAGCTTTTACTATGTTCTAGAAGCTGTGTTACCTAGGAGCTATGGCTACAGAGCTGAGTGCTTCCCAACCCCTTCTCTCATGACGACAATGAATACTGAGGAGAGATGAGTATGATCAGGTATTGCAATAAATACCATAGCAGAAACCCACACTAACTGAGTCTTTGCTCAAGAATCACAAAGAAGATCTTCATCAATTTGGTCTGGTAGGGCTGGAGACACTTCATTAGGAGGTGACATCAAATCTAAGTCTTGATAAGTGTGTGGTGGCTCATTAAGAAGGTAATGAAGACAGAAGTAAGAGCAGTGGTTGGAAGGTGTCAAAGATGGCTATGTGGCTGGAGAAAGCCCAATTGGTTCCCAGAGCTGGGTGGCAGTGGGCAAGAACAGGTTGAAATGGTATTTCGAGAGCAGGTTGTGACAGGCCTCATATGCTCTGTTGAGCATGAACTTGACTCTGTGGGCAGCCAATAGCCATTGAAGCTTTCAAAGATGGGGCTGCTGCGATCCCTTGGAAGGATATTGCTGTAACCCAACCATTGCGATCTAAGGTAGACAGCAGGGGAAATAAAAGGGAAGAAGCAGATGTGACTTCAAATAAAATATGGCTCAGTTCTCTCTTGCAGGGCAAGAATCCTCATTTATGGGGGACTGGGAAAGTACTTAAGGGGATGATTTTGTTCTGCCAGGGTGGGCCAACGCGAAGGTAATTTTTCAAAAGCAGCTGCTCTAAGTGTTCGTTAAACGACGCCGGGGGATTCCCTGGACACAGGTGTCACGTTCAATTTTATTCATCTATCAATAAAGCCAGACTCCGAGTGCCGCTTGGATGGCAGCATAGCACCTCTGAGACAGGGATTCTATTAACAGACACGGCTCACGGCTTCAGTCTGGGCCTGGGATGTGGGCACTTCAAAGAGATTCTGAAATCCTGGGCACCAGTCAGCCATGGCTCCTGTTGGATAACTCAAACATGGAGGGCACATATTTTTCCCATTGTTTGGAGCACATTCCTACCTCTGGGTTTTTAAAACAGGAAAGGAAAATCGAAGTGTTTGGTTTGTTTAATAGATGCAGTTGGTACAACATTTACAAAGGTACGATGTGGGTAGTGGAGGAGAAGTGAGTTTTTCTCCCAGCCTGTACAGCCTCCACAGTTTCTATTCCCTGTGTCAAACCCTGCTGCCTATATCTTGCCTATTATTTCCAAGATGTCCTATGTAATTACAACAATTACAAATACATGTCTATTTTCTCTTTTCTCTTTTGTTAAAATGCAAATGGTAGCCTAATTCACACTTTCCTCTCTACCTTGTATGGACAAAGCATCTCTAATCTGAAAATCTTACATTTGATGCTTCAAAATCTGAAAATTTGAGTGCCATCTACACCACAAGTAGAAAATTTCATGGTTGAGCTCAGGTTATGGGTCACATACAAAATATGGGTGCACTAAAAATATTAAAATTACCTTCAGTCTATGTATATAAGGTGCATTTGAAACATCAATGACTTGGGTCCCATCTCCAAGATGTCTCATTATGTATATGCAAATATATGCAAATATTCCAGAATATATTTTTAAAAATCAAAATCAAAAACACTTTGGTCCCAAGCACTTTTGATAACATATACTTAGTCTGTATTTTGGATACAATTCCATACTTTCCCCTGGTTTTAAAGGCTGCATGGTATTCCATGTGTGACTATGACTTCATTTATTTAGGCAGGCTTCTATTGATGGACATTTTGACAATCCCAACTATTTGCTGTTATAAAGTCTATTTCAGTGAATATGTCTATTTCTCATTTAGAGATGTCTATGATAAATTTCTAGAAACAGAACTGCTTAGGCACAAATTATCAGAATTTATAGTTTTGAGTTGTTACTAGGTGCTGAAGAGTGAGGTCTGACTCACAACAACCTTCACAGGGTTTTCAATGGCTAATTGTTTCAGGATTGCTTTGGGAGTGGATTGCCATGTCTATCTCCTGTTTTTGCAGTGCTGGGGATTGAACCTGCATCCTTAGAGAGTGTGCAGCAGCACTCTACCAACTGAGCTTAACTCCAACCTCCCATAGCACTCTGTCATCTGATCCTGCTTGATCTTGTCGCTAAGCAGGGTTGGCTTGGTTAGTCCCTGGATAGGAGACCACCTGGGAATACCAAGTGCTGCTGACTAGGGAGAAGGATCTGGGAATCCACTCCTGAAACAATCAGCCATTGAAAACCCTATGAATAGCAGAGAAGCACTGACAATAGTGCTGGTCATGGCACAGTGTCGGGCAGTGTTTTGTTCTGTTAGACATAGGGTTGCTATGAGTCAGACTCAACTTGTTGGCACTTAACAACAACAACAACAACAACAGCAACAACAACAACAACATAAGTTTGAGAGACTTTATCAAATAAGTCTCCATAGTCGTGTACCATCAGTACCACAGTACCACAGAAGACACTGTCCCCAAAATTTTCAGCTGAGCTTCCAGATTAAGACAGGGTAGGGAGAAGGACCCAGAAGCCCACACCCAGAACAATTAGCCATTGAAAAACCCTATGAATATCAGAGAAACACTGTCAGATATAGTGCTAGAAAATAAGCCCCCTCCAGGGTGGAAGGCATTCAAAAGACGACTGGGGAAGAGTTGTCTCCTCAAAGTAGAGTTGACCTTAATGAAGAGAATGGAGTAAAGCTCCTGCGATCGCCTTTTGCTGATGTGGCATGACTCAAAATGAGAAGAAACACAGTGGCTGTAACAATGGGCTCAAACATTAAAAAATGGCATGAATAGCCCAGTCGGGTAGTGTTTCATTCCCTTGTACATAAGATTGCTGATGGCACCTAACAACAACACCATCTCTATAATTAATGCCTCTCACTCAACTTCCAACTCTGTCCATCAGTGATCAGTGTTCCATTCCTATAGTTTCCCACAAATGTCATATAAATGGAACCAATCAATATGCAGCCTTTTGATTCTGTCTTCTAGCAACACAGATTAACACAACAGGTTAATCTGTTGTTGAGTAGTTTGATAGTGCATTCTTTTTTAAAAGTAACAATTGTGTTGAAGCATAATTGTCAAACAGTAAACTGTGTATATTTAAAGTGTCCAGTTTGATACATTTTGACATAAATATATACCTATGAAACCTCCACCACAGTCAAGATAATAAACACACCAAGTACTAACACAAGTTTCCTTGTCTACCTTTATAATTATATCTCATGCCTTTCTCCACTTCCACTCCTACAAAACCACTGACCTGCTCTCTGTCCCTATGTTGTTGTTGTTGTTAGGTGCCATCGAGTCGGTATCCGACTCATAGCGACCCTCATGGGGTTGTCAATGGCTGACTGTTTCGGGATTGTCTTGGGAGTGGATTGCCAGGCCCTTCTCCCACTTTTGCGGTGCTGGGAATTGAACTCGGGACCTCAGAGACTGCAGCGCAGCGCTCTACCCACTGAGCTAAATCCCAGCCCCCTCTGTCCCTATGTTGTTGTTGTTGTTAGGTGCCGTCGAGTCGGTATCCGACTCATAGCGACCCTCTGTACAACAGGGGAAACACTATTGTCAGTGCTTCTCTGCTATTCATAGGGTTTTCAATGGCAGATTGATTTTTTGGGGGAGGGGGTTGCCAGGTCCTTCTCCCAAGCCTACAGCTTCTGGTGTTCCCAGGCGGTCTTCCATCCAGGTACTAACCAGGCCTGACCCTGCTTAGCTTCCGAGATCTGACAGGATCGGATGCCACAGGGCTACTGCTGCAGGCTCTGTCCCTATAGATAAGTTTATATTTTCTAGAGTCTTATATTGATGGAATTATACCATATATTCTTTTTGGTGTGGTTTTATTCACTCAGCAGAATTAATCTGAGATGCATCCATAATTGCGTGCACTTCACTATCTTATTTCTTTTTACTATACAGTAATATTCCATTGTATGGATGTAACTCAGGTTGTTTATCCATTCACCTGTTAATGAACATTTGGGCTGGGCTGTATTCAGCTTGGGGAAATGGCAAATAAAGTGATTATAATCAATCATATGACTATGATCACTTCTCTTGGAGAAATATCTACAAGTGGAATAATGGGTGTATACTGACCTTTTAAAGAAGTTGCTATACCCTCACTGTTGCCCTATTTTATATTCCCATCAGCAATTCATGGGAGTTCTAGCCTCTCTACATTGCTACCAACACTTGGTATGGTCCATAGTTTAAAATCTTTGCCACACTGAAGGATATTCAGTGATATTCAGTGACATTTCCCTAATGACTAATTATGGTGAACATCTTTTCATGAGCTTTTTGTCATTTTCTTTATGAAAATGTCTATTAAAATCACCTGTTCTTTTTAAAAAATTGTTTTCTTTGTATCAAATTTTGTGATGATAATATATCTTGATTACATGTCTACTACCAGATGTATGACTTACAAATATTTTCCCTCATTTTGCAGCTTGTCTTTCCATTTTCTTAAGAGTCTCTTTTGAAAAACATTTTCAACCTTGGTAAGACCCAATTTATCAGTTGTTTATTTCTTTGTTTCTTCCTTCCTTTCTTTCTTTCTAACAAATGTTGCTTTTGGTGTTGCATGGAAGAAATCTTTGCCTCTCGCAAAACAGGAAAGGTTTCCTCTCGTGTTTTCCTCTGGATATTTTACAGTTTTAGGTGTGACAATGAGGTCCCTGAATTAATTTCTGGGGTAATCTTGAGGTTTTGTATTTTTTGGCACAAGGTATGGAGTGAAGTTCATCATTTTGCTGTAATCCTAACAAGCAGTGTGGGCCCTGGGGATGTCGCTAGTCTCTTGGCTATGATGTAGGAATTTCTCCAGAAGAATACTCATGAAGAATGCAGGTACAAGAGAGCTCGCTGGGACATGATAGCTTTTAGTGCAAGCTAAGTCATTTTGGCGTGAGTGGGCAGTAGGAGCAGCTTTAAACTTAGCTGTGTCCAGGGCTGAAGTTTAGACATCTGTGTAACTGGTAGGATAAGGCGCTGGGAGCTAACTGGCTGGGCTAGTAGGGAACCCATAAAGACAAGCCTGGCCTGGTACCAAGCCCATGTGCCGTGGAAGGGAGAGGTGGGTCTGAGTTCCAGGCAGTGTTTTATATTCAGACTGTCATCCTGACCTTGGCTGCTATCTGAGAACCAGCAAGGAAGAGGCATTTGAGCAGAATCTGAAAAGAATTACTTGTATGATAACTGGAAGATATTGAGACACAAGCTGCATTTCTTTGCTTTTCATAAGTCAGAGTGAGGTACAAATGGAGGAGAAGAGTTTTACAGGGAGCTTTTTGCACTAAGGACACTAGAGGACAGGGATCCGTGGCATTATGCATCACTCGTGGTAGCTAGTGAGAGAGGGCAGTTCTCAGCAGAAGATAATCAAGGGCTCCAGAGAGGATTTAAGTGTCCTGGGACATCATTGGCAGCCAAGTGTCAGAGGAAGAAAGTGGTGACCACCCTCCAGTCGCAAAGCCTGAGTTTCTGTTATTCTCCTTGGGAACACACTGAAATCATTGATAGTTCTGGTGACTTTCTGGGGACAGATGTCTTCAGTTAGTGGCAAAGTTTAGGCAAGCATCAGTAAAATATAACATATATAGGTGTTGCATTTAAAGATCAATTGCTTGTTCAGTGCAGCTGAGAACTTGTAAAAAATGTCCAAAGAAATCCAAGCCCAAAGAAATGAATGGGATGGTATATTAAGGGAAGGAAGAACAGATGTTTCATAAACTTGTCTTTGTACTAATAGATACCACTTGGTTTTCTTTCTTCTAATTAAGACTTACTTTATTCATATAAACTTAATAGGAAATTGTGAGTTAGACTGCAGACAGGAGGATCTTATTGCTGCCTGTGGTATTCTGAGATTCTAATTCTTTTTCATTGATCATGATTTGGGAATTTCTTTTTGGTAAGCCTTTCTTGGATTCGTCTACTCCTGTACCTTACAAAATCGTATTTCTTGGGCTGGGGCTATAGCTCAGTGACAGAGTGTGTGCTCAGCTGAAGCAAGGCTCTGGGGTAAATCTCCAGCACTACCCCCACCCAAAGGTAAGCTAGGCATAGTGGTATATGCCTGTAATACCAGTACTCAGTAGGTAGAGGCAGGAGGATCTAGAGTGTGAGGTCAGCTGGAGCTACCTAGTGAGTTTGAGGCCAGCCTGAGCTACGTAGCCCGTCCCAAGCCACCCTGAGATCCCCAGTGAAACCCCAACTCCAAAAAACTGAACAAACAAGCAAAAGTGTATTTATGGCTCCTGCACATCAGAAGTCCATGTAATAGTTCAGACAAGTAAAAGGAAAGTTCACTGCAGGAAAAGTTTCTATCTTAAACAGAGCTGGAACCCAAAGATATATAGAAAAATATCACCATAAAAAGACAAGTAAATGGTAGAGAATTCTTTGATGAGGGGAAGCGTACAAGAGGGTAAGGGGGAACCTATATGAATAATGTACAATAAAATGCATATATGGAAATGTCACAATGAAAAGCATGTCAGAATGAATCACATTAAGATGTACATTAAACATTTCCAATTAAAAAAAAAAAAGAAAATTGTTTGAGGTAGGATTTTGGAGTGAATGGGAACTGTAGTGAGGGTTTTCGTCCCTCTCCTCTGCTAACTCTTAGACCTATTGCTTGAAAGCGCTCCATGTAGGTGGCTGCTTGTCCATCTCGACCAGAGAAAAGCCGATACAGGCAGTAACATCATTCTTCCCTGCAAAGACCTTCACCTATCTCTCTGACAAGAACATTTGTTATTGTTAGGTGCCGTCGAGACATGCCCAACTCATAGTGACCCTCAGAGGGTTTTCAATGGCAGATTGTTTTCAGGATTGCCTTGGGAGTGGGTTGCCACGTCTTTCTCCCATTTTTGCGGTGCTGGGAACCGAACTCGGGACCTCAGAGACTGCAGAGCAGCGCTCTACCAACTGAGCTAAATCCCAGCCCCAGACAAGAACATAATGCAAGGCTTTTGGAAAGCATCTGATGGGCTTTGGTTTTCTCCAGGGAGGTTGACCATTGATTTTTGGAATATTGATCTGGAAACTAGCCCTGGAATGCTGGGCACCAAGATACCTGGGACTTGGTGTCATTGCAACTTGGTGAGAAACAGTCTCTCTCTGCTAGATGTGCTCAGGGCACCCACAGGTGGCTGGGCAGAGACCTGTGTCTATGTCAGAGTTCAGTCCAACAGGTGATCTGCCCAAGAAGCAAAGGAGTCATGGTCCGGGGCGAGGGAAAGCCCTTCACAGATGCATCGGAGGCTCCAATGAAAGCGTAATGTAAGGCGAGCTCTTGCAACCCCAGAATGTAAATAATTTACCTTACGCGTTCATTCAGCAGGGTGAGAGGAGGGAAGATTAATGGGCAGTTTAAAAGAAAGTCCAGTTAAAACCTCCGCCGCCCTCATGGCGTGGAAGCAAGAGCTGGTTTCATCTAAACAAAAGGGGGGCCTCGCCCATCTGGGCAGGGCTGGAAGACCACACAGTGGCTGGGAACTGCCCATCAGCGGGGTCTCGCTCTTTCTAGACCATTTGTTTCCATTTGCAGAGAAAAAGGCGATGCACTTGTAGAGGCTAAGTCCCCCGGTTATTTGTTATAAACTTTCAGAAAGGAATGGGTTTGAAACAAGTCTTAAGTGTTTCGGTGACAAATATTTAACGTCGCCTCTGAGATTTATGGCACTTCTGTTCACCCTTTGAAAGCTTTTAGTTTGGTGGCAAAGGTTACTGGGGGCTCGGCCAGTGGAGAGGACGTGCTTTCTCTTGTTTTATCATTTCAGAGCTGGCGGGAGAGGATGCCGGCGCCTCGGGGATGAATAATCACCCTTTCTGCTCACATCATCATTTGTCCTGCCGCTGCTGATTGTCCTCGGAGACCAATCTAAGGCGTGGAAGGGCTCCTGGCATCTGGGCTGTCAGCATTTCGCCCCTCCACAGCTGCGATGCGGGCGAGGAATGCTGGGGAGAGCTGAGCCCAGGCCTCCCAAGCAGCTGCAGGACCACAGCGCAGAGAGGCGCAGGTGTTATGTGCCCACTGTGAGTCACTGGAACCCTGCGCAGGGCACCTGCTGGGTTGCAATACCTGTACAGAATAATCCAGGTGGTGAGGCCTCACCCCTTTGTGGCTGAGGCAGGCCTCGCTTATTCTATTTTTTTTTTTTCCGGTACTGGGGGTTGAACCCAGAGCCCCGCGCTTGCATGCTCTGCAAGTGCTGGACCACTGAGCTGCACCCTCAGCCCTTTTTTTATTTTTTTTTTTTGAGACAGGGTCTTGCTAAGTTATGCAAACTGTCTCTGGTCTCAAATTTGGGATCCTCCTGTCTCCGCCTCCCAAGCCGCTGGGATTACAGGCGTGCGCCACTGGACCAGCCTCCTCGCTTATTCTTAATACCTCCATTTCGACCATGAGAGTCTCCCCTGGCTCCCTTACCAGAAACACAGCAGCCTGTGAGAGTGCCTGGCTGTTTCCACCAGGAGGCTTCGTCCTGTCCTGTGCCCGGCACATGGAGAGGCCAGCTGCTGCTGCAGAGTATGTTGAGGCCAGAGCAATCAGCTGCTAGAGTCACTGCCACCCCCTGGCCTCAGAGTGGTGGGGTGGGGGTGGGTCTTTCCCTCCTTGTACTGCAAAGTCAGGACTTGAACTCGGATGAAGCCTTTTCCAGGAGACAGATTATGACTTGCTGCTACTATCTAGAGGCCACCAGGCAAACTCTAAGGTATGCCCAAGGCTCTTTTTTTGCTGCATGTAATGAAAGTATCAGCAAGTAGTCATTGTGCTTAAGATGTCCAGGTACTATTCGAGTGTGGGGCGCACGCCTCGCCATCCAGCCTGGATGCTCGGACAGGCGGCACCGCCACGCACACAGATATTAAACACAATTCACTCGGGACCCTTGGGTGAGGGCACGGACTCCTGCGGCCCTCAGGATGCAGGCAGAGATGGGAGAAAGGAAAAGCCTTGGGCACTTCTGCCTTCCAGGGGCAAACACCTGTGTTGGTGGTCTGGGTGGTCACGAGGAGAGAGTTCTTGCTTTGTAGGTGATCAGATGGAGAGTGGGTTCTTTCCTTGTTGATGGTCGAGGTGGGAGAGCGTTCTTTCCTCACCGAAGGTCTGGGCGAGAGAGCAGGAAAGCTGTTTCCTCACCTGCTGAAAACGGGGTCTTTCCTTGTTGGTGGTTGAAGGTCCAAGTGAAAAAAGGTCCAGCTGCTGCTACTTATATAGCTCACCCACGGAATGGCCTGAGCCAATCAGCTTTGAGTCCAATGTCCAATCAGGTTCGGGGGATTTGTGAAGGATTTTGTTCAAACGTCCAGCCAAGTTACCTTCATTTTCCCTAGATTTAGCCGTTTTCCATGTTTTGGGATTCTTGTCAATTTCCTCTCAATTTCTCCCTACATTCAAGGAATTTGTGTGCATTGTTCCATTAATCTTCCTCCAAACTTTATGGAATATATGCTGTCATGATCCCCAATTTACAGAAGAGGAGACTGAGGCAAGCACAGTATTTGCGCATCATTTCCTTTCTGTCTTATTCATGCATAGTTGGTTTAAGTTTTTCTGCTCCCTCCCTTTTCCCCTTTAAACCATATTTTCAAGCCAGGCACTGTGGTGCATGCCAGCAATCCCAGCAACTCTGGAAATGCAGGCAGGAGGATTGAAAGTTCGAGGCCAGAGGCAGCCTGCATAGCTTAGAGAGACCCCATCTCAAGACAAAAGATTTAAAAATGAGCTGGGGGTGCAGCTTGGTGGTAGAGCACTTGCAAAACTTGAATAAGAGCCTGGGTTCAAACCACTGGTACCTCAAAAAAAAAAACTTATTTTCAGTTTTACATTCATTTCTGTCATTTTTCTGTGGTCTGCTTATTTAAGCATGGGGGGAGAGAAGAGCCAGTTGGGGAGAATGTCAGTCCTTCTTAGGGAGCTTGGGCTCTTCTCTGTTCCTGAAATCTCTTCTGTGGTCTGTACCAGGGCAATCTCCACCTAGTGGGGTTGGCTCTTCATTTCATGTGCGACGGTGCCTGGGGAGATGGCAGGCGTTAATGGGCCTTCTTGTATCTCGTGGGGCCTGTTATTTATAAGTTTACAGTGTGTTAGGCATTGTGATGAGCACATTAAATAGTTTTTCATTAAATCCTCATGGGAACTCATTTAAGTAGATCCTATGGTTGAACAAGGGAGACAGAAGAACTGATGCTTTTAAACTATGGTGCTGGAGATGAATATTGAATACACCATAGCCTGCCAAAAAATCTAACTGATCTGTCCTAGATGTGCAACCAGAGTGCTCCTTGGAAGCAAGGATGGCTAGATTGTGTCTTATGTATTTTGGACGTGTAGTCAGGAGGGAGCAATCCCTGCAGAAAGACATGATGTTTGGGAGGGTGGCAGGTCAATGAAAAAAAGGAAACCCCCCCACTAGATGAATTAACACAGTATCTGAAACAATAGGCTTAAACATAAATAGGACCGTGTGCCTGGCCCAGAATCAGGGAGTGATTCATTCTGCTGTAAATAGGGTCACTATGAGTTGGACCTGATTTGATGATATCTAACAACAACAATAAATGATTGTCCTGTATTTTAGATGAAGAAATTGGGATCCAAATGAATTCTGTTCATTTACTCCCCTCTATTGATCAATTTCTGTTATCCTGCCACACTGTTTAAATTGTTGTATCTTATATAAATATTTTATTATGCTATATTCTATATAAGATACAATATAACATATTGACACAGTATAAGATATGGCATCATATAATACACATGAATGTATTATGAATATATAATTTATGTTGTTGTTAGGTGCCATTGAGTCAGGTCCAGTTCATAGAGACCTTCATAGGGTTTTCAATGACTAATTGTTTTGGGGCTTTGCTTTGGGAATGAATTGCCACATCCTTTTTCCAATATAATTTACACAAGTAGGATAATTTCTTTTCCTTTTAGTTTTCTTTCATGTCTATTGTTGTGTTTTTATATTTTTTTGGGAAAAAAAAAACTCTGGTTATCATTGACTTGTTGAGAAGCCTTTGCTATTTTTACTGGAATTGCCATCACTTATAGGCTAACTTGAGAATCAACATGGTGAGTCTTACAATCAAGGACCCAGCATGTCCCTCTGTTTGGTCATTTCCAGGCTGCCAGGGGTGGCCTGTCCCAAGCTGCTTTGGCTAGCTTGGCTCCGGGGTACAGGTTGGATGCAGGTGCTGGGTTTTATTTACTCTCGATTTATTTTGTGTTTATATCCAGAAGTAAGCTTCTCAGCTTGTCAATGTAAGCACTAATATTTAAGACAAGAGTTTTCTGTTATTTGGAACTCGAAGCATCCAGACTGACTTTTGCCAGAAGACTTGCTACTAAACTCACAGAAACACTGCCCAGACAGCCTGTGCAAGCTTCTAGCAGACACTTGCTGTCACTTCCATGATCTTTTCCAAGTTCAAGTCTCACTGACTCACATTAAGCAATTACCAGTGCATTCTTTTCCTGGGAGGGCTACATCTTTTAGCTCAATGCTTTTCACATCCAATGTGCATCTGAGTACCTGTGAGTGTTGTACAAATGCAGCCTCTTATTTTGCAGGTCTAGGGTGGGTCCTGAGGCTTTGCATTTTTCACAAGCTCTCAGGTAATATTGGCTCCTACTCCCTGTGTGAAGTAGAAAGGTTAAGACTATAGGAAGAGTTCATTCTTACTCCACTTAAAAAATGATTACACACTGTTGATGCCAGAGTATGGGGGCAGAAGGCTGAGTCAGAAGAGCACTGGGCAAGGTCAAGATTCTGTTTCTGTGTCTGCCACTTACCAGTCATGTGCTCCCTGTTCTAATGTTCACCTACTGGAAAGGGGAGGAGAATCACATGTCGGAATGGAGGTGAACATACTTTGCATAAAGCATCCGAGTGAGAGGTGGCCCCTCCATGAGTAATTAAAACAATTACTGACATTTCCTAGGCAATTTATTGCCATCAAACTAACAGCATTGGCTGGTAGCTGGAAAGTCAAGATTAAAAGACATCATTGATGCCAAACGCCCAGCACTGTGACTAGAGTAATACATAGTAATAAATAGTCACTATTTTTGCTTTTATTCTACTTGGGTAGATTGGGCAGATAAAAAGTTGTCCTGTCTAGATGGGATATATGGAGGGATTGCCAATGTCCTTTTTATGTAGCTCCCACTGGGTATTGGGCATTCTGTATGTGTTCTCTCAATGACTACACTGTGTATGAAACTTGGCAAATACAGGCTGGGCGTGGTGTTGCACACTGATAATCCCAGTAACTTGTGAGGAGGAGGCAGGAGGATTGCAAGTTTGAGGCAGCCTGCACAACTTAATGAGACCTTGTCCTAAGATTAAAAAAAAAATTTAAAAGGGGGCTGGGGGCACAGGTCAGTGGTGGAGTGCTTGCATAGTATGCGTGAGACCCTGGGTTCAACCCCCGGTATTTCTAAAAAAAAAAAAAAAGAAAAAGAAAATAAATTGGCAAATACAGAATGAAAAGCATGACTATCTATTGTGAATGTTCATGTTTGCATCAGTTGTATACTTAAAGCTGCAAGGAAGAGAAACTCCCAATTAAATTTATTTTAAACAACAAGGAGAATGTATTAGGTGGCTGAACAAGGAGACGTGAGGTGGGGTAGCCCTACGGTTGGTTGATTACATGGCTGGGAAAGTTTTCCACTTCTCTATATGACATCCAGCCAAGACAATATTTAGGAGCGATAAAGATTCTTTCCCTGTATTTGTCTATTTCCCACAGGGGGACTACTCTCAGAGGATCCCCAAAGACTTGCTCTCCTATGTTGTTGGCTGAGATGGCTGCGCATGCCCCTTTCCAAGCTAACCACACAGGCAAAAGGAGTGTGATCGCCAAGCTTACCTGGACAGTCCATTCAGGAATTACCCTTGTGTCTAGGGAGGACAGGTGGAGGCCAGAAGAGAGGTCAGCTTTCAAGAAGGAGGATGGGCCACTTAGTTTTCTTTTGCAGGCTGGGATTTAGCTCAGTTGGTAGAGCGCTGTAGTCTCTGAGATCCCAAGTTCGATTCCCAGCACCGCAAAATGGGAGAAGGATGTGGCAACCCAGTCCCAAGGCAACCCCAAAACAATCAGCCATTGAAAACCCTATGAGGGTCGCTATGAGTCGGACTGGACTAGATGGCACCTAACAACAACAACAAGTTTTCTTTTGGTGCAGGGGATCAAACCCAGGGCCTTGCATATGCTAGGTAAGCACTTTCCCACTGAGCTAATTCCCTAGCCTTTGTTTTTGGGCACTCAGTGCAGAGAATATGCAGATCGTGTGTACACGTAAACATGGAGGACATCAATGAAATCTTTACCGTGACAAACACCGCTGAATCTGTCACCCAGGACAGGACTCCCTTTCTGTTGTTGTTAGGTGCCCTGGAGTCAGTATCCGACTCATAGCAACCCTACGTACAACAGATGAAGCACTATTGTCAGTGCTTCTCTGCTGTTCATAGGGTTGTCAGTGGTGGATTGATTTTTGGAAGTGGGCTACCGGGTCCTTCTCCCTTTCTATTGTAGCCATCTCAAATGTGGTTTTCATTTTCTGTTTAAATTTTTAGTAACAGAGGGCTTCATTATTTTGAAGATCTTTGACTTCTCCTCCCATTGACCCTTACCTGCACCCCCAGCTAGAAGTTGAAGAAGGCTTCAGCATCCGTTGGCCAAACTCTTGAAAGGATGCATCACTTTTAGTGATAGGAAGCGGGGATGACTACAAGGCATTGGGTAGTGAGTGAGCAGGGTTCCAAAACCTCAGCCCTGGCGACCTCTCTGTGTCTTCCTCTGACTCCTATGATTCAAACTCACACTGAGCATGCTGCCCCCCTTACACACTTGTTCCCTTAATGTTTTGTCACCATAATCTTAAAAACCATCATGCCAATATGTCACCTGAAAGTAGTTGAAAATGTGTCTCTTTAGAAGACTGTGCTCACCTTGCTTGTCAGCATCACCACCAAACATCCCTGACCCCCCATAACTATCAAATGCCACGGTCTCCAACACTTTCTGGTAAATAAAAAACTTCAAGGTCTTTCAAGACCAGATTTAGGAGCCACTAAAAATATGACCCATTTACTCTGAACTCAGAGCAAGCCAATTGACCCTCCATAGATTCCTGTGCTTAAATATGTATACCCAGAGAGAGATTTAAGCCCTGACCTTCCACTTGCTTCCAGAGTAGTTCACTTTTGTTCAGCAGCATTGAAAAATCCATACATTTATTTCTTGCTTTAATAGCCTTTTGGGGAGCTTCAGAAGTAGTTTATTATCTGTTCCAAGATGGAAGAGACATAACATTGAAATTAACCTTCCAGTGTGCAGTGTAACCTTTTAAAGTGGACTTTATTCAAAAGGGCAGCATTAAAAGCTTAGCCTCCTACCAAAGGTAGATCCCCACCCCCCTCATAATCATTGCCACCATTTAAAAAAGTTGCAAAGAAATTTTGTCCTTTTGAGACACCTCTGCTAAAAATGTCCTTTGTGTTTTCGCTTTTGAACTCTTTCTTAGAGAAGAGTCCCATAAAGTTCAAGATTGCTAAGGGTGGCTTGTGGGCTGGGATTTAGCTCAGTTGGTAGGGCGCTGCTCTGCAGTCTCTGAGGTCCTGAGATCAATTCCCAGCCCCGCAAAAATGGGAGAAGAATGTGGCAACCCACTCCCAAGGCAATCCCAAAAACAATGTGCCATTGAAAACCCTATGAGGGTCGCTATGAGTTGGACTCGACTCGATGGCACCTAACAACAAGGGTGGCTCAGTGGTTTGCATAGTAACCTGGCTGGCTGTGACTTGTGGAAACAGGAAGAGGAATGTCACCAGCATGTGTAGTCTGCACGGCTGTGTTTAAGTGACGATTGCTGACAGAGTGTGGTAGGCTGGGGTGGCAAAGTGTCCTCTATGCTTCATGCTACTGGCCCAGCCATTAGGGAAGCTATGGCTGGTGGCTATGGAGGCTTTATGGGTGCAGAGAAGCTGGGAGAACCCATCTTTCTGAACAGTGTTACTTGCATTTCAATTCCCCAACAGCTCCTGATCATCTCCTCTATACAGAAACTTCTCACCCTAAGGTCTTGGGGTCTGAGAGCAAAAGCCAGGTACATGGCTTCATGGAGAGGGGCAGTGTATCCTTCAAACAGATGCTAAATCAGACCCTACACTCACACTTCAGCACATGTCTAAATTCCCTGGGAAGCTTGCTAAAACCCAAAACTGGACAGGCTCCTCTCTAGATACTATTTTTGGTCACTTTGAACAGAGTTGGAATCTGCATTTTAACCTGAAAGTACGACAGGTAGATCTGAGGCTGGTGCTCAAAAGAATGCGTCTTGAGAAAAACTGCCTAAAATCATAGGGGTGAGACCCAGAACCAGGATTGAGAGCTCCTAACTAGTCAGGGGGCTGGGATTTAGCTCAGTTGGTAGAGCACTGTGCTGCAGTCTCTGAGGTCCTGAGTTCAATTCCCAGCACCACAAAAATGGGAGAAGGACCTGGCAACCCACTCCCAAGGCAATCCCAAAACAGTCAGCCGTTGAAAACCCTATGAGGGTTGCGATGAGTCGGATACCGACTCGACGGCACCTAACAACAACAACAACTAGCCAGGTTCCACTGTACAGGGTATGTTGCAAACACGAGAGAGTGCCCATTCTCCCCAGGCTGGTAGGTTTGGTGGCCTAGCTTACACATGAGCAAGTGAGGTACACATAGGGTCAGCCGTTTGCTGCAAGGCTCATTGCTACCATCTGCCTGCTCCGAGATGCAGTCTAGAGTCTGCCTGATTCCAGAGCTACTCCTCCTGCATCTGGGTCACGCTGTCTCTCAAACTAGTGCTTTGTTAGGCTTTGAACCAGACTCTGAAAGCTGAAGAAGATAGCTTCCCCTTTGAGGACATATTCTAGGGAGGTTTCAGAGTCTAGCTTCTCTCCTTCTGCTTCCAGATATGGGAAAGCTGTTTGCCCAGTGGCAGGAAGGGCCAGGATTATAAAATAAGCTGTCCTGGGGATTTTTCTCTGGTTGGTCCTAGGATGACAAATTTAGTGTATTGGACAGTTGGCTTATGAGCTGCCTTGTTGGCTTGGAAGGGCTTTCCAAGAACAAAACAACCCAACATGGTTTGATCCATGAGGAATTTAAATGGCATCCTCTTCTTTCCCAACCGATGTGTCTATTTTTCATTGATGCTTAAAGTTCCAGAGGCCTTCCTGGCCCATGGTTCTGTGTGATAAGTTAAAGAAAATGGTTAACACTGCTGTGCTTTGCAATGAAAGTGCTATACAAATGGGTAGTGACAGATGGATCACTGAAAGTCTTGTCAGATCAGCCATACTAAAGTGGTGATTTTGTTGTTGTTGTTCATTACTCTTAATACATTCATACATTTTGAAAATGGGATGCCTATGCAGAGCATATGGCCCTAGAAATGACGTGGCTCAACCTTATTCCATTGTAGAAATAGGCTGAGTATCATTCCCTAAGCACGTTCATTGTCCTCCCATTGAACACTGTCAAAGGTGAGCACTCCATACCTCTTAGGAACCTTCAAACGTCCCTCTTGCATATAGGGCCAAGGGCAAGCTTCGCAAATATCCATGTCTTGCTCACTCACCTTTCCTCCTCCTCCACCTCCTTCTTCTTTTTTTTTTCAATGGTGGAGTGAACCCAGGCCCTGCCACAAACTAAGTACATGTGCTACCACTGAGCTCCACCCCAGCCCCTTCTACTACTCCTTCTTTCCAGACATGTTGGTCTATTGCTGTCTCCTAAGGTGACCACATGTGTTCCCCAGTCTCTACTATTGAGTAAAACTCCCATGGGGCCAACCCCTTTTCTTGCCCCATGCGAAGCAAAATGATATATTGTGTATAGGAAAAAAATGCATGTCTAGTACAATTATAAAGCAATAGATACAAAAATAGGGCTGAAGGAAAATTTATTAATGTCTTGGGGCTACCCTAACAAAATACCACAGACTAAGTGCCTTAAACAATGGAAAATTTATTTCTCACAGCTCTGGAGCCTGGAAGTTGGAGCTCATGCTGTTGGCAGGTGCTGTGTTTTCAGAGGCCTCTCTCTGTGGCTTGCACGTGGCTGCCTTCTCCCTACGTCCTCACGTGGCCTTTACTCTGGGCAGGGGAGCCCGGCTGCCTCTCGTGTCACCGAATGTTCTTAGAAGGTCACCAGTGAGGTTGAAGTAAGGGCAACCCTAGTAACCTCATTTTAACTTAATTACCTCTTTAAAGGCCTTAGCTCTAAATTTGGTCACATTCTAAGGTACTAGTGGTAAGGGTTTAACATATGGATTCAAAGGGCAAAAAATTAAGCCATACTAGCAGAATGGGTTCCTTCGGGAGGCAAAAAGGGAGAATGCATTCAGGTTCTCCTGACTTCTGCTGGCTTTAGGCATTGCCTGTCTTGTAGATGGAGTTCTCCCTGTGTCTCCATATCCTGATTGCTCCACTATCTGTCTCCTAGGCATCTGTGTCCAAATTCCCCCTTTGTGTAAGTGCATCAGTCATATTGGATTAGGATGCACTCTAATGGCCTAATTTTAATTAAGTTACCTCTGTAAAGACCATGTCTGCATACAACATCCCAGTCTGGGGTACTGGGGTTAGGGCTTCAGTGTGGCTTTGTGTGGTCAGATATCATTCAGCCCACAACAGAGAGTGTGATTTTGAAGGGTGGAAGAGACACCTCCAGGGCTTGAACTGTATGTATCCTCTTAGTTGTTAAGCTGGGCAGAGGGTGGGTTTGGAGGTGCTTTTCGTAACAATGACAATAGTAACAGACAGAGCAGTTGACCTGGACAGCGAACCTCTCTCCTGCAAGTGCAGTCAGACGTTAGGTGGCGCTGTGTTTTGCATGAGTGTAGGGATGAGGCATAGAGAGGAAGGGAAGAGACATGACTCTGAGAATGCCTGGCTTGAGGCTTATCTGGCCCACCTGGAGTCCTGAGGCACACCTAGGACTCTTATGGTGACTCACTGTGGCACACCTGGCTTGAATCCACAAGGCTAGACTAAATGTCCCCTAAGGGCTCGCTGTTGGCACACTCAGCTGGAGCCCATGAAATTGAGGCAAGATGGCCCCTGACCATTACAGCTAGGGTGTGTCCCTCCTCAAATTTCATGCCACGTCACTGTCACCTGATATCATGTGATTGGTTGGTCCAATCACCTGATGTCACCTAATTGGTTAACCCAAAATGTCATCAAAACATCACAGATTCTGATTGGTTGACCCAAAAGGCTTATAAGCACAGTGCACAGGCAAAAGAGCTTGAGCTTGGAGAACCAGAGCCAAGAATAAAAGCAGAAGTTACATCCATCCAGCTCATGGAGTGGTGTGTCTCTGTCAACTCAAGAGTGGCGGGTTTTATACGTGGGGTTCCCATCCTGGGGAGAGGAGCCCCACACATGCAAGTCTCCCAAAGGCCAACATGCTGTAGGCCTGGGGGCCAGGGTGGCACTATTGGGGGATGCTGTTAGACTTTAAGAGTTAAGACCTAATGGGAGACACTTAAAGGGAATTATGGGGACCTATCCCTTTCTACCACCCTGCTGTCAGATCCTGTCTAATCTTAGAAGCCAAGGAGGGTCGGGCCTGGTTAGTACTTGAATGGGAGACTGACTGGGAGCACCAGGTGCTGTAGGCTTGGGAAAAGGACCTGGTAGCCCATTCCCCAAACAATCAGCCATTGAAAACCCTATAAATAGCAGAGAAGCACTGACATAGTACTGGGCATGGCATAGTGTCAGGGAGTGTTTTGTTGTGTTGTAGATGGGGTCTCTATGAGTTGGTCCTGACTCAGTGGCACCTAAAAACAATAACAACCTCCCTTCCTAGTCCTCTCTCTATTTTTCTCTGTAATTCCTGGTCATGAGGTGAGTCATTTTGCTCTGCCACTTACTCTTATCACTGTGAGAAGATGCCAAAAAGAAAGGATAGTGCAGGCTTCAGTGACACCATGGGATAAAGCCGGGACTTGGTGAGGAACTCCAAGCAAGGAGTATAAACTTACTGATTAAAGAAGACCAGCCATCTTGCCAGAAGGGGAGATGGCACTTGTGAAGAGAGGAAACCTCCACACGGTGGTCCTTGCAATTTGAGGGTTGAAGCCAGGGAACAGGAGGCCTTTGGTGAGGTTGGTTAGAGACCAGTAGGTCATATTGGAAACTGTTGTTATTTTTTTCAGGGAAGGTAAGAAAAAGTTTTATGAAGGGAAGCAACATGATTAGATGCACATTTTAGGAAGATCACTTTATATAGAGAAATAGAGTGGGAGATTATGTGAGCAATAATGAAATGAAAAACCTATGGGGATAGTGAAATGTTCATAAGTGGGTGGATCTGCAATATGTTTTAAAGTATAAAATGGAGCAGAGTAATTTCAGAGAAATAGAAGGTGAGGGTAATACCACCTTAGCTTTGGGCAGCAGGGCCTCTACTCTGGGCCTCATACAGATGGTCCCTGCCTTATGATGGTTTGACTTACAATTTTTTACATTATGATAGAGGGAAAGTGATACAGATTCCATAGAAACCTCAGTTTGAATTTTTCATTTTGACTTTTCCCTGGGCTTGAAGTATACAGTATGACAGTCTCATGATGCTGGACTGCAGCAGAGAGTGGCAGCACCCAATAGTCCATGCGGAGGGGAAATAACCAATTCTTTACAGTGCACCACATGGCTAAGCTAGGTTGTTTGGGAGGTTAGGAGAATTAAATGCATTTTTGACCAATGTTGGATTTATTGGGACATAACTTTATTGTCTGCCTGCTGCCATAGCCCTGTGGCTTCCAATTCTGTCAGATCTTGGGAGCTAAGCAGGGTTGGGCCTGGTTAGTACTGGATGGGAGATCGCCTGAGAACACCAGGTGCTGCAGGCTTGGGAGACAGATCTGGCAACCCAGTCCTAAAACTCAATCCGCCATTGAAAACCCTATGAACAGCAGAGAAACACTGACGATAGTGTTTCCCCTGTTGTATGTAGGGTCTCTATGAGTCGGATACCGACTCAATGGCACCTAACAACAACAACAACAACATTTATTGTGAATTGAGGAGCAGTTGTTCTTTTTAAAAGGAGGATTGGCAAACTGCAGCCTGTGGGCCAAACCTGGTCCCTGTCCTATTTTTTTAAATAAAGTTTTATTGAAACACAGCTATGCTCATACATTCTATGGCCATTTTTACACTGTAATGGCAGAGTTTTGTCTGAGATTGTCTGGACCACAATGCCTAAAATATTTGCTATCTGCTCTTTAACAGGGAAAATGTATCAACACCTGCACTTAAAGGCTTCTATCACAAACACAAAGAAAATGAAGATGTTAATAAACCAGTGGGTTTTTCAGCCCAGCAAATCTTTTGACCATAACCTGAAACCATCCCCTTTCAGGACTAAGGATGTTCAGGCCCCAAGGTGATGCTTCTCTCCCTTCTTCATCCCAACTTTTAAAAATGGAAGTATCTAAGTACTGTGGAGACTTTGGCTCCTGCTGTTGCTGATACGGCTTTCCAGTGCAAGGAGGATTTGGGCAGAGGAAATGCCTAAGTAAAATAAAAGATGAATTCATTGACTTATCAAAGTCTTTGCTTTATGGCACTGATGAGATAAATTCTCATAGAAAAGTGCAATTTGTCAATGTACTTAACATTCACCTTGTTTGTTTTGCCTTTTACTGGGACACTCACAAGTTAGTGCCTGCAACCATACCACTGTGGCATCTGATCCTGTCAGTTCTTAGAAGCTAAGCAGGGTTGGGCCTGGCTAGTACTTGGATGGGAGAACACCAGGGAACACCAGGTGCTGTAGGCTGGGGAGAAGGACCTGGGAATCCACTCCCAAAAAACAATCAGCTATCGAATACCCTATGAATAGCAGGGAAGCACTAATCCTGTTTGTCCTGTTGTATGTAAAGTTGCTGAGTTGGACACCTACTTGACGACACTCAGCAACAGCACAATTTAGTATGGGCTTTGCAGTACCATGTATGGTAGGTGAGAAATATTTTGCTATATGATATAACTCATATACTCTGGTCTAGACCTGTATGAATGAAGTAAGATACAGATTTTTTATATACACGTAAAACCATATGTATGCATACAAGCTCCACTTATACATCTATCCAAAGACCAGTAAAATGTTAGTGTGGATGAGGGCAAAGTGAAGGTCAAGGATATTTCTTGAATTTCTGGTGTGATTATTTAAGTAGTGGAAGTGACAACTAGTTTGGAATATGCACAGTCTCCAACTTATGATGGTTTAACTTAGGATTTTTCAACTTTATAATGGGGCAAAACCATACCCATATAATTGTTCTATTTTTCACTTTCAGAATAGTACCATATAAATTACATGAGATATACAACACTTTATCATAAATGGGCTTTATGGGAGATGATTTTGTCCAATCATAAACTAACATAAGTGTTTTCAGCACGATTAAGGTAGCTAGTCTGAGTGATGATGTTTGGTAGGTTATTTTGACTTATGATATTTTCAACTTACGATGAGTCCATCAAAATGTAATCCCTTTGTAAGCCAAACAGCACCTGTTGTTTTGAAGAGCTTTTGAGGATGCAGGTAGAAGATATGGGCCAGACAGTTGGACATGTGCTCCTCACCACAGAGCTCTGGGTGGGCTGAAGACAGAGGCAGCCATTGGTCCCTGAGCTAGGGTGTGGTCATGATCACCTGGGGAGAAGGATCATGAAGAAAAGAGGGCCTGAGGCTCAGTTTTGGGGAATGAAGAGGACAAGCTTGCTGTAAAGGTTGGAGGGAGGAAGAGGTCAAGTGGGTAGTGGAAAGTCCACCAAACGAGGAATCATAAAAGCTGAAAATAGATTTTCTCTAGAAGGAGAACTTGGTTAACCGTGTCACATAAGCTGAGGAATGGACTCAGCTACCTGGAAGTTATTAGAGACTTCAGGATTCTTCCCTTGAAGTGGAAGGATGAGGATTGGATGCCATCTTGAAAAGGTGTGAGAAATGCATGGGGCACAAGAAGCAATGAGCATAGACAGGATGCTCAAAGCAACTGAAGGAGAGGTGGAAGCAGAGAGAGACCAAGGGAGGAGTTTTTGTTTCTAATTTTTATTTTTAATGATAAGAGGGACTGCAAACATGTTTCAGTGCTGATGAAAATGTTCTAGCAGGGAAAGTGGAGGTGAAGACAAAGGAAAGAAAAGGAATTACAGATATGTTCTAAGCTCAGATTATCCATCTATTTGTAGCCTCACCACACTGAGACACTTTATTAAGTCTCTGGTACCATACGTGGTCTTAAAAACCACATGAGCCTTGCACTGGGAGAAATGGCAGCCACAGGACGTGGAGTCCCTGAGGAAGCCACCCTCTGAGTTTCCACCCTCCGCTGTCTGCACAGCATAGGGGCTTCCGATTCAGTTGCAGACAGAAGAGGCTCTTGTTATTTATCCCTCAGAAAATGAATTAGATTCAAAATAGATCTCATTTTAGATCCAGAGCCTGCAAAGTTATCAGCCACTAGAAATAGCTTGTGGCGCTCTCGGTTGACTGGCATCTTAACAGCAGGACGTCATGTTTCACAAATGAGCGTGGCCTGCGTGGATATCTCACGTGCTCTCTGTCTCCACACTACCTGATTAAAAATGTTGCACTCCACAAAGAAACAGCACTGAGGACACGGGGGTCTTGGAGTGTCAGAGTTTTCAGAAAAGCTGTCATTGCAAAATGAAATTTAGAATCTTAGAGATGGCACCAAGCTGGGACATTTACATACTATCAGGAAGCAGGACTTGCTGTGTAGAATAATTGAAAACTGTGGTGATAACGTAAGTCATCTTTGGGAGTAATGTTAGAAAATATAATAAACGTTTTCTAAATCTGAGGGCTTTTGTTTTCCTTCTGTTTATTACACAGAGATTCTGCCAACTTCACAACTGAATACTTTTGCTTGTTTGTTTTGCTTTGTTTGAGATGGGGTCTTGTTATTTAGCATAGATCTGGCCTGGAACTTACTGTGTACCCCAGGCTGGCCTCGAACTCTCTATCCTCCTGCCTCAGCCTCCTAAGTGCTGGGGTTGTAGGTGTGCACACCACTCCTAGCTCTAAGTATCTTTCTCAATATGCTTTTGTCTCTCAAATTCTGATCTCCATTATCATCGGTGCCATTTTGGAGTAATTACTGTGCTAAGTGCTTTATAGACATTTCCTCACTTTACCTTGACAAAAATCTTGGGAGGTCCTGTTGCCATTATTTGGTGGAGGAGGAAACTGAGGCTCAGAAGTTGACTTGCTTGTCTGAATGTCACACGTACTGTGTGTAAGTGGTAGAATTTGGATATAAACTCAGGTAGGATGACTCTGGAGCTTCATGTTGCCCTCTTGCATTTCTCTATATAGAACTGAAAAAATTTTAGCTTTGCCCTCAGGGGAGTTAATATCTGATTGGATATACATGGTGCGTGTACTCAGCTTTTTCGTAGGGTAGGTTTGTTGAGAGCATTAGGAATGTGTTGGAGCTTAGCACAGTAGGAAGTTGCTGCTGGGGCCCAGAGGTGCATACTGTCATGGCTGGCTCTCCATCTGTCTGTGGAGTTGAAGGACTGGCAGCATTGTGGCTGGTTGAGGAGGGAGTGGAGGAGACCCAAGGTGGGTGGAATAGCAATGGTGAAGGAAGAGTTAGGTACAGAGCAGTGTCCGGGGAGCAACAGGAGACCGCCTGGGAACACCAGGTGGTGTAGGTTTGGAAGAAAGACCCGGCAACCCACTCCCCAAAATCAATCCACCAATGACAACCCTATGAACAGCAGAAAAGCACTCATAATAGTGTTTTCCCTGTTGTACATAGGGTCGCTATGAGTCTGATATCAACTTGATGGTACCTAACAACAATAACAACAACATCCATTGTTCACCGTAAAGTCAAATGGAACTGAGCTTGTATTTTACTTGGTAACTGTGGACTTGCGGTGCCTGGGAGACAGGTGATCTTAGGTGAAGCAGCTCAGCGCAGGCAGGCTCTGAAGGACCAGACAGCTGAAGGGGGCCTGGTGACCACCACCCCTGTGTCTGAACAGGAAGTTTCTTTGGTGAGGGCTCTGAGTGGTGCATGTCCACTTCCACGAAGGTTAAACGTCAGACTTCAGTCCTGAGCTTCAACTAGAAGTCCGAAGGGAGCAACTTCAGTTAATTGGGTATAAAAGAACTCAAGATTGAGAAAAGTCAAGGAGTTCTTATATGCCAGGTCAGAGAAAGCAGTGACAACCTTTTTTAAATGTGGTTGAGGAGGCTGGATGCCATGACATGCCCCTGTAATCCCAGTCACTCAGGAGCTGAGGCAGGAGGATTGTGAGTTTGAGGCACAGCTCAGAGATCCTGTCTCCAATTGTTGTTGTTGTTGTTGTTAGGTGCCGTTGAGTGGAGTCCAACTCATAGTGACCCTCATAGGATTTTCAATGGCTGACTATTTCGGGATCGCCTTGGGAGTGGGTTGCCACATCCTTCTCCCATTTTGCGGAGCTGGGAATTGAACTCGGGACATCAGAGACTACAGGGTAGCGCTCTAACAACTGAGCCAAATCCCAGGCCCCTGTCTCCAAAGAAAGCAATAAAAAAGGGGCTTGGGGTGCAGCTCAGTGGTAGAACATTTGCCTAGTAGGGGTGACGTCGTGGGCTGAGCCTTCTAGTACTGGGGAGAAAAAGGGATTAGGGAAAACTTTTTATTTATTTTTATATTTTTTAAGGGAAAACAGAACACTAACTCTAGGGAATGGTAGGGTCAGAGGACACTGGTGATGTTTGTAGCAGAAGAGGATGGATTGAAGAAGATGAATTATTTCTTTATGAACCAAATTTCAAAAGCAAGTGGCCAACTTTGCTGCTAGGAACAATCCTTCTGGAAAATCAGGGAGGGAAAATGAAGCTCAGGGAGTAGAAAAGAAGCAAGCTGTGGGCACTTAATTTATGTGACTGCTATGTTTTTATGAATGGCTGGGATTTAGCTCAGTTGGTAGAGCGCTGCGCTGCAGTCTCTGAGGTCCCGAGTTCAATTCCCAGCACTGCAAAAATGGGAGAAGGGCCTGGCAATCCACTCCCAAGGCAATCCTGAAACAGTCTGCCATTGAAAACCCTATGAGGGTCGCTATGAGTCGGATACTGACTCGATGGCACCTAACAACAACAACAACAACGAGAGTGAACTAAACCTCCACATCCCTCTCTGTCCTACGCCACTGAACATGGACGACATACACAGCACAGAGCTTGCCTAAAAGGAGCGTATAATGTACTTGGAGAGAGAATTCCCACAGGAAAGGATAACACAAGCTAAATGTCATTTTGTAGTGGAGGCAAAAGCTATTCCAGATTGCTGGGAGCTGAGGGGTCTGAGAAGGATTCACCAAGGAGAGACTTCAGTTGGATCTTGGGTGGGTGTTAGATAATGCAGAACAAACAGAACATGCATTCCAAGAAGGAACACTGGCTTCTAGACAAACAGAACATGGATGGACTCCCTTAGGTCTTATCTATTCCATGGATGAACTCTGCCCATCACATTTGGGAAATCCAGTTTCTCCCTGAGCCAAAACCTGCAAGATCCCTGGGTCATGCTGGCATCCTAGGTTGAATTTTCACTGTGGTCTTAAAGGAGAATGATCAGATACAGTCTCCTGTTTCCTTCTTCCCATAAGAATGATGAGATTTCATGTGTTCCAGAAAAGGGGACAGTGGGAGGTTCAAACTGGTACACGTGCTGTTGGCTTGTCAGTGCTCATTTGGTGCAACAATGGAATGGCATGAAAAGAAGTGTTCAAGAGGTCCCTGGGCTGCTGGCGACTCCCGACTCCCTGGCTGCAGGGCTTGCTTTAGCACTCATAAATACCGAATGAGAGCAGAGAGGTAATTTAACTTAATGAACTGAGAAAGCTTTGCAAGACTCCTTGAATCCTTCCCAGCCTGTGCGTTACCTTAACTGCCTACTAAAAGTGGAAGAGATTGGATGTTTTTAACTCATTACTAATTCTATCTCTGTTTCCATATAAAGGTCTTAGGAGAGATCTTGCCCTAATACTGCCAGACTAATTTTCCTTAATTACAACTTTTATTGCATTGTTTTCCTGCTTAAAAGTCTTCAATGGCTCCCTATTTCCCACTATAAATTGTTCTCGATTTACAAAATTGCTATAATCTCTCCGGTCCTCCTCCACATGCCAACTGTATTCCTATTTAAGCTCTAAAACACATGCCACTCCCTTGACAAGCTGCCCTAAATGAGGTGTCATTTTTACAGTCAGCCACAGAGAGCATCCACAGGGCATGTACATTTAGAGATTACTTTGTCGTATTTTCACCAGGGACAATCTGATAACTGGGTTTGAATCTTTCCTCAGTGACAAAGCCGTAATTATATTTTTGTGATCTTACACCCTCACCTATTTTCCCAAATAGTTTTGTTTATCTACTCCCCTGCCTATGAGTCAGAATTTTTGCCAATAATTGGGGCTTTGATTACGGATGTCTAATTAAGTCTCTGTTTTCGGTAGATTTGATTGGCCTTTGCAAAAACTTAACAGCTTGTGTTTTGTCAACATCAATTCCCAGTTTAGATTAGAATCATTAGAAGCAGAGCAAGTGTGGTTTGGCTGAGCAGTTATAATTAAGGCAGCAAGCAAGGATGTGGGGAATTCTGTCCAAGTTTTGCGTAGATGACGGAATGAAGACTTGTCACAAGGACTTTGAAATAGATGGTAACATGTTCTCAACTGTACACCCCACCTAAAATTCAGAAACTCGGTTAATTTACTGAAGAACTATAAAGAGCAGGAAGATACAGCAATGGAAATGAGGACAGGGTTTCCATCCTTGTATTACAAAGTTTAACGAATTTCTGAGAGCTGGGCGCGGTGACACACGTCTGTAATCCCAGTGGCGCAGGAGGCGGAGGCAGGAGGATCGCAAGTTCGAGATCAGAGGCAGTCTGCATAATTTAGCAAGTACCTGTCTCAAAGAGTAAAAATATGGGCTGGGGGTGCAGCTCAGTGGTCCAGCTCTTGCAGAGCATGCAAGCACGAGGCCCTGGGTTCAACCTCCAGTCCCCCTCTCCTCCCCCCCATGGGTTCAACCTCCAGTCCCCCCTCCTCCCCCCCACACAAAAGAATTTCTGAGACAACAGGGAAGAAGTGACAGAGGATAAAGTCATAATTCCTCTTGTTTCAGTGTTGGCAATAGTGAGCTGGTGAACCAGCTTTCCAGAAAAATAAAGCACTGATTTGGAGCTTTTGGTATGTGGTATAAATAATCCATCATGGCCAAGATAAGCTACCAAGGTGGAATGGGGAAGAGATGCATGGATTCTGCTCCTGCGAGCCTGCTTGAGTTGGCTCCAGCACTCGGCTGTGTATTATAGGAAGTCAGTGTAAGTGGTGGCTTGGAATGAGCCTCTCAACTGGGTATGTGGCTGTGGTGTGATGTGGCAGGGATTGGAGGCTATGCAGAGATGATGTTGGCTCCTTGGACCCTGTGAACTGCCAGGACTCACAGCCTTCAGAAGCATTGGTACTGGGAGGGGTAGGAATAAAGTGAACCAGAGAAAACAGAGAAGACAGACCTGTTTCTCTGGCACAGATTCTTAACTGTGAGTCTCTTTCTGTGTAAGCCAGATACTTTGGCATCCACAAAGGAGAGAAGCCAGGTAGAAGAAGAAAGTAGATTCAGAAAGATGGTCCTAGGACAAAGACACTGTATTGACTGAATATATCCTCCACTCCCAAAGTCCTAGATTGAAGCCCAAACTCTCAATGTGATGGTATTTGGAGGTAGAGCCTTGGGAGGTAGCTAGGGTTAGATGAAGCCATGAGGGTGAAGCAACCTTGATGGGTTAAGGCTCCTATAATAAGAGGAGGAGACACCAGAGCTTCCTCTTTCTGCCATATAAGGACACAGTGAGGAGATAGTCTTCTGAAAGACAGGAAGTGGATCCTCACCAGAACCCAGTCATGCTTGGGTCCACCCTGATATTGGACTTCAGACTCCAGAACTGTGATAAATCAATGTATGTTGTTTAAGCCACTGAATCTATGGTATTTTGTTACAGAGGTCCTAGCTCACTAAGATGCATGTTCCCAATAGAAAGTATAGAACATTTTGGTGAAAACATGATAAGATTTACTGGTTGTCACATTAGCAATCAAAATACTTTAAACTTTTGACCAGACAATAGATTTCTCAGGTTGAATGACAAAGAAAATCTTAGCTATGTATTGTTCATATGAGACACATCTGAAACAAAATGACACAGGAAAGTTAGAAATAATGGAATGGCAAATGTATCTCAGGAAAATACAACAAAAATCAAAGTAGAGCTTAATATTAACATCACATGCAATAGAATTTCAGACTAAAAGCATTAAGTCAGATAAAAAGATTATTTGGTATTAATAAATTAAAGAAAAGAAAAATTAAGCCCTGAAATTTTATGTCCCTAAAAGATATAATATTGAGATATGTGAAGTATAACTATTTGGAAAATGAGAAGTTGGTGAAATCTTGGCATTGTACTATAAGAAAATGTGACATATAAAATCTGGTCAATTAGACACAAAAGATGATGTAGAGAAATGGAAAGGTTTAATTATTACATTTGATTTAATAATTATATTAGACTTAATAATTACATATGTTTTTATATCTCAGAAAGGATATTGATTATTTTAAAAGTCCAGTGAAACATTAAATTAATTTCATAAACATTTATGAAGTATCTGTCAAATGCCAGGCCTTATGGTAGGTAGGGCATGACGTTTGAACAGGCTAGTCACAGTCTACTACATGGAAGCCATGTATAAGGCACTTTTACAGAAGTAGCAAAAAGAGCAGATGACATAACAGACAAACACCCCTGCTCTCTGGGAGCTTTTATTCCAGGGGAGGCATAGACAGTGACAAAGACACACAGGCTATGTAAGGGGAAAGATAAAAAGGCACAATTAGAGAGTGACAGGATAGGAGGCCATTTTAGAAATGGCTTCAGGGAAAACCTCTCTTATCAGATGATATTTATGCAGAGACCTAAAAGAAGTGGAGGCAGAGGAAGCATGGGAATACTACAGGAAGAGAGGTCTAGGCCAACAGCATAGCAAACATGGGAGCAGTGTTTGTCCTTGAGTTGTGTTAAATTTTTGGAATCGAATATTTTATTTTGTATCAATCTTTCTTGTTTTCAAATAAACATAAGGTTGTGAGTTTTGGGTCTTTTTATTGCTTTGATCATATCTCTGTGATTTGAATGTGATTTGTCCCTGTCAAAACTCATGTTGAGGCTTAATTTTGCTGTACGTTAGTACTGACGTGGTGAAACCTTTAAAACACAGAATGTGGTGAGAGATAATGGGCTCTTGGAGCACCATCCTAGGAAGGGATTAGTAGCAGTTCTCACAGGACCAGGTAAATACTTACAAGAATGGATTGCTATAATGTGAGAGCACCTCACATGCTTGCTCCCTTCTGCACCCAACCATTTCCTTTTCTACTTCTCTGCCATGTTGCGATACAGCCAAAAGGTTTCTCACCAGTCACTGGTGCCATGCTGTTTAGACTTTCCAGCCCCTGAATCATGGGCCAAATAAACCTCTCTTCTTTATGAAGTACTCAGCTTCAGATATTTTGTTATAGTAACACAAAACAGACTAAGATAATATCCCATATAAGTTTTTAATTTATTTCTATGCTTTAAGTAGTTTCTAACTTCAGTTTTCATGTACTTATGGGCCCAAGGCTAAGCTTAATAAAAGGGCACTTAAAATTTTCCATTTTTACTTATATTTTTGACTACCTTTTATTATGTTTTAATTCCATTTTTCTCTGAGTCAAAGAATATAGCCTGAATAGTTTGTCCTTAAAAATCCATATAACTTTCCTCTGTGGTCTAGTATGTAACAAAACTCAGGTCTGTGTCCCTACATTGCCTACCTCCATTGGTGCCAAGTAGATTAGGAGTAGCCTCATTGATCACTTTAGTCTGCCACTGAAAACTCACAATGGCTCCTCATTGTCTACATGGCACAGTGTATATCCAGCAAGGTTTTTAAAACCATACACAACTCAGTTCCTTTCCATCCAGTCCTACCTCTCCTCTCTTCTCTGCTCATGCTCCATGTCTCAGCCATTTGCTTCAAACTGCTTTTGAACTCTAATTCTGGAACCATATGTAATGTTATGGGACATTCTTTTCATACCTACTCATTGTATTAGTCAAGGTTCTTCAGAGCAACAGAAACCATTGGGAATATGTTTGTCTTTCTCTGTCTATCTCTAGCTCCATCTCTATCGAAATCTGTGCCTTGGCTTGTTATTAAGGAGTTGGCTTATAGCATCAGGGAGCCTGACAGTTTCCAAGATGTGCAGTTGGAAAGGTAGAGACTGAGGATATTAAATGGTGTAGTTCCAGTCTAATCTTATTAAACACATATTAATTGGATAATACAATGATTCAGTCCCTCCCTACAAATAGGGAATGTAGTAGCCAACAAAATAGACAGAGGTCCCGGCTCTCATGGAGCTCATATTCTAGTGAGAAGAGGTAGATAATAACAGAGACACTTACATATGTTCAGAGGACAATAATCCTGCTTTTACAGAGGCATTCCAATAATCCCAGCCACTTGGTAGGCTGAGGCAGGAGCATTGCAAAGTCAGGCTAGGGACAGCCTGCACAGCTTAGCAAGAACTCTTTCTCAAACTAAAAAATAAAAAAAGGTCTGAGGATGTGTTTCAGTGGTAGAGTAGTTGACTAGCATGTAAGAGACTCTGAGTTTGACCGTTGAGTATAGCCAAAAAAAATTAATTAAAATTCATTATATGGCTGTAAGAAGCGTTCAGTATTAGAGAAAATATATAATATCCTAGAATATTCTAGAGAAATTTTGAATATGGTAATGTGATTACTATGCAGAATATTTCTAAACGTGATGATCTTGATAGATTCAAGAAGAAATTACCAAAAAGGGGAACCCCAAAACTTTGGTAATGTGAAATTGAAGGATATAGTCCTTAAATTTACAAATAAACCATTAACAGATTGAAAATCAAGATGGAAGATTAGAAGCAATCTCTGCAATTCTGTGAATGAAAAATCTCAGAGTAACAAAGGAAAAACTGAAACCACAGGAGAAAAAAAAAAAGAGAATGCAATAGGGGATAAAATAAAGGTGTTAACACAACTGAATTCACACAGCAAGAGATTTTGGAACAGAAAGAACAAAATGGTGTGTAATCATACATTGGCTCTAACTTCAGCAGGGGAAAAGGCAGACCTAACCTCCTCAAGCCTGCAGCTGTAGCCCTGTGGCATCAGATCCTGTCAGATCTCGGAAGCTCAGCAGGGTCGGGTCTGGTTAGTACCTGGATGGGAGACCGCTTGGGAACACCAGAAGCTGTAGGCTTGGGAGAAGGATCTGGCAACCCCCTCCCAAAAATCAGTCTGCCATTGAAAACCCTATGAACAGCAGAGAAGTACTGACAATAGTATTTCCCCTGTTGTATAGAGGGTCGCTATGAGTCGGATACCGACTCGATGGCACCTAACAACAACAACAACAACAACCTCCTCAAAAAGAGTACAAACAGATTTATGGTTTTGCTCATTCTTTCCTTTCTCTCTAACACTCTCCTTTCTGCCTTTTCTTCTCTTTTTCTCCTATCCAATCATAACTTTTTTCTTATCTTCTTCCGTCTCTTCCCCTGATTTCTTGCATTGATATATTTACCACATTTAATGTCTAACCTCAAAACTTCCTCTACAATATCCCTAACATTTCCTTTCCTAAAGTAATTTCTTAAGTGTTAGCTGGATTCAAATTAGTTTAGTTGTAATTATAAATCTGGTTTTGGTCAGAGTTGTTACTGTGGCAACAGATTGCTTTGTCCTCTCCAAGTGACAATGGGGATCAAGACCTCAAGAGAGGAGTGTGTACTAAGACAACCTCCAAATAAAATGGAGAGACATATATTCTATCAGATGCAAAACACAATGCAATACAAAAACACAAAAAATATGAAAAAGCAGGATCACAGGACTCCTCCAAATGATCATAACTCCTCAACAACTGAAACCAAAGATATTGAAATGCTTGAAATGTCAGAAAAGGATACAAAAATCTACTTATTAAAGTGATAAGTGATCTCAGAGAAAACAAAAATAAGCAGATGAATGAAATGAATAATTTAATTCAGGTATTTGACATAAAATAATCTAACTTAGAAGAAAAGTATGACAAAGAAATTGAGATCTCGAAAAAATCAAACAGAAATATTGGAAATGAAAAAGAAAAGTAAAAATAAACCAAAATAAAAATCACTGTATTAAGTAACACCAGAAGACTGAATCAAGCAGAAGAAAGAATATCAAGTATGGAAGACAAAATAGAAGAAATACAACACTCATGTATCAGCAAAGAAAACAAACAGATGTACAACCCATACTTCCAAGAACTATAGGAAAGATGAAGAGATGTAAAACCTAAGAATCCATGATGTAGAAGGAGTTGAGACTAAAGCTAAAGGAATATACAATCTATTCAATAAAATAATAGTGGAAACCAAATCCAGGCAAAGAAGTAGACACCAAATCAATAGAGATATCCCGAACCCCAAATAGACAGGACCAGAAAAGATTCTCTCCACATTACATTATGATTGGAATGCTAAAACCACACAGCAAAGATTTTAAAAACTTCAAGAAAAAAATACTTGCTAGTTCACTTACGGGCTGGGATTTAGCTCAGTGGGTAGAGCGCTGCGCTGCAGTCTCTGAGGCCCGAGCTCAATTCCCAGCACCTCAAAAATGGGAGAAGGGCCTGGGAATCCACTCCCAAGGCAATCCCGAAGCAGTCAGCCATTGAAAACCCTATGAGGGGTAGCTATGAGTCAGATACCGACTCGACGGCACCTAACAACAACAACAACAACAAGTTCACTTACAAGGCAAAACTATCAAAATAATATCATGTCTCTAATCAATAACCCCAAAAACCAGGAAAGCATGGAATGATATATTTCAAGTCCTGAAAGCAAATAACCAAGAATTATATATAGCCAGCAAAGTTATCCTTTAAAATAGAGGGATAAATAAAAACCTTTCAAGACAAACACAAACATAAACAATGATCACGAAGCCAACATTGCAAAAGATATTTAAAGGAATTCTATGCACAGAGGAAGAAGAGAAGTGGACACAAATATAAGAATATATATAAGAATATAGGAATGAATAAATGCCATGAGAGGAACACATGAACAAATGAAAGCAAAGAAAGAAGCAAGAATATACAACCTAGTAAACCAACAAGATGCTAATATGAACAGGGGAGAAAGCAAAGAAGAATCAACACTCAAACCAACTAGAAAAACAACCAACAAAATTACACAAAGCACCAAGTTTCTCTCAATAATAACCCTAAATATGAATGGTCTCCATGCTCCACTTAAAAGACATAGATTAGCCAATTGAAATTAAGAAAAAAAGACCCAACTATTTGCTGTCTTAAAGAGACACTTCACTCAAAAAGACACACACCAACTGAAAATGAAAGGTTAGGAAACTATTTGCCAAGCAATAGTGAAGCTGGGAAAAAAAATCAGGAGTTGCTATACCGATATCTGACAAAGTCAACTTTAGCCCAAAATTAATCAGAGGAGATAAAGAAGATTGCAACATATTAATAAAGAGAACAATCAGTCAAGAAGATATAATGATGGTAAATACTTATGCACTGAACACTGGTACACCTAATTTCATAAAATGAACATTACTGGCTAGAAAGGAACAGATAGATCCAGATATAATAATAATGGGTGACTTCAATACCCTACTCTCATCAATACTCAGATCTAAGCAAAAAATAAACAAAGCAACCCTAGACTTAACCCCATAGACCAACTGGATGTAACAGACATCACCGAATATTTCATCCAACAGATGCAGAATACACATTCTTCTCAGAACTACATGGAACTTTTCCTAAAATAGACCACATTTAGTTCATGTAATTAGCGTTAACAAATACAAGAAATTGAAATTATTCATCAGATCACAATGAAATAAAACTAGAAATCAATAGCAAGAAAAGCTATAAAATGTTACAAATACATAGAAATTGAGTAGTACACTTTTGAATTATCAATGGCTCATTGAAGAAATCAGAGAGCAAATTAAAAAAATTCCTAGAATCAAATGAAAAGAACACAACCTATCAGAGCTTTTGGGATACAGCAAAGGAATTTCTGTGAGGGAAATTCCTAGCTATGAGTGCTTATATAAAAAAATCAGAGAAAGCTCAAATAAATAAGTTAATGGTACATCTTAAGGCATTAGAAAAACAACAAACCAACCCCCACACTAGTAAACAGAAAGTGATAGGAAGGATCAAGTCAGAAGTCAATGAAATGGAAACTAAGTGAACAATACGAAGAATCAGTGAAACCAGGAGTTCATTCTTTGAAAAGATGAACAAGATCAAGAAACACTTATCCAAACTAATCAAAAGAAAGAGAGACAATATTCAAATTAATATTTATAAAGATGAAAAGAGACCATTAGAACAGATACCAATGGAATACAGAAGATCATCAGGGATTATTTTGAGAATTTATATTCTCCCAAAAAGAAAACACAGAAAAAAATGAATAAGTTCCTTAATATATATGGCCTACCAAAATTAAACCTAGTGGATATAAATAATTTAAACAGACCTATAACAAGTAATGAAATTGAGGCAATAAAAGAGAAACTAAGAAAATAAAAGAAAACAAAGAAACACCTCCAAGCCCCAACAAAACAAAATTCCAGGTCCTGATGGGTTGACAACCTAATTCTTGCAAACCTTTAAAAAATAATTAATACCTATCCTCCTCAAACTATTCCATAAGATAGAAAGAGATGGAATATTTCTAAACTAATTCTGTGAAGCCAGTATCACTCTGATACCAAAACCAGACAAGAATACAGAGAAAAATAAAATTATAGATCAATTTCTCTGATGAATATGGATGCAAAAATCCTTAATAAGATATTTTCAAACCAAATACAGCAACACATTAAAAAAAACCCAAATGGTTTTCACTGCACAAATGCAAGGCTGATTCAACATAGGCAAATCAGTAAACATAATAGAACATTTTAATAGACTCGGAGGCAGAAATTACATATTCATGTCAGTTGTTGTTGTTAGGTGCCGTCGAGTCAAGTCCGACTCATAGCGACCCTATGTACAGCAGATCGAAACACCTGCTGATTCTGTGTCAGGAAAACGATCTTATTTATGTTTAAGCAGATAAAACCTTTGACAAGTTTCAACATTCCTTCATGATAAAAGTCCCGAAGAACCAGGAAATAAAACAAACATATGTCAACATCATGAAGGCTATACACAATAACATTGGCTATAGGTTTATAGCCAATGTTATATTGTTGTTGTTGTTGTTAGGTGCCTTCACACAGGGTGTCCGACTTATAGCAACCGTATGTACAACAGGCGAAACACTATTGTCAGTGCTTCTCTGCTATTCACAGAATTTTCAATGGTGGATTGACTTTTGAGAGTGGGTTGCCAGGTCCTTCTCCCAAGCCTACAGTAGTATCTGGTGTTCCCAGACGGTCTCCCATGCAAGTACTAACCAGGCCCAATTCTGCTTAGCTTCTGAGATCTGATGGGATCAGATGCCACAGTGCTACAGCTGCAAGCATTGTTATATTAGGTGGGTGAAAAAACTGAAAGCATTTCCTCTAAATCAGGAATGAGACAAGGTATCTACTTTCTCCAATCTTATTCAATACAGTGATTGAAGTTTTAATCAGAGCAATAAGGCAAAAAAAAGAAATAAAGGAGATACAAATAGGCAAAAAAGAGAAGTCAAATTATCCCTAGTTGCAGATAACATGATCTTATATTTAAAAGGTCCTAAAGACTCCACTATAAAACTCTTAGATCTGATAAGTACCTTCAAAAAGCAACAGGATATAAAAATCAATATTACTATTAACAATAATAAAAAGGATGAGAAAGACATAAAAGTAACAACCCCAGTCACAAGAGTCTAAAAAAACCTAGGAATAAATCTAACCAAGAAACTGAAAGACTTCTATAATGAAAACCTGAAAACACTAAAGAAAGAAACTGAAGAAGGGACTGGAAAGTGGAAAGACCTCCAGTGCTCATGGACTGGAAGAAGTAGTACTGTGAAAATAGTTACACTACCAAAAGTAATCTACAAATTCAGTGCAATCCCCACCAAATTTCCAAAGACACACTTCACAGAAATATAAAAAAAAATCCTAAAATTCATATAAAAGCACAAAATATCCTGAATGACCACAGCAACATTAAGCAGAAAGAGCAATGCAGGAGGCATTATAATACCTGGCATCAAATTATATTACAGGGACATAGTAACAAGAACAGCTTGGTACTGGCACAAAAACAGGCATGAAGATCAATGGAATAGAATAGAAGACCCAAAAATAAACCTATGCAGAGGGAGCCACCTAATCTTTGACAAAGGTGCCAAAAAATACATTAGAGAAAAGATAGCTTCTTCAACAAATGGTGCTGGGAAAACTGGATAGTTACATGTAGAAGAATGAAAGTAGATCCAATACCTCTCACTCTGTATAAAAATTCAAAATACATTAAATATCTTAATGTAAAACCATAATCTTTGAAACAACTAGAAGAAAATGTAGGGAACACATTTCAACACATAGGCATAGGCAAGTACTTTCTTAAAAAGATTCCAATACTCCAGGAAATAGTACCAAGAATTGGCAAATAGGATTGATTATATGACATTAGAAAGTTTCTGCACAGCAAAGGATATAATCAATAGAGTAATCAGAGAATCCACAGAGTGGGCAAAAAATCTTTAACAATTATACATCTGACAAAGGATTAATATCTAGGCTATATAAAAAACTCAGAAAGTTAAATACAGAAAAAGCAAATAATCCAATCAATAAGTGAGTGATGGAACTGAACAGACAGTACTCAAAAGAAGAAATACAAATGGCCAGTGAATATGTGAAAAAATGTTCAACATCCTTAGCCATCAAGTAAATGCAAATCAAAACTACACAGAATTACCCCAGTCAGGATAGCTAGCATCAATAAAACAAACAACAAATGCTGGTAAGGATGCTGGGGGTGGAGTGGGGAGAGGAACACTTTTCCACTGCTAATAGAACTATAAACTAGTACAGTTATTATGGATATCAGTATAGAGATTCCTCAGAAAACTAAAAATGGAACTACGACATGATCCAGGTATACCAGTCTTGGGTATGTACCCAAAGGAATCTAAGTCCTCATACCATAGAGACACCTGCATTTCCTTGCTCATTGCAACACTGTTCACAATTGCAAGGATATGGAATCAGTCCAGATGTCTGTCAACAGATGAATGGATCAAAAAATGTGGTACATATATACAATGGAATATTATTCAGCCATGCAGAAGAATGAAATTATGTCATTTCCAGAAAAATGGATGCAATGAGAGATCATCATTTTAAGTGAAATAATTCAGACTCAAAACAGTGTTTTAACTCATATGTAAAAGCTAGATCTACCTTAAAAGGAATATATATGTAATTGTATGTATCTAATATTGGAAAATACAAGGAGACTTTTCTAGAGCAGGAAGGGGATTAGTGGAAGAGAGAGGAGGAGCAACATAGTAATGAGGAAGAGAACAACTGAAAATTTCTTGATGCAATTATATGAAAATCCCACAATGAAACTAATTATACTGTATGCAAATTACATAATAATAATAAAAACAAATAAACCAGTAACTAATAGAAAGAGAGATAATTACCATTACTTAGCATCATTCATTTTTGATCTAGGAAACTTAAGAGGCTTAATTCAAAGCTATTAGAACTATTGAGAAAACTTGCCAGGTGGCCAATCACAAGATAATTAAAAATCCTTATATTGTGGGAAAAATATAAATAATTATGAAGTAGCAACACATACCTAACTCTTAGTCTCTATATTTTTATATGAAATTTATATAATTTTATCCATAATAGCCAAGACACTAGTAAGTGAAGAGTCATACTTCATTCTCAGGAAGATTCTATATTACAAAGATGTCACTTTTTCCAAAATAAATCTTCAGATTTAGTGTAATTCCAACCAAAATTCCAAGGAGAAAAGAAATTTCCAAGCAGAATAAACTAGGCTAGGATGCAGTTAAGAACATCACTCCCCTGGCTCCCCATCTCAATGGCTTAAGGTAATAAAGCTTTACTTCTAATGCTATGTGTCCATTGTGGGTTGAATTCTTTTTATTTCCTTACAATAAGATTCAAGATGAAGTAGCAGCCTCCATCCTAGATGGTGGCAGGCATCTCTGGAGGGTCTCAAAGAGATTATTAAATACTCAGACCTGGAAATAACACACATCAAAGTGCTCACAAGGCATGGCCAGCATCAATCGTATGACCCCTTACAATGAGGGGGCTGGACATGAATCCTACTCCTCCTGCAAAGACAAGAGAATCAGATATGAGTGGCAGCCATGAAATCACCAGTTGAGTAGGGGATGGGACACATGGAAGAACAGGTAAAGATTTGTTTTAAATTATAATAATAAAGAATGTGGTACTGTTTTCTGGATGGATAAACCAATGAATCCAACAGAACCAAATGGTCCAAAGCAGAAAAATTGAATGACAATTTAGTCTGTGATAAGAGTGCCATTAATGAATTGACTATATACCTTTTGATTTAGTAACGAATGATACGGGATACATAAAATAAGTAGAAAATCCTCTGTATCATACTGTAATGGCATATCCATATCATTATTCATTCGTCTAAGTCCGTAGGATACACAATACCAGGAGTGAGCTCTAATGTAAACTATGGACTTTGAGTGATAATGTGTTAAGTCAATGTAAGTTCATCAGTGGCAACAAATGTACCAGTCTGGTGGGGGATGTTGATAATGGGGAATACTATCTCCTTGTGGGGGTGGGGGGATCTGGAATATTTCCATCCTGTCTCTTCAATTTTGCTCCTGAACCTAAAACTACTTTTAATCTTGTCTTTAAAAGCAGCAAAACAAAAATAAATACAGTCTGCAGGATGGGGTGTATATGTAAAGTGAGAAAGGCATACCGAGTCTTGCTTAGAAACTGTTAGGGTTAGAATATAAACTGTCCCCGGCTGGCTTATGCACTGAATGCTTAGTTTCCAGCTGGTGGCATTACTTGAGTCAGTTCTGGAAACCTTAGGAGGTGGGGCCCAGCTGGAGGAAGTAGGTCATTAGAGTTGTGCCTTTGAAGGTTATATCTTGTCCCCATGCTTTCCTTTTTCTCTGCCTCCTCTCTGCCATGACGTGAACAGCTTCCTCCTCCACTTCCACCCACCCTCCTAATGTTCTGCCTCACCACAGGCCCAGAAACAACAGGCCAAAGACTATGGGCCAAAATCTGTGAAATCATGAGCCCAAATCAATCTTCCCTCCTTTAAGTTATATATGTCAGGAGTTCGGTCACAGCAATCTAAAGCTAACTAACAGAAAGTTTACAAAAACTATATACATATTGGGCTGGGATTTAGCTCAGTTGGTAGAGCACTGCTCTGCAGTCTCTGAGGTCCTGAGCTCAATTCCCAGCACCGCAAAATGGGAGAAGGATGTGGCAACCCACTCCCAAGGCAATCCCCAAACACACTGCCATTGAAAACCTTATGAGGGTCGCTATGAGTTGGACTCGACCCGACAGCAACATATACGTATTGTTTATTAGTTGAATTTTTTAGATAATGAGTTTTTGGAAATCGTAAGTTACTTTTATTAAGGATTATTAGATAATCATTTTTCTTAATATAAAATCCAGTATAAATCCACCTTGGCAGTAGATGCATTAAAAGTATAATAAATTGGTTTTTACAGCATTATAACTTGTGTTTAAAATTTTTAAAGAAAGTATAATAATGAGCTCTGTAAGAAATTCCACCCATGACAGTTAATTTCCATCTTATCCTGTGTGTGGGTCATTGCTAAAGGAGACACCTGAGAACTATTGAATCTTTAAGTTTTATGTCTGTAACTTCAAAATGAAATTTAAACATAGGAGGAAAACTTATTCTGTTCATATTATGAAATGGAAGTCAGGATATTTCACTTAAAGGTATTACCATCTCATGTACAGCTTCTGCCATAGTTTCCCGAATTAAAGTTACAGCAGATTTAGAGAAAAATCTAAGAATTATGTTTTTTCTCTTCCTGTTGCACCTGGGCAAAGGGAAAAAAAATCACCAATAAAAATAAAACAAAAACAAAAAAGCAACTAAAGTAACCAACCAATGATAAGGCTGTTGTTGTTGTTAGGTGCTGTTGAGTCGGTATCCGACTCATTGTGACCCCCATAGGGTTTTCAAAGGCTGACTGTTTCGGGATTGCCTTGGGAGTGGATTGCCAGGTCCTTCTCCCGTTTAATGATAAGGCTACAGAAGCTTTATTGATAAGGGAGTTGAAATCTTGGACTTTTTGGCCACATCATAGAACTACTAGGAAGGCAGAAAAATTAGAAGTCATAGCAGTTACACAGATGAATGAAAAGAGCATAGGGCTTTTTATAACCCTTTCTCTCTTTAATCAGGGAGGTACAACAGTTTTCAAATTGAGAACAAAAATAGGTTATGAAAGGGATTGCCTGTGGCTGAAAATGGACACTGGTGAGGCCATTCCAGTGGAGGCTGGGAGAGCTCTTACCTAGGGTAGGGAAGACTGCAGGAGTCCAGGTGGCTTGAGTTAGAACAGCCAGATGGGATCCTCAGCCCAATGGCCAGGGTTTCAATAAATCCAGGACAGCCAATGAATTTCAAAGGAAGGCCAAATTGGCCAACTAAAACTGATGCTATTAATCAGAAAAGTCTGTCCCAGGCATTTTGCATCTATGACATATCACTTCATATTTTCTGGAGACTTAGGTAATGTAGAGTGACATAGTTTGGACTTGGAGTGTCCCCCAAAGGCCCATGTGTTGCAGATTTTGTCCCCAGCTTGGTCCAGTTGGGAGGTGGTGGAATTTTTGGGAGGTGAGGCCATTGCGTGTGATGGTTTGGTCACTGAGTGTGATGGTTTGGACCTAAATTGTCCCCTAAAGGTCATGTTGATTTGTCCCCAGCTGGTGGCACTGTCCTGGGAGGTTGTCGAGCTTTGGAAAGTGGGCCGTTGGTGGAAGTAGCTCCCTAGGGGTGGGCCTTAGGCTCTACTCTCTTCCTCTCCTCTCTCTCTCTCTCTCTCTCTCTTCCTCTCTTTCTCTCTCTCTCTGTAGGAACAGCCCTCTGTACCACGAGATTATCTACCACAGGCCCTGCCCCCACGCCACCTTATCTGCCCTACCACCATTATGGACTGATTCGCTAACCCTGATCTCTTCCGGCACAAGTGTTTTTGGGTTGGTTTTTCTGCTACAGCAGTGATAGCTGACTAGCAGAAAGTGGTATGGAATGTCATGGTTTGAATATAAAGTGTCCCCCAAAGATCATCTGCTTTAACCTTTGGTCCTCAGCTGATGGTGCTGTTTGTGGAGATCCTAGAACTTCAGAGGCAGGTCTTAGCTTTGTAGAGGTGATATCAGGGAGGCTGGGTCTTTGGAGATGTTTTACCCAAGACCTGAAACCCAGCTCTCTCTCTCTCTCTCTCTCTCTCTCTCTCTCTCTCTCTGCTTCCTATTCACAAAGTTGTAAAGTTGTCTACCATGGGTCCTGTCTCCTGCTGCTGCCAAGCCTTCCCTGCCACCATTATGAACTGATCTTCTAACTGTGAGCTTCCAATAAACACCTTTCCTCCATCAGTTTGCCTACGATGGTTTTTCTGCTATAGCAATGGCAGTTAATACAGGTGTGTCCTTCAAGGCAGAATGGGACTCCAGCCTCTTCTTTTATGTCTTTCTTTTATACCTCAGCCATGAGTTGAGCAGTTTTGCTCCAACATGTGCTTCTGCCACGATGTGCTGCCTCACTACAGGACCCAAAGCAAGGGGGTCAATCAATTATGGGCGAAAACATCCAACGTGGGGAACCAAAATAAGCCATTCCTCTTTGTAAATTGATCGTCTCAGGTATTCCATAAAGTGACTGCTGATTAACAGAGTAGGGGCTGCAAGGCGCAACTTCCATCTTCTTAGAGTCCTAGCTGAGACTGAGAATTAAATAGAAATAAAACAGATTCATAGGAGAAAAGCATACAAATACATTTAATGCAAGTTTCATGTAGCATGGGAGCCCTCATATGGAAATGAGGACACAAAGAAGCGGTCAGGCAGTTACTTGTATACTGAACTGGCCAAAGAACTGAACTTAGCAAAGTACAGTAAGTTGTAGAAATCTGGTAAGGCCAGGTATTTAACTGGATGGAAAAATGATTAGGAAGATAAGGGTTGGTTTAATAAGGTTGTTTGTACAGAAGTCCTTTGACCTCGACTTTCTTGTCCTTCATGATAAGAATGTCACTTTTTTTCTAATATGCAGAGGGTACCTTTCACATAGGAATTTCATCTTCTACTTTTAAGAAACAGCATGAAGGTTACAGGGGCATTTTTTTCACCTGCTGTTTTCTAAGTGCTTTTAGCTCAAACAGTCAATATGTCTAGTCACATTTTTTAAATCTTCAGGAATTGATGGTAAGCCCATATATATATATATATATATGTGACTTTTTTTTTTTTTAAGTACTGTCAAACCCAGGGCCTTGCACATGCTAGGCAAACTTTCTACCGCTGAGCCACACCAGCAGCTTGTTTATTTATTTATTTTTGAGGCAGGCTCTTGCTAGTTGCAGGCTTCCTATAGCCTCGAAAACGTGCTCCTTCCTCCCAGCTCCCTGATGTGCTGGGGTTATAGGTATGCGCCATAGCGTTCAGCTCGACTCCATATTTTATACTCAGTTTTAGAAGTAGCAGTGGTCATGCATTTAATCAGATTAAAAATAACTTAAAATATAAATATAGAGAAATGTGCTTACAAGTGTACAGTTTGGTGAATTATCACAAAGTGAGCAAATCTGAGTGCCCCCACTCCAGGTGTTATCAACACTATACATGGTCCCCCATACTCTGTTCAATTACTGCCTACTCCCTGTTCTCCATTATAGAGTAATTTGTTGTGTTTTTAAACTTCACATAAGTGAAATCATTCCATACATGTTTATTTTTGTCTGGATTTTTGATCTTAGCAGTAACTTGGACTGCACTGAAATTGAATACACAGATAAGACATCATGACAGAGTGAAAAATGCAAGCTACAAAATTGGAAAAACTTTTGAGAAACATAGACACATGAGATTCATCAATGAGATGAAACAGTGTTGAAATTCATCAGTGTTTCCTGTAGAAACTGATCATTTATTTTCACTTTTGCATAGTTCCCCAAGGAGGGAACAAACTACAACTTATTTATCTAGATTACTGTTGGTTGAATTAAATGGATTATGATGGTTTCTATTTTTTTTTTTTGACAATTACAAAATGCTGCTATTCTTGTGCATACAATTCAGTGCACAGTCATTGGTGCATATCTGTTGTTTATATAGAAAAGAGAATTGTTGGGTCATAGATCATACATAGTCCCAATTTTAGTATTTAATATCAAACCATTTCCTAAAGTAGTGGCCCTCTGAGTTTCATTTCCACCAGCTACCTACAGAAGCTTTTGTTGATTTATTTTATTGCCAGAACTTGGTAATATTAGTTTTTATGTTGGGTGTGACATGGTGTCTCACAGTAGTTTTAATTTTCATTTCCCTGATGAAAAATTGCATTGAGCACATCTATTTATGCTTACTGGCCATCTGAATTTCCTTTGACAAATTCCTCTCCAAGCTTATTGACCAGTTTTCCTTTTTTTGTCTTTTCATATTAATTTATAAGAGCCCTTGATATGTTTTGGGTGCAATCCCCTTCAGCCATCTATAATCTATGTCTATGTCTTGCAGATGTCTTTCCAATTTTGTAGCTTGCATTTTTCAATCTGTCATAGTGTCTTATCTGAACACTGAATTGCAGTGCAGTCCAAGTTACTATTTCTTTAATAATTAGTTTTATTGTTTTCTTTCAGATGTCCTTCCCTACCTCATGATCATGAAAATGTACCCTTATGTTATTTTCTAGACACTTTATTGTTTTATATTTCACATTTAGAACTTGAATTTACCTGAAATTGATTTTTGTGTATGGTATGAGATAGGGGATCATGTTCTTAAAAAATTTATGGGGTTTTTGTTGGGGAGTACTAAGGAATTGAATCCATTGTCTTGCACTTGCTGGGCAAGCACTCCAGCACTGAGCTGCAGCCCTAGCTGCATTGTTTCTTTTAGTTATCAAGACAGGGTCTCACTAAGTTGAACAGGCTGCCTCTGGATGCAAACTCATGATTGTCCTGCCTCAGCCTCTCAAGTTGCTGTGATTACAGACACGTGCCATGGCACTTGGCACCAAATTGTGTATGCTTTAATATAGCATATATCCTGTAAGATAAGACCTCATATAGTGAGAGTGTCAATTATTTCCAAATGTATCTATACCTTTGTTGTTGTTGTTAGGTGCCATGGAGTGGGTGTCCGACTCATAGCAACCCTATGTACAACGGGCAAAACAGTATTGTTACTGCTTCTCTGCTATTCATAGGGTTTTCAATAGCTGATTGCTTTTTGGGAGTGAGTTTCTGGATCCTTCTCCCAAGCCTACAGCATCTGGTGTTCCAAGGTGCTCTCCCATCCAAGGACTAATGAGGCCTGACCCTGCCTAGCTTCTGAGATCTGACAGGATGGGACACCACAGTGGTACAGCTGCAGGCATCTATACCTTTAGTGCAATACTGATCAAAATGCCAGTAGATGTTCTAGTGGAAATTGAAAAGTTGGTCCCTAAATTCATTAGAAAATACCTAAGACCAAAAATATTCAAAATGTCCTTAAACAATGTAGGAATTGTGTCCTATGAGATAACAAGATGAATTATAAAATTATAATAGTTAAGAATATATATAGATACAAGGGCAGAAAATGCAGTTCAGGAAAATAAAAAGAAATTCCAGAAATAGACACACATATATGCTTATTTGATTTATGACTAAGGTGAAATTGCCAAGCAGTAGAGAAGAGACTTTAAAAATCCTTTAACTCATTGCAACATTTGAAGTTAGAAAGGTAGTAAGTTGTACTTAGATATTTTGGGCATGTGTCGTTTTAAACCATGATATCCCATGATGCTTTGTGATTTAAGCATTTACAGAGTTAAAGGAAAGGCTAGTTTACAGTTCAAGTAAATGTATTAGATTAAAGCATGTTGTATAAATCACTGCATGTTCTAAACATCTGCCATGATTGAGGTCCTAGCATCACTATAGTAGTTTATCTTTGTTTGTTCATTTTATGAGACAAAGTCTCAATATATAGCCCAGTCTGGCTTGACCTTATGATCCTCCTGCCTCAGCCTCCCAGGTGATGGGACTATAAGCATGCACCACTATGTCCAGCTTAGTGACTTATATCTATTGTTGATAAGACACCTAATCAACCAAGCAAGTACTTGAAAACATACCTTGAGCCTAACACTGAGCAAATATTGTCAGGCTATTGAAGAAACAGAAAATCATTCACCTTTCTAAGGACTATAGAATTGGACTATAGACTATAGTCTAGTAGTATATAGTATGGACTATAGACTATAGTCTAAGACTAGTCTAGACTATAGTCTAGACTATAGACTATAGTCTAGACTATAGTCTATAGACTATGGTCTATAGTCTAAGGACTATAGAATTGATATGCGATGATCAAAGTAGCACATAGTAAATGAGAAAAAAATGGGTACTAGATGATGATTAATTACAGGGGCAAGGAAGGCTATAGAACATTGGAGAAAAGCAGCACCAGGCTGGACTCCTGCATTTCCAAAAGACTTCCTACAGCAGGGGCATTTGTATTGAGACTTGACATCTGGGTGGGATTTAGAGAACTGAATGAGAGGGGAGAAATGGAGTAATGGGCTGGGTTTGGTAGCGCATGCCTGTAAACCCAGCGGCTCAGGAGGCGGAGGCAGGAGGATGGCAAGCTCGAGACCAGAGGCAGTCTGCGTAAGTTATCGAGACCCTGTCTCAAAAAGTAAAAATATGGGCTGAGGGTGCAGCTCAGTGGTCCAGCACTTGCAGACCATGCAGGGGTGAGGCCCTGGGTCCAACCCTCAGTACCACGAAAAAAAAAAAAAAAAAAAAGAAATGGAGTAATGGGTCACATGGGTGGACCTGAGGAGGTGTGGAAGTGGATGGTGGGTTTGACTGTGCACTTGTGTTGGTGCAGGGGTGGGTTTCTGGGTGGAGGAAAATGGAGTGGGCTATGACATTCACACACATGAGTCCAGGGAAATCATCTCGGTTTATAGCTTGGGATCACATTATGGAAAGAACTTAAAAAACAGGAAAGAGATTCACATCTGCATAAACTGCAGGAGAAAGCCGAGACTTAGCTGTCATGCCTACCTCCTTATCCCCATTGCACAAGAGAGCACCTGGCACATAACTCACACTCAATAAATGAATGGAAGAATAGGATTCCAAAAGGAACAGGCAGTCCACACTCTGGCTTAGGACATATGCCATCTCCTCGTAGTTATTGTCTCCTTCTTGACACCTTTCCAGGGTACTGGTGGCTGCCGACATTGTTAAGAATAACTGAGATCATCAATATAAAATCATTATGAACTTCACAGGAGAAATGTTCCATTGAGCAAATTAGGTTAGGTTAGGTGCCATCGAGTCGGTATCCGACTCATAGTGACCCTCATAGGGTTTTCAATGGCGACTGTTTCGGGATTGCCTTGGGAGTGGATTGCCAGGCCCTTCTCCCATTTTTGCGGTGCTGGGAATTGAACTCCAGACCTCAGAGACTACAGCGCAGTGCTCTACCAACTGAGCTAAATCCCAGCCCCTATTGAGCAAATAGTGGTCATTAATTTCTATTAAACAGTCCCAGGGGGAAAGGCTCTTCTCTGAACCTTACTCTCTGGCTCTTTGTTGTTGTTGTTGTTGTTAGGTGCTGTCAAGTCATGTCCCACTCATAGCGACCGTTGTAGGGTTTTCAATGGCTGATTGTTTCGGGATTGCCTTGGGAGTGGGTTGCCACGTCCTTCTCCCGTTTTTGTGGTGCTGAGAATTGAACTCGGGACCTCAGAGACTGCAGAGCAGCACTCTGCCAACTGAGCTAAATCCCCGTCCTTTGTTGTTGTTAGGTGTTGTCAAGTCAGGTCCCACTCAGTGACCCTATGTACAACAGAAAGAAACACTCCCCAACACTGTGTCATGCATGGCACTATGTCAGTGCTTCTCTGCTATTCGTAGGGTTTTCAATGGCTGATTGTTTTGGGAGTGGGATCACAGACTCTTCTCCCATTTTTGCAGTGCTGGGGACCAAACTCAAGGCCTCAGAGAGTACAGAGGAGCATTCTACCAACTGAGCTAATCCCCAGCCCTCTCTGGCTCTGTTGTTGTTGTTGTTAGGTGCTGTCGAGTCGGTATCCGACTCATAGCGACCCTCATAGGGTTTTCAATGGCTGACTGTTTCGGGATTACCTTGGGAGTGGATTGCCAGGCCCTTCTCCCATTTTTGCGGTGCTGGGAATTGAACTTGAGACCTCAGAGACTGCAGCTCAGTGCTCTACCAACTGAGCTAAATCCCAGCCCTCTCTGGCTCTAGTTTTATGTTTTAAGAGACTGTGGAAATTTTTCACCCCATGGAAGTATGGGAAGTACTATGGGAATTTCTTTTCTTTCCTTTTCTCTTCTCTTCTCTTCTTTTCTTTTCTCTTTTAAAGAAGAGAATCAATAATAAGTGATGTTTTGACCACGTGGGTTTAGGCTTCTGCACGTCTGCACATTCAAGGTTAAGTTAATCAAATGGTTGTGGAGGTCTGAGATTCCATCTGTTCATCGTCCTGCCCTGGAGAAGGGCAAAGTAAATACCTCACCCTGCGGGTTCCCCCTCATCATGCTTTACTAATCACCACTCCCCTATGGCTGCCACCTGTCCTGGCTCCAACTCAAACACCCTCGGGGAAGCCTTCTGGGAAAGGTGAAGGCCTTCATTAGAGCTGCCCGGAGCCATAGTCTCTGCTTCTTCACTCCCTGCTTGAGGTTTCTCTTCAGGGTGCAGCAAGTCCGTCCTGGGGGCCAAGTGATGCTGTTCTCTTGTCCTCTGCCCAGAGACCCCCACAGCTACTCATGGGATCTCCAAAAGCTCACAGACGCTGGTCCAGCCGCAGTGTTTTGGAGGTGCAGAGACTGAGCTTGACAGAGTGAATCCCACAGGAGACATGGCTGGTACAACGGCCACCGTGGAAACAGAGCGGAGACCTCTGCTCCTCATCTGCTCTTCTTACACTTGACCACCCTGCGTTATTCCTGTCCGATCGCCTGTCACTTTGTACTTAAGGTTTTTGCTTTGGTTTCAAATCAAAGCCACACACTTGTCACAGAGGAAGCTTCCCAGGCAGATCACCACTGTGTGACTCACGGTGGGACCCCCTCCGCTGGTTCCCCTGTTTGTGAGGCACATGAGGCAGCCACCCAAAATGAATCAAAGCCTGGAATGGCTTGTGGCTTGAGGGGCTCTGGGTGGGAAAGGAGTCCTAGCCAAGACATATGGCCCCCAGACGAAGTTTACACACAGGGTTGATTAGGAAGCACAAAGAATGTTTTTATTTTTTTCCTCCAAAAAATGTGGGCTTTTTTTTTTCCCTCCAAGTTAGATGAGTTTACAGAAAGAGCTCAGGAGCTGATGGCATCTCAGAGTGGTGGGCTGCCTTGCAGGGAGGGAGACTGAGCAGCTGGGAAATCAAAGAGCAGCAAATGCAAATGCACAAACGATCATCACCTTGCACAGTGTGAAAACATTCTCGCTTCGCTCGGGCCAATATTTGATGGGCCATTAAACTTGGAAAGGACATGGAGTCCAACGCATCTTCTTTCCCCCAAGTAACCCAACCAAAGCCCAGAGGGCAGGTGACATTTTGTGGATGAGTTGACACCAACATCTTCTCTAAGGCTCCTGATCTAGTGTTCTATTCTTCGCATTTATGCTAAAAATAGAAAGCTTGCATAAAAGTGACATTGAGTTGTCCGTGGACTTAATCAGATTAGATGCCTCCGAATCTCAGTCACATTTTTCAAGGTAAACGCTCACTGTTTCCCTAATCAGGCTGTGCCCCCGACATGACTGAATTCCCCGAATGAAGGAATGTACGAGGTCCTCCGAGAAGATTTTGACAATTTTTCTGTTTTCTGCAAACCTCAAAAGAAAAAAGAACAGACAAACACAGAAATAGATGGACTTTCTAGGAAACACAGAAGCCTGTTAGCACCATTACTTACTTTTCCTCCTGAAGAAAAATGGGAGGAAAAAAGATATTAAATAATGTATAGACGGTTCTATCAACAGAAGAAAGTAACCCCAATTCTGGAAAAACATGTATTGCTAGAACAGTAATTAATTTCCTTTCTCCTAAAGAGCTTTCTATACGTCACCATTCCAAATAAATTCATACTTTTCCTGTTCTCAACATTGTCCCCAAAGGGTTCTATTTTTATTAGGCAGCAGAGAATTCTAGATTCCCAGATGTGATCCGCCCCACTCATTGTAAAACCAAAAGCAAACGCCCAAAGCCCCAGGATCTCTTCTACTTTTCTGCAGGTCAATATGTAGCATATTCCCAGGTGTTCAAGAGGAAAACCTAGGTCTCATCCTCCAGGAATCCATCTTTCCTACCATCTCCCTTTCTCTGTTGCTCACCCCATTGCTTCTGTGTTTAAAATACATCTGTGCCTTCCACCCATCCTAGCTGCTGTCAATCTGCCAGGTCCATGCATCCTTCACTGTTCACCCTCACGTCTGCAATGCCTGGCTTCCTCACGGGGCTCTCTGCTTCTCTGCTTATCCCACTCAACTCCATTCTTTAGACAGCAGCCACTGGGGTCTTTTAGAAACATACCTCAGATCTCGTCTCACTTCTGCTCAAAGACTTCCACAGGCATCTCACTGTACCCTACCTCCTTGTGTTTCCTGTTTCAATAAGTCCAGGGCTGGAGCATATTTTCCTCAGCTCTGGATCTGGCTGGACCCTTCAGCAACGCTGCCATGTCCTGCAAGAGGTTCTCTTCATCTAACCTAACTAAAAGTAGCCAGCCCTCCCATTTATTTTCTTTGTAATATTTTTTCCACATCTCTTGGCTTGATCTGTAATCTTTCTGTTTCTGAAACTTGTCTTTCTTCTTCCATTATAATGTAACCCTTCCACAATAACTAGTCTAGTCCCAAATAGGCATAGAGTAAGCACTTAATCCATGCATGCTGAATGTTGACTAATACTAGGTTCTACCAAATGTTCTCTATGTACTATGACAGGTGCTTTGTCAATCATATTACATTTCATCCTCATAAGGACCCTACGGGATAAGCTCAATTGTACCTGTATTATAGATCAAAAAGTAAGACAGAAGTTAGGTAATTTGATCATGCTGTTCATAAATGGGCTGGGATTTAGCTCAGTTGGTAGAGCACTGCGCTGCAATCTCTGAGGTCCCAAGTTCAATTGCCAGCACCACAAAAATGGGAGAAGGGCCTGATAATCCACTCCCAAGGCAATCCTGAAACAGTCAGCCATTGAAAACCCTACGAGGGTCGCTATGAGTCAGATACCGACTGGATGGCACCTAACAATAACAACATCAACATTCATACATGGCACAAATAGGTTTTATACTCGGAGTCCTGGTCTGGAATGCACCCCTCAGCCACGTAGCTCTATGCCAGAGTGCCTGACAGAGGGGTAGTGTCTTCTGTCTGACATCCTTTGTCTTTAAAGACTAGAGAACCGAAGAGCTTGAGAGGTATTGCAAAAGACAGTGGGCAATGTTCCCTCTGGGCCACCATGGTTTCGCACATGCGTCCATTGCCCCCTTCCTCCCCGGTGGTCCTCTCAGCTCAGGACTTGAGCTCCTGTTCATTTCTGCCTTTGGGTCACGCTTTCATCTTGGCTAAGGGCTGCCTCCTCGTGGGAGCAGCAGACCAGGAAAGGAAGAGGAAGGGGACCAGGCCTGCCAGTAACTACAGTGGAACCTTGGGCCTCATTTTCTTCATCTGTAAAACCCAGGAATGATCTCCAAGGTCCCTTTCTGGGTTTACAATATTATGGCTCAGGCGCTGTTTCACGGAGACCTTGACTGAGGTTTTTCCAGGTCTGCTTCTCGGCTGTTTCCCCTGTCCACTTACGCCTTTCACAGGTCGTATATATCAAGGTTGCCACAACATCATAAAATGAACCAGGCAAATCCTTCTGATGCCAAGGCATTTCGCAGAGGTTTTTGTGACTCTCACTTCCCCTTGGAAATTTCTAAAATGTGTTCATTCATTCATATGCTTATCTAAGAACTAATTACTGAGTACCTACTATGTGTTAAGCCCAATGTCAGGTGTATATGAGGTCTGGACATTCATGGAAGTGGTACAATTAGTGATTAACAAAAGAGAAATCACACAAAAGTGACATTATGGTTGGGATGCTGGGATTTAGCTCAGTTGGTAGAGCACTGCGCTGCAGTCTCTGAGGTCCTGAGTTCAATTCCCAGCACTGCAAAAATGGGAGAAGTACCTGGCAAATCACTCCCAAGGCAATCCCAAAACAGCCATTGAAAACCCTGTGAGGGTTGCTATGAGTTGGATACCGACTCAACGGCACCTAACAACAACAACAACATGGTAGAGATAGGTACTGTGGAAGGGAAATATGTGGACGTCTAAGAACAAACATTCATGGAAGTTGACCTAACTGGGAAAATTAGCGAGGGCTTCCCTTATGGTAAACTAAAATCCAAATGATAAGTAAGAGTTCACGAGAAGAAGAAGAAAAAAGCCTGCAGCCGTAGCCCTGTGGCAACCGATCCCATCAGATCTCGGAAGCTAAGCAGGGTCAGGCTTGATTAGTACTTGGATGGGAGACTGCCTGGGAACACCAGGTGCTGCAGGCTTGGGAGAAGGACCCAGCAACCCACTCCCAAAAATCAATCCACCATTGAAAACCCTACGAACAGCAGAGAAGCACTGACAATAGTGTTTCTCCTGTTGTATGTAGGGTTGCTATGAGTTGGATACCGACTCGATGGCACCTAACAACAACAGATGAAGAAGGGGACTGGAGTGTACCAGGCAAAGAGAATAACATATGCAAAGGTCCTGTGGCAGGAAGTAAGAGAACACACTGTAGGATAAAATATCAGTGTGACTATTGCACAGAGGGGCTGGGATTTAGCTCAGTGGGTAGAGTGCTGTGCTGCAGTCTCTGAGGCCCCGAGTTCAATTCCCAGCACCGCAAAAATGGGATAAGGGCCTGGCAATCCACTCCCAAGGCAATCCCGAAGCACTCAGCCATTGAAAACCCTATGAGGGTCGCTATGAGTCGGATACCGACTCGACGGCACCTAACAACAACAACAACAACAACATTGCACAGAGAGTAAAGAAGACAGAAGAAACTTCCCTTTAAAAGGAGGGGATAGAGCTGGGATCTGGAAGGAAAGAAGAATTGAGTAGGCTAAGTCATCTCGATTACTTGCAGAAGATTATTTTCCATCTAATCGGAGCGCTTCCAACGCGGTTATTCCTCACATAACATGTTGAAAGGTTTTGCTGGGGGAAGGGGTAACTCACATTCACAAGGATTTTTCATCCTCTGTGCAACGGTGCTGGGGAGATCCTTTTGGAATCAAGTAGGAAGTCTCCATCAGTTGTCAGCTGGCACCAAGGCCTGGGCATGAGGAACCCAGCAAAGAAGCCACCTGTGTCCTGCCTTGGCTTGCCACGCGGCCAAGGATGGGTGCTGGTGCTCTGGCAGCCCCCACGCCCCAGCCAACCACATGACGCTGTATAACGTGAACAGAAAACATTTTTGTTCTTTGCAAGAAGAAAACCTGAGATCTGCAAAACAGAACGCATTGCCTTCCAATTGTTCTGAGAGAAGTCAATGTTTATTTTCCTCTGTGGAAACAAAGGCTGTATGTTCGAGAAGAAAGTTTAGGAACAATCAATGGAGGTGGTTCCAAAGTGTGGCAATTGCCCATCGTTCCCCATTCTATATGACTCACATTGGATCAATAATCCAAATGACTTTCTCTTCATTAGTCCCCAAATGGAAAACTTTGCAGTGACTATAAGGAGGAGAGGTAATGGATATTAACTGAGATCTGCTTCTGAGATGCTAAGTGGCTCCACAAGCTTAAAACAAACTAGTTGCTTTACAGACTCTCTAGAATTCTCCACGGCAGAGTAGATAACTGAGAGTTATTGAGGATGTCTCAGCAGAAAAACACCTCTGCGTCGGCCACTGGGAAACTGAAGATGCAAAGCAGGTCAGCCCTTTGCTAAAGTGTGAATGTTAGTGCGTTATATAAACATTGAAAAAAAGGGAACCTGCCTGACAGTTATTTTTAAGAGTCTGGCATATATATTTTCCCTTCACTCAAAGAGCTCAAAATTGGCTTAAGTGGCGTTTAATTGAAAAAGTTCGCCTCCAGAGTGTGATTAAGCCTGGAAAATTTTAGCCAATAGGAGAATTTTTCATAAAGTTATGACCGAGTGGAAATAGTGCTATAATGGAAGTCTGTGTGTAATGGGCACTGTTAAAATTATATATGTGTATCTATGGGTATCAACAGGTGGGTTACAGGGTTATGGTTCTGTGACGGGTTGCTGGTGGTATTCTAAACTAGAGGCACAAAGCCCAGATCGCCCAAATCACCCAAATGCCCAAATGGAATTACAGTCAGAATTGAAAATATTCCTGTCATAATGATCCACCAGGCATGGTTGGGACTTGCTCTGAGCACAGACGTTGCCAATATAATAATGAGTAATCTGATTCATGTATAATAGAATCATGGGCTATTCAAATAGGGAGCGGATGCTAATTTTCTAGTTGTCTCTGCCCATAAATTCATAAGGAAAACAAATGCAACAAACAGAAATTCTGCAAATGCTGACTGCCAGCCGCGTTAGGTGGTTTGCAGATTCAGAGGCTGTGTCAGCTTCCTGTTGCTGTGACAAAATTCCTGAGAAGCTTAACTTATAAGGAGGAAAGGTTTATGTTGACTGGCAAGTTCGGAGGGTTCAGGCCACAGCCCCTTGGCCCCACTGCCTTGAGCCTGTGATGAGACAGAACATCATGGTGGGGTCTGCGTGGGGAGAAACTGCTCAGCTCATGGAGGTCGGAAAGCAAGGAGGGAGACAGAGGGGAAGGGTTGGGCTCTCCATATCCCCTTCTAAGGCCCGCCTCCAGTGACCTCACTTCCACCTTCTAGGCCCCACCTCCTAAAGCTTCCACCACTTCCTGATAGCATCACCAGCAGAGGGCCATGCCTTCAGTACAGGAGCACTGAAGGAGGCCCTCTATGATCCAAAGGCTCAGGACAGAGGTCTAAAACTCAGGTGTCTTAGTCCAGTGTTTACTTACCATTTTGATTCTCCTCCCATCTGCTTTTAGCCCTGCAGGTGGTAGAGAACTCTAGAATTCTTAGATAAGAGGAGGGCTGTTGTTAGGTGCCCTCGAGTTGGTATCCAACTCATAGGGACCCTGAGTACAACAGGTGAAACACTGTTGTCAGTGCTTTTCTGCTGTTCATAGGGTTTTCAGTGGCGGATTGATTTTTGGGAGTGGGTTGCAGGGTCCCTCTTCCAAGCCTACAGCACCTGGTCTTCTATCCAAGTACTAACCAGGTGTACTAACCAAGTACTAACTGACCCTGCTTAGCTTCTGAGATCTGACGGGATCAGATGCCACAGGGCTACAGCTACAGCAAGACAAGAGGAGAGTAGGGGTGTTATTTTGGTTGGAGCAAAGGAGAAGGCAGTTGGGAAAATGCTTTTCAGCATTTTCATCTGATGTGGATCTGTGGATCTTACAGGTGGAGATTCATGTTTCTTAGGTCAATGTTGTTCTAAAAAGATTGCAGGTGACATTGACGTACTGACCCTCGAATGTCACTTTGAGGGGGAAGTAGTTAGGGCACTTGCCATACAGTTGGGTCTGCATGGAGGAACTGGAATAACATAGATGATATGTCTATGTGGAGTGTCTTTGGAGCAACTGATGAAGTCAGGGGTACTGAGATAACTCTCTCACCAGATCCCCTTCTAATCAAGTCTTGGCTTGGTTCCTAATGAGGTTTGAAGGTGTCCCCCTGAAGTTCCTGTATTTGAAACTTAATCCCCAAAGTCCTATGCTAATGGTATTTGGAGGTGGGGCCTTTGGAAAGTGATTTGAATTAGAAATGGTCATGGGGGTGGGACTCTGTCATGGCACTGGTGGCTTTATAAGAGGAGGAAGAGAGAGCTGAGCAAGCCCTCTTGGTCTGTCTCACCCTGTCACGGACTCCTCCATGTTATGAAGACTCTCACCAGATGCTGCCCCATGCTAGCGCCACACACTTGGACTTCTCAGCCTCCAGAACTGTGAGCTAAATACATGTCTGTTGTTGTTGTTGTTAGGTGTTTTCGAGCTAGGTCTGACTCATAATGATCCTATGTACAACAGATGAAACACTCCCCAACACTGTGCCATGCCTGGCACTTGTCAGTGCTTCTCTGTTATTCACAGGATTTTCAATGGCAGATTGTTTCAGGAGTGGACTGCCAGGTCCTTCTACCTAGCCTGCAGCACCTGGTGTTCCCAGGCAGTCTCCCATCCCAGGACTAACCAGGTCAACCCTGCTGAGCTTCCCAGATCTGACGAGATCAGATGCAAGGGTGCTATGGCTGCAGACAAATACATGGCTATTCTTCATAAATTATCCAGCCCCATGTATTTTGTTATATCAACAGAGATTGGACTATGACAGCTCCTGACCTAGTTGAACTACAAATGTTATTAAACCTAATTCTAAGATCCATTAGTGTAGGAAGTTCACTTGCCTATCTTTATGAAATCCTTGCTCATCTTATTAAATTGTATACTTATATTTCTTGTCAAATTTGAGAGTTTTCCAGCCATTATTTTTTCAAGTACTTTTTCTACCCTCAGAATGCCTATGACTCAAATGTATGATTTTGTTATGGTCCTACAAAATCTTGAGGGTCTGATCATTTTTTCCCTTTCTTCACATAGGATAATTTCAACCACTGTATTGTTTTACTTTCTAGTTCACTGGTTCTTCCCTCTGTTCCCTCCATCCTGTTGTTAACCCTACTTACTGATTCACTAAAGTTTTTGTGTATATTTGTGTTTTGTGTCTTTCTTTATAGTATTTTCCTTTATTTTATTTTATTTTATTTATGTTATTTTATTTTTTGCAGTACTGGAGGGCTGAACCCAGGGCCTTGGGCATACTGGCAAGTGCTCTACCACTGAGCTGCACCCTAGGCCTCTTATTAAATTTTTTATCTTGAGACAGGTTCTGGCTAAGTTACGCAAGCTGCCTCTGGCCTCGAACTTGCGATGCTCCTACCTCCACCTCCTGAGTCACTGGAATTACAGGTGTCCGCCACTGCACCTGGCTTCTTTCCCTACTTTAAAATTTCCTTTTCGTTCTATACTTTGTCAGTGCCTCTTCCTATTTGCTCATTTGTCTGAAGCATGTTCGCTGTTGCTCATTGAAGCATTTTCATTGTGGCTGCTTTAAAATCCTTGTCAGATCCTTTGGACGTCTGTCTTAGTGTGAGTGCTGACTTTTCTCCACTCATTTGAGATCTATCTGGTTGTTGGCAAGGCGAGTGGTATTTGACTCAAACCTGGACGTGTTTGTATTGTGCTATGTATGTGACTCTGGTTCTCATTTCAGTTTTCTGTTTTAACTGAGTTCTTCTAACCCTACCCCAGCAGAGGCAGGGGGCTGGCTGTCTACTTGTCTCTGGCAAAGATGGTTCCCCACTTTGCCTCCATTGATACCTGGGGTGGGGGCTCCTCCTGACTGCAGGGTGAGCATGGGCTCCGGCTCCGTTGGGACCTCCACAGACACTGTGAGTTCCTTTCTGGCCCGTGGCAATGAAAATCCCAGTTCTTTACCTCCCCTTGTCTGGCACCACCTGGGGGGGGATGGGGGGTGCTGGGCATTTTGTTATACCTCACAGGGCCAGGGCGAGTCTACGTTCCCTTCTCAACCCTTGCTGCTGCTGCCTGGGGTACAATACTTCCCTTGTGTTTGGCTGGAGAACAGCTGTTCCTACCCAAACCTTTCCAGCCTGCCTGGCTGCCTGTCTCCTTGTCCTGCGGCTGGGCCGTGTGGGCTTCTGCCGAGGACTTTCTGTCTCTGCCCATTGGAGGGTCCGTATTTCAGGTTCCTTTAGCCCTCAATTTGGGACATAAAACACAAGAAAACCAAGGAACTCACTGCCATGTCATTCTTCCAGGCCCAAGATCCCTAGGTAGGTGGTCCTCTTCGCTTCACCTTTCAGAACGATTTTGTGTGTTAATTTTATGTATAACATCCAGAGATTTTAGTTGGACTTGGTAGGAGGTGTGGGGAAAATATAATTCCTTTGTCTTCCCAGAAGTAGAAGTCATTGCTACATTCATATAAGGTGCAACAGGCAGCATACGATACAAGCCAGTGCCCAACTCTCTTCACTTTGCATGATGATTTTGAGAATTACTGATGTTGATAGGTGAAGATTTAGGTCCTGCTTTACTTTTGCTAGCTACTGGTTCAGGTGCAGGACAAATGAGCTGGCTTAGCAGCACAGGCACAGACATGAGCAGCACACCTTTCCTATCAGGCATTCACATGACTCAGCGACCATATCTTAGTTACTTCAATAAATGTATTTTCTTTGTGACTAACTATGTATTTTAAGGACCTGTTGGGGAACTGAAATATGTCTAAAATGGGGTGGGAAAGGGTAGGGATTATAGGTGATGGCTAATAAGAGCACTGGGCTAGTGATAGCAACAACATGACAGTTACCATTGGCAGCAGCATGAATCATTTGCTGCTATGTGCCAAATATTTATTTCTCATCCCATCTATATGAAGTGGCATTGCTCTTGCTTAAAAATAAGGAAATAAATTCACTCATGTCAAATGGCTTTCTCAAAGTTAATGCTTGTTGACTAAATCTTCTGTGAAATCTGTAAAGGAAAGCCCCATTTCAAATTGCAAAAACTCTGTAATCTTACAAGACAAGACACCCAAAGGATCATGCAGTCAGTAGCTTAATGGCATCATTAAGATGCCGGTTTTTTATGTCTTTCTGCTGTGTCAAGCTTAGCTTCATCCTAGCTTCCCTCAAAGGTACAAGATGGCTGCAGTGGTTCCAGGCATCACATATAGAAGAGGGGCACGTCTTTGTGTGTGTGTGTGTGTGTGTGTGTGTGTGTGCGTGTGTGCACGTGCGTGTATTTCTTGTCACCAAAAAATCCTATTAGAAACCATTCCACAAACCTCCCCATGTTGCATTCACCAGAATTGTATACTATGGATAAGTTACATAATTTTCAGGGTCAAAAGCAAAGCTGAAATGTAGTATCTTCTTGTTCAGTAATTATGAAGAAGTTCAAGGTGACAGTTGATCATGTGACCAAGTATGGAGAAATTCTAAATACAGATTGGACTATTGCATGCCCATAAAGTTATCCTTGTCTAAGATCATGGCTATACTAACTTCAGACAAGGAGGAAAGCTAATCACTAGATTAGCTAAATTGGGATTTATTCTTGAAAGTTGGAGGAGGACTACCCCTCCCTGAAGCACAGGGAAAGGAGCAGAAACCAGAATAAAACTGAAATGCTGTGCTGCCAGGGGCAGGAGGAAGGGCCATTTGTTGGTAATTGGCCAGGTCTGGTGATAACCTGTGTATCTCCAAGCTCTCTTTTTCCTTTCCCATAATGCTGCCTTCCAGGAGTTCATATATCTGGAATCTAGCTCAGCTCTGCCACGATGGGACTTGGAGCAAGTAGTTTTCTTTCCCTGAACTTCTGTGTCTTTATCTGTAAAACTGGGATTCCCCAGCATCCCCACATTTCAGAGGGTGACCTTCATGCCCCTGTATATCCACCAGGAGGAGGTGCTATCCTAAGATCTCTCCTGGAGCAATCATCACAGCAAGTCTGTACTAATCGCCACTCCTTTCCCACAATGTGCTCAGGTATCTCCTTGGACTGATGCTTGGATGGGAGGTGGTGGCTGTTGTTGTTAGGTGTCTTCCAGTCAGGTCTGATTCATAGCAAAGCTATATACAACAGAAAGAAATACTCCCCGACACTGTGCCATGCCCTGCACCACATCAGTGCTTCTCTGCTATTCATGGGGTTTTCAATGGCTGATTGTTTTGAGAGTGGATTGCCACATCCTTCTCCCATTTTTGCGGTGCTGAGGATTGAACCCAGAGCCTCAGAAAGCACAGAGCAAGTGCTCTACCAGTTGAGCTAAACCTGAGCCCGGGATGGGATGTTAGTATGCTCTATTTTCTGCATTTGAGGGGCTGTGGGACATGGAGGTAGGAAAAAGGAGTGTCCTGACCACAGTAGGCAGGGTCCTGGCAGCAAAGTAAATACTGCTTTGATGTGACGTCCTAGAATGCAGAGCAGAGACTGGTTCTTCTTAGCCACAGGAGCTGGAATGGTGCCTTTTCACGGGAGGGCTTCCTTTGGTTTGCACACTCAGCTGCATCTTACATCCTGTGATGGACTGCAAAATGCCATGAATACATCTTCTCCTGTTTCCCTGCCCTCAGATGTTATATTGGAGGTTCTCTCACAAAGAGGCAGGATCTTCTTGTGCCTTCCTGAATTTAGCCTGGCCTTAGGGCTTCCTTTTGGCAAGTGGACCAGGAATAAAGATGGCTCAAGGAGAGACTTTAAAGTGTGGGTGCTCTGCAACTTGGGTTTTCTTCCATCTTCACACTTGGCAATGGTGAGTCAGGTCCTTCGCATGTTTTCAGCCTCTTTCTTCATCTTCCTTCTCATCTATTGTACCCAGCTGGGAAAAGTCTTCTGCTTTTTAGGATTCACCCACCTGGATGATCCAGGATGATTGTCTATTTCAAGGTTTATACCTTTCAAAATATGCAGTCTTTTTTGCCACAGAAGGTAGCACAATCACAGGTTCTGTGGATCGGGGCATGGCCATCTCGGGGAGCCATTATTCTGCCTACCACATCATCCTCAATCATGTAGCCACTAGCTGACCTCTTGTCTGACCAGAGATGCCTGAGCAAGTCCATCAGAGAGTAACCACTCTGGACTAGGCTTGAAGACCCACTCTGCTGACCCACAGGATCATTAGCTGTATGAAGGATGGTTGTTCTATGCACTGTTTTGGAGTGCTTTGTTATGCAGCAATAACTAGCCAATACAAACCACAAACTGGTTCATGATGGAACCTGTTACACTTCTCATCATAGACACAGAGCCAAAGAGGACAAGGAGCCCTATATTCCTTACTTAGTCTCCCTTGGAGGATGGGCAATGTATTTCTCATATCCTCAAACATAAAATATATTCTTGTCCCCAACATTAATGACATTTTCTCTGAACTTAGTATTTTTAAATAAAGCTGTGTAAGAGATTGATTGAAGACTGCCTTTACAGACATTTTTTCTGAACTTTTAGTATTTTTAACTAAAGCTTCATCCGAGTGTAATTGAAGGATACCTTTACATCTCTAAAAGGAACAGGTTTTATATGTCTTTGCCTGGAAACTGATAACATCTTCTCATTCTGCTATGTGAAGCCACATCCATGCTTCTCACAGGTTTTGAAGATCCAGCGTTTCCTCTTGGTCCCTAGTTGCTAAGGGAGTCTTTCCTTCATCAATTTTGGTAACTTTTTGGTTGAAAAATAAAGAAAAAATATTAATCTCTAGTATGGTAATCTGCTATATGGAAAACAATGGTTACCTACAAGACTGTTAAGGATTAAGTGGGAACATAGGGGAAGTACCCTACACAGTGCCCTGGGCATTACAAGTACTCTGTAAGTGCAGATAACATTCCTGGTGGGTAAAGGGCCTTATAACTTGTTTTCTTTGTTTAGCTTTAACAAATTTTTTTGGGGTTCTATGGGTGTGCCACTTTTCTCATTATAAAATGAAGGCATTAGAATAAAGCATTCTAGAATACTTCCTATAAATTTTTTAAATTGGGATTCAGTTTTTGTTTACACATTTAAAATTTGGGGAGAGAGTGGGATGGTAGATATGTTAATATTGCACTAAAACACTAAATAATTTGACTGAAAGGACTGAGCTTTGCTGTTCAACAGAGATGAAACGACAAGTGAAACAACAAAATACAATAATAAGTGAATTGGTGACAGAGGTACAAGAAATAACACATTCTGGTTGAGAGTAATTGATGTTCATGTTAAGGGAGGAAATATCAGAACTCATGTGGGAATATTTTTTCATTTTATTTTTCCTTTTCTTTCTTTTCTTCCTTCCTTCCTTCTTTTCTTTCTTTCTTTCCTTCCTTCCTTCTTCTTCCCCCTCCTCCTCTTCCTTCTCCTCCTTCTCTTCCTTCTTCTTTTGCAGTACTCAGGGGTTGAAACTGGGACCATGCAAATACTTTGTAAGTGCTCTACCACTGGGCTACAGCCTCCCTCAGCCCATTTTTTAATTTTTTATCTTGAGACAGGCTCTTGCTAAGTCACTTAGGCTGCCTCTGGCCTCAAACCTATGATCCTCCTGCCTCAGCCTCCCGAGTCACTGGGATTACAGGTATATACCACTGCTCCCAGCCATTTGGGAAATTTTAAAATAGAAAAGAAAGTACCAAGAGAAGGCTTTAGTTTTCCTCTAAGTGGTCAGAGATGCCTTCATGGCAGATTAAAGTAGGATGGCTGTCAAATATGCTATATTTGCAAATACTCTTGTGTTAATTTTCTGTTATGGTGGTAGCACCTTAGTACAGGCTAGTGGCTTAAAACAACATGGACTTGTTACCTCCTAGTTTCTGTGGTAGGAGTTCAGATACTGTTTGGTAGGGTCCTTTGCTTCATGTTCCATGAGGCTGTAGTCAAATGGCATCCAGGCTGTACTCTCCAATGAAGGCTCGACTGGGGAAGATGCCACCTCTGAGCTCTCTCAGATTATTGCTAGTATTCCTTTGTTTGTGGTTGGTGGACTGAGGGCCCCAGCCTTCTGCTTGGCTGGAGGCTGTTCTTAGCTCCTGGTGGCTACCTGGGTTTCCCAGAGGGCACTTATAGTCTTAGAGACCATCCAGGTACTCCCTGTGTTTCCTACACACACCTGTGGATCTTAGAGACCACCCTGGGCCCTATGTCATGTGGGTCTCTTCCTTCACCAACTGAGCAAGCAAACCTCTAGAGTAATTGATGATAGGGGATCACAAACATTCTCTACTCATGAGCATGGCATCCCATCACCTTTGATATATTCTCTTGGTAGAACAGAAGTAAGCCGTAGATCCTACTCATACTCACGAGGAGAGAATTGCACACAAGTGTGGTCATGTGGAGTTAGGAATAAGGGAGGACCATCCTGAGGTCTCCCTGCCACAATCCCCAACTGGCAGAAAGTAAACCTAAGGGATTTGCACTTCTCTTGCACTTCTATTGTCTATAGAAGTGACCTCTAGCAAGTCACTCCGTCTCCTTCCCAAGGCTTTTTCTTTATTCCAGAAGGTCTCCTGGACAGCTGAGGTTAAGTCATGTTGATTAGAATGGAGAGGTACCTTGGCAATCATAAAAGGATGCTGCTGAGTCTGCTGAGGATGTCGTTAGTCAAAATTTTGCACACAGCCTCATTAGAAGGCGTCAGTCAGTTCTCTGCTTCTGTTTCAGCAACTCAAAGAAGGAGGCTTCATCAGGGTCTCTCACAGAAAGCTAGGGATGTGCTGAATTACCGTTAAGCAGTAGGAGAGCATGGGTATAAAGGGACACAGTACGAACTTTACACCAGTCTTGCCTGACAGATTTTGGCTAATTGAGCAAAATAAAAATTTGCTTGGAAAAGAAAAGCCGATCAAGTGCCAGCCAGAAGACAAGTTTCATAAATAAAGCTTTGAAAGGCACAGAACCAAGTCACAAGCTTGGCATTTTGATTACAGTTTCTGGAAGCAGAGAATCAAGTTCTAAACTGATTTTTTTTCTCCTGCAGCCCCGTCTCTCCAAGGCGTGACAGGTCTGCGGTGAGGTGGAGGGCACGCTTTTTCCTGGTGGCCATGTCTTTTATCCATCCTCAAATTGCCTTAACAATGGAGCATCTGTATGCCCAAACAAACAGACGAGTGGGGAGATGAATGAACGGACCTTCAGCCTTGTAAGTGTTTATTCCAGGGCTCAAGGAAAATACATTTCTGTGCCAATGAAAATCCCAAAACTGTCTCTGATAATTTGGTATTGAAGATAGCTCTGTCAAATGCCTCTGGAGGCACTGTGAGCATCGCCCTTCTCCTGACCCCAAGCTTCTGAGTCCTTACCGCTTTCTCCCCCCATTAAAACGAATTGTTCGTATCATCTCCTCATGCACCCTCTAAGAGTTTCTGTTCCATGATATTGTTGTTGTTAAGTGCTGTCCAGTCAGTATCCGACTCATAGCCACCCTATGTACAACAGGTGAAACACTATTATCAGTGCTTCTCTGCTATTCATAGGGTTTTCAATGGCAGATTGATTGGGTGTGGGTTGCCGGGTCCATCTCCCAAGCCTACAGTAGTATCTGGTGTTCCCAGATGGTCTTCCATCCAAGTACTAACCAGGCCCGACCCGGCTTAGCTTCTGAGATCTGACAAGATCACATGCCACAGGGCTCCAGCTGCAGGTGTTTCGTAATGTTGTTGTTGTTGTTAGGTGCCATCGAGTCAGTATCTGACTCATAGCGACCTTGATAGGGTTTTCCATGGCTGACTGTTTTGGGATTGCCTTGGGAGTGGATTGCCACGTCCTTCTCTCATTTTTGTGGTGCTGGGAATTGAACTCAGGACCTCAGAGACTGCAGCGCAGCGCTCTACCAACTGAGCTAAATCCCAGCCCACCTTCATAATATTGTTGTTGTTGTTGTTGTTAGGTGCCGTCGAGTCGGTATCCGACTCATAGCGTCCTTCTGTACAACAGGGGAAACACTATTGTCAGTGCTTCTCTGCACTGGGTTTTCAATGGCAAATTGATTTTTGGAAGGGGGTTGCCAGGTCCTTCTCCCAAGCCTACAGCTTCTGGTGTTCCCAGGCGGTCTCCCATCCAGGTACTAACCAGGCCCGACCCTGCTTAGCTTCTGAGATCTGACCAGATCAGATGCCACAGGGCTACCACTGCAGACTTCATAATATTAGCTAGCATTTATTAAGCACCTACTACATCAGACCCCCTCAGTGACTTTGGGCTGGGATTTAGCTCATTTGGTAGAGCACTGCACTGCAGTCTCTGAGGTCTTGAGTTCAATTCCCAGCACCGCAAAAATGGGAGAACCTGGCAACCCACTCCCAAGGCAATCCCAAAACAGTCGCCATTGAAAACCCTATGAGGGTCGCTATGAGTCGGATACCAACTCGAAGGCACCTATCAACAACAACAACATCAGACACCACGTTAGTTAATTGAATCCTCCTCCTCATCCACTATATGAAAGGCAAGCTCATCTCTTCTCGTTTTTCTGTTTGTTTGTTTGTTTTTTGGTGATACTGTGGTACTTAGGGGTTGAACCCAGGGCCTCACACATACTTTGCAAGCGCCCTACCACTGAGCTGCACACCCAGCCCTTTTCTTTTATTTTTTATCTTGATGTAGGCTTTCACTAAGTTACGCAGCCGACTGCTGGCCTTGAACTCACCATCCTCCTGCCTCAGCCTCCTAAATTGCTGGAATTACAGGCGTGCACTCTAATCCCAGCAACTGCATACCATGCTGACTCATTTAATTTTTGTATCAACCCTATGAGGCAAGCATTTTAAAAAATAGAGTCAACTATTTACTTATGCATTAAATATGTAATATTCCAAGAGGAAATGGGAATCAATTCTGTTAAAAACTTAATAAGATGAAATAAATGGCTCTTGAACATTTTCTGTATATTCGCTTGTGGTAGGGGAACGAGGTGTTTCAAGGTGGGGAATAATTGATGCTCAAAGCCAAAAGCTGTTATAAAGGCAGAGTAATTTTCTCTGTCCTTCTGATAATGCTTCAGTTCATGTAAGTATGTATAATTAGTACAGGCATATTTATGTAATTGCAGGAGGGCAATTTTTTCTCTTTCCTATCCATTGCTCGCACAATGTGACAATACTTTAGAGGAAGAAAGGCACAAATGTGAGTGAGGAGCATAGAAATACCCTGGAGTGACAGGGCGTGGTGTCAGCTGACAAGTTTATTGTGGCTGCCACTGTTCAAAGCTCTCTGCCAGTACATGTATGCCATGCCTTGTGTGAAGAAGTAGAGCTTATTTCTTTTTCTCCCCTTGAATCTAGGGTGGGCCTATGGCTGCTGTGACCGACGGAAGACAAAGTAACATTTAGGTACTACTTTCAAGCTCAGGCCTTAACAGACTGGCAACTTCTGCTCCCTTTCTTTTGAATGTTTCTTTCTGGAAAGAAGCCGCCATGTTGTGAGGAAGACCAAGAAGCTCTGTGGAAAGGGGCCCCTACGGGAGACCCAAAGACATCCATCCACCCATAACCCTCAGAGAGCTTCTACTTGGCCATAAGCAACACTGGCCATGTATATGAATGTGGCTAATATGGACTTTTAGTCATTCTCAAACTCTGTCCAAGGCCAGAAGAAGCAGAACTACCCATTGAACGCACAACATGAGGAGTAACAAATTGGTGTTTCTTTAAAGCAATCCATTTTGGGGTGGTTTGTTACATTGCTATGGATAACCAGCACCATTCTGATTCTTCATACTTGGTTGTGTTCTGCAAGCCCTTGGTTACAGTGCCTTTCTTTTCCTTTGAAATTCTTCTCTCTTTCTGAATTCATGTCAAGGAAGCATCAGGGCTAATCTAAGATATCTCAGATGGGCAGCAGTCCAGCCATCCTTTTCATCTCTACCATGCAGGATCAATCAGGACCTGGATGGGGTTCAGGAGGAAAGCAGCCAGTGAACCAGGACTTTTGTTCTAGACAGAAGGGTTTTCTTTCACCTTGATTTAAACTTTCTGTATTTCTCAACAACAAAAAGAATTCAGTTTGGGGATCACAATTAGGTGTAGACCACAGGAAGGCCCCCAAAGATGCTGCTTTTACAGATGCACCTGATCTGCAATGTCCGTCCGATGAACAGTTCATGGCTCACAGGAGTGCAGTGTGAGCCTGGTCTCTGAGGCGGTATGGGGAGCCATGGTGGAAGTTTGTTCTGTTCACCATGCCCCAGATACGCTTCATACTTTACCCACCCTTTTGGGGTCCTGGAGCCATGATGCACCATGGAGCCATGAGGACAGCCACATATCATCTGATTCCCTGTCATTTCAACCAGATTAGGCTATCACTGTGTTCATTTACAGACTCCAGATTACATTTTAATGGTCTGGTTTGCATTTGCACCCGTCTATTTTTCTGGCTGATAAAATTTTTAAAGGACAACTGTTGTGCTGAAGATGACTTTTTCCCTAGGCTGCAAAGTCACTGGGATGCTTGTTCGCAATTTTTCTTGGGTAATAACCTCCCCTATCTTATCAAACCAGGCTTTGGCTGTGGAAAGGCTCTTTGAATTTGATCGTTGTTTAGCTTTGCCATTTCATGACTGGCTGAATGAATAACCCCCTCTCACACCTCATTCTGGTTTCTTACACATCCATCTTCAACTCTGATGAAGGAGTCTGGAGTCTGGAGGCCTGGGTGGAGGCTAATGAGAAATTCTGAAGCTGTTTTCTGTGGTTTTAATAATACATCTCTCTCCTTTCATGGTTGGAGGAAGGTAGAGAGAAGCTACGTGCCATTGTGTAAATGTTATCACCAGTGAGAACTGGGTAATGACATGTAATGAGTTTCTCTCCTGGATACAGAACCTTGCGATGTGTCCGTGGCAATGGTTTGCAACTGATGGTCATTTTGACGCTTCCCCCTTTTCAGAGAAAACCTGGGAACATCTGGAGACAGAACGTCCATGACTTGGGACATTACAGGCTCTGAGAGGGTTGGGGGCAGGGATTCCATTGAGCATTTTAGGAGACGTAGGACAGTCTTGGGCTGGGATTTAGCTCAGCTGGTAGAGCACTGCGCTGCAGTCTCTGAGGTCCCGAGTTCAATTCCCAGCACCACAAAAATGGGAGAAGGGCCTGGCAATCCACTCCCAAGGCAATCCTGAAACAGTCAGCCATTGAAAACCCTATGAGGGTCACTATGAGTAGGATACTGACTCGAAGGCACCTAACAACAACAACAAGGACAGTCTTCCTCTGCAAGGAATTATCCATCCCATGATGCCAATGGTCTTGGGGTTGAGAAGCCCTAATCTTTGCACATAAATGTTCCCTTCTTTCATGGAGTGGAAGCAGGATGAAGGGGAGTTCAGATAAATTAGAATGAAGTATGAAGCATGAGGGAGTCAGCCAAACCGGTCTCATCATGACACATAGTGTGTTCCTCAACTACGTTGTCTATATTAGGGAGGGGTTCCTACCAAAGGACATGGTGACCTTCAGCAAAGGCACAGACAGAAGAAAGCAAAGAGATATAGGGGTTCTCAGGGTTCTCAGTTCACCCTTCTTTCTCTGTATCTTCTCCCTCGAGGGAGGTCTCACCCCGTACCATGCTCTTTAAACCATCACTTTATGCCGATGATTCCTGACTTCCTAGCTTCACTCTGACATTTAGGCTCACATACTGGCGTAGGAGGTTTTATGTTTCCATGAGGATTTCCCTTAGGTGTCCTTAACTTAATGTGTCCAAGATGGAGCAATTGATTTTCACTCCCAAACTCATTCCCACCCACCCAAGAATTCCCTCTTCCACCAAATAGGCGCTACTCTGCCAAATGTTTAGGGAAGAAAACAATGATTCACCTCATTTTGAAAAATCTTTACTCAATCTGTTCTGAAGTCTATGGGTTCTACTTTTTAAATATATCCCCCAAATCCATCTCTGGTTTTGCTCCCTTTGCTGAGCCATAACAGGCAGGTCCCAGAGATGAGTGGGACAGGTGCCCAAATGGTTTGCCTTCACCCTTCTCTTCCTTCTCTTTTCCCATCCAATGTGTGCCTGACCCCAGCATGCAAATTTGACCGTGCCATCTCATGGTGATAAATCTTCCAAAGTCACCCATTGCTCTTACTATATGATTGGCATGGCTTCCCTGGCTTTCAAACCCATGGGTTTCAGCCTGGTAACTCACTATGACTGGCTTCCTTATAAGAAGAGAAGAACCCCTTTTTGAGCAGGGTGTGGTGCTGCACACCTGTAATCCCAGCAACTCAAGAGGCAGAGGCAGGAGGAATTGCAAG